>CM046857.1:39325073-39917058 GCA_025617745.1 Heliocidaris erythrogramma | reverse complement strand
TTTAATTATGTATATATCTTTTTTAATTCTGAACCTGTCTTTGTCTGTACTTAATCTCTTCTTATTTCACTCTACATTCTGGAGTCATGAAGTTTGGCATCTTGACATTTTCTGTAAAAACTTATATGAATAGTAATTGTATATTTGATAATAAGAACCCTTTCCACTGTGTTGATGATGAAGATTTTATGAAAATGTTCGGTTCTTCATCTGCTTGCAAAGATAGATGTACTAATAGCATTCACGATTTAATATCAACTGTAGAAACTGAAGAAAATAATACATTTAACAACTGCTCGTACTTTAGTGTGGATGAATTCAATAAAGAATATGGTGAGCATAGTAACAATTATCAATCATACATTCATTTTAATTGTCGCAGTTTAAAAAGGAATTTTGAAAATTTGGATCTATACTTACATTTGTTAAAACATGATTTTAAAATTATTGGTTTGACCGAAACATGGTTGAACGATACATCCCCTATTGAGTTGTTTCAACTTCAAGACTATGTATTTATAAACAATGACAGGCAGAAGAAACGTGGGGGTGGAACAGGTTTATATGTCCACAAATCATTTTCATTCATTGAACGCAAAGATCTGTCAATGGTAAATGATTCATTAGAAAGTTTGTTTATAGAAATTACAGGTAAAGGAGTACATAAATTAGTAGGTGTTATATATCGTCCTCCAAATCAATCAATTGATGAGTTTGTATTACATATGACTAACATTTTAAATAGAATCAATTCACTTAAACTAGATTGTATTTTCATGGGTGATTATAATTTAGATCTTTTACAAATTAATCAAAATACTAAAGTGGACACATTTGCTAATTTAATGTTTAGTTACTCTTTTTTTCCTGTTATTGATAAACCTACTCGGATAACCACACACTCGGCTACCTTTAATACTTGACAACATTTTCACAAACACCAATGACCACTTAAATTCAGGAGTTTTAGAATTAGAAGTAAGTGACCATTTGCCCATATTTGTTTCTCTTCCATCTCATTTTCATAGTAATGGTGAATCAATCACATTCTCAAGACGTCTCATAAATGACCAAACCCTTTTTATGTTTTATTCTAAACTTAGGCAAATAAACTGGAATCTTCCTAATAATGCTGATGTAGCATATAATATGTTTATCACAAAATTTATAGGGCTATACAATCAATGTTTTGTTTACAAATTTGTTAAGATTAAGAAAAAACATAATAAAAAATCTTGGATGACTCCTACTTTATTAAAATTATGTCGTAAACGTCTAAGAATGTATAAAAATTATAAGAAGAATCCCACTGACTATCTTTACAGTAAATATAAAAAATATAGAAATCATGTTACAACTAAAATAAGAAATGCCAAGTCTGTTTACTACCAAAATAAATTCAATATGATTAGAAATAATATGAAAGCAACTTGGAGACAAATAAACCAAATCCTAAATAAAAATAATTCGAAATTTTCCAAAATTACTTCGATAAAAACTAACGGAAAGACAATAACAGATGACATGGAAATAGCTGATGAATTTAATGATTTTTTTGTTAATATAGGGCAAAAATTACTTTCTCAGCAACAGGTGGGATCAAGGGATGCACGTTCTTTTGACTGTTATTTAACTAACCCTAATAAACATTCCATATTTTTTAAGCCAGTTGTTCCTAATGAAGTTATAGACATAGTATCTAAAATGAAAACTAATACAAGTGCTGGGTTAGATGATATTAGTATCTCTGTAGTGAAAAAAGTCATAACAATCATCTGTGAACCTTTGTGTAAAATTCTGAATATAAGTTTGACAACTGGTGTTGTTCCAAAGGAAATGAAAATAGCATGTGTTAGTCCAATTCATAAGCAGGGTAGTATTGAAGATATAAACAATTATCGCCCAATATCTGTACTTAATATATTCAGTAAAATATTAGAAAGATGTGTGTATAATAGATTACTCTCATTCGTCAACAAGCATTCCTTACTTTTTCAAAATCAATTTGGTTTCAGAAAGGGGCACTCCACGTTTACAGCAATTCTGGAATTTCTCAACCATATATATAATGCTCTTGACAATAAAGATCACACACTAGCAGTCTTTATCGACTTATCCAAGGCTTTTGATGTCATTGATCACACCATCCTGATATTTAAATTAAACTATTATGGCATTCGTGGAGTACCTCTAAAATGGTTTTCCAATTATTTATCTGATAGGGAACAGCTAACTGTTGTAAATGGAATTAAGTCCCAACCTAGAACTGTTAGATGTGGAGTGCCCCAAGGTTCAATCCTTGGACCTTTATTATTTTTAATTTATATTAATGATCTTCCACAATGTACACATTCCTTAAATTACTTATTATTTGCAGATGATACAAGTATTTTTATGTCAAATAATAATATATGTTCTTTATTCAATTCAGTAAATATACAATTAAATCAAATTAAGGTATGGATGAATGCAAATAAGTTGATTTTAAACGTCGACAAAACAAAATGTATGTTGTTCACTAATTCGAAGATAAAATATGATAATTTAGCCTTGTATTTTGATAACAGAAGACTTCAATTAGTAGAAAACACTAAATTTCTTGGAGTTTATGTAGATAATAGATTATCCTGGAATGTTCATATAAACTATGTTTGTAATAAAATTGCCAGAAATATAGGGGTACTGAGTAAATTACAATTCTTACCTAAAAATGTACTTAAAATGTTGTATGATACACTCATTTTACCTTATCTCAGTTATTGCAGTATTGTTTGGGGATATACATCTAAATCAAATTTAAACAAAATTCTTATCCTCCAAAAAAGGGCAGTTCGTACAATAACAAGCTCAGATTATTTAGCTCCAAGTAAACCTTTATTTAATACTCTAAAAGTTCTTCCAATTTATGATTTGATATCTTTACACAGTGTATTATTCATGTTTAAATGTCATAATGACATATTGCCACAATTGTTTCAGAATTACTTCATGAAAAATTATAATATCCATTCCTATGAAACCAGAAACTTAAAAAATTATCACTTACCTTTATTTCGCACAACTATAAGACAGCACTCAATATTCTATAATGGTCCACTACTTTGGAATAATCTACCCGAAACTTTGAAATACAGTACATCCTATAACTATTTAAAACGCAATTATAAATTACTCCTTATCACAATGTAATGCTTTCCAGAATTTATATACTTCAAATGTACTTCTACCTCTCTTACTTACTCCTTCCTGTAATCTGTCCTATCCGTAGTTTTTCTTAATATTTAATATTTTTTACATGCAATTACTTAATATTCATACTTTTATGTTAATTATTTTGCATTTGTGACTATTAATTGATTTTGAAAGGAGCCAATCTGTACAAGCCTTTGGCTTTCATTTGGCTCCGCCACAGTTTTGTAATATCTCTCTAATGGTCTTATAATACAATGTATTCATTTTAACATGTTTTAATGTGGAAATAAATAAATGAAATGAAATGAAATGAAATATTTCATGTTATAATTTTGACATACGAGCTTGGAATTAAGAGGCACCCAACCTTTCAAACCGGGCTTTCAAAGGACTGCTGATCGCAGCCCGAGCGCTATGCGTTCGGGCTGCCGCAGTAACCCCCCCCCCCCCCCCCCATCCAGGATAGCTTCCTGAGTGTAAAAAAAAAAAAGGGCTGTACGCCTTTTACATCACAAAGCTAGGAGTTTTATTCTGCCAATCTAACGGCACATGGTCGTGAAAAATGAAAATGAGCAGCCATTAGGTCTTTTGTACTGCATTGGTCATCCAGGATAGGGCATATTATTATTAGTAGGTGTTCCATGAATTGCTCAGATGTACCACAAGCGCAGACTTTATCTGCAGTGTCGGCATGTTCCCATCTGCTCATGTTGGTCTTGCAATGGCCCATGCCTGTACTCTACGAGGTCTGTTGAGTGACTTCCATGTACTCCATTCAGATTTATGGGCAGGTGCTAGATATTCCTTCGTTGGCATTGACAGCTTTATAAGGTACTGATTCGCAGTTCGATGTTCCTGCCACAATGGTAACCTTGCTGCTTGATGGGACTGTGACAGCAGCTGTACATTTTCACTTTGAAAAGTTATACAAAATTGAAAAGTTGATATTCGGGCAAAAGGCATCAGTCCGTTCCCTTGCGAAAATGGTCCTCTATGATCAAGATTTCTACATCTGGGATTTTCTTTTATAATTATATGTGAGGGGGGAGATTAGGGTGCAGCATTTTTGTCAGCAAATTTGTGTGTCACACCCTAAAAATTTGTCAGCAGAGTGTCCACCCCCCCCCCCCCCACCCATTCAAAATGTTCTGGGGACGCCCCCTGGTCATATCCAGCAGGCACCTAACCAGGGGGTATTGGGGGCAGTCACAACCACACCAAGAAGTTATAGTGGTCATATTCACACATGGCAGCAATAGTACTAAATATTTCGTGTTTACACGTACCGGTACACTCTTGTACAGTCATACACCGCGAACGCTGACATCTCCCAAAAAAAATTTGGTCAACAAAAGTTTGGTCCCTATCGTAGAGATCGATGTGCACATGCGCGATACCACGATACAGCGGTGTGTAATCATGTAATCATGTAATACCCCTAGTGTATAATCATGTACATTGTATTGTCTTATCCAACAATTTTTTTTTCAAAAGTGAGAACATTTGGTGCATCATAACACACTTTTTTGAGTTTTCAGAACCCAAACATTGCTATAGACAGGAGCTATCTGAAGGAATCCTTCCACTACCATTACCACCTACTATTATCTTCTTGATATTTATTAATTATTTTCAAGAATCAGAATATCTTCACATCGTGACACATATTTTGTCATTCTGAATGTCAGCATTTCTTATCCAGGACACTGTAAGAAATTATAATTTACCACTGTTTCATTCTTCAATTTTGAAAATATGGTCTATTTAGCATTTAAAAATGCACTCACTAAAAACCCATTATCTTAGCATACTCTCAATTAGGCCCCCCCCCCCAAAAAAAATTGTATTGGCGTAACCCGCCCGACCCTAAAAATGTCGCCGACCCTAGGGTTTTTTTGTTTTTTGGGGGCTATCAATATCGCGTATCGTGCTGCCTTTGCGATCGCGATCAAAAAACCGGAAGTGTTGCGAACAGAACAGCTGCGTGTATTATGTACTATACTGTTGTATATTGTACAAAATTTAATATTCACCTTGAAATATTTTTCTAAAAATAAAAAGTGTACGTCACTATTTGCTTGTGAAAATGTTGGTATATTTGTGAACAGCACCTAAAAGCTATATTTAACTGGCATCTTGTGTATTCTCCTGGAGATGGTGCCTGAGATATCTCAGACTGGGGTCTACAGGAAACCTGTTAAATATAGCAAAATGAACCGTCTTCAGAGGGTTCTATGTTTGAATGTATGTGTGTACACGTATGGGTGTGTGTATTGGCGCTTGTATGAATAGTGGTATGTATGCAGATTGGGGGGGGGGAATCCCTACCTACCTACCCTATTTTTCAGTGACCCGTTACGCCAATACAACAATTTTTTTGGGGGGCCTTACATTCTGTTTTTTCTTCCTGCAATTTTTCAAAAATAATTGTAAAATGTACTATTTGAAAGAAATAGAGAAATTATTTGGACTCAGCATCACTCTCACATGCCAATCTCATCTTCACCATGCAGATTCTCGATTTGCCTGACCCACAAATGTATTTGGCTTCTGCAATTTCGGGTTCTACCTGACATTCAACCGAACCTGTCGAGGTGTGTGATGTCACTTCATGCAATGTTACTGTTTATACCATGCCAACCTGTTAATGTACAAAACCAGCATTCTAATTAAAAGGACTCACAAATTTAAGTGCTTCTTTAACCCTTGTTCATAAGAAAAAAATATAGTTTCAATGGGATCATGAATCATTTGCAAGCTATTTGTCAATTCCCAGATAATCACAAACACAGGATTCCAGACGCACCTATTACATGAATTAGATTATTATTGAAACTTAACGTTAACTTACCCCAAACATTTATTTATGTTTATAATAATCTTTTAGAATAGTGTTTATTTATAGCTACTTGATATCTCTTGATTTCTCCTTTAAACCCAGATTGTATCGGCACACCAAATCTAAAGATCGTTGATCAGTCATCCCATGTGGACATCCTTATTTAGACAACAGTATGGCATTTCAACAGGACCCTTGTGCCTCTGGCCAGTTGTCGGTCAAAAAGAGGCCCTTGACATCGGCAGAGAAGCAGAGGAACTACAGGGAGAGGTTGAAACAGAGCCCGGAAAAGTATAAGCTTTTCAGACAGAAGGAAGCCGAGAGACAGAGAGAGAGAACAAAAACACGCCAGAAGACAGAAGAAGAGATAGCGTACCAGAGAATGAAATGGAGGGAAAGAGTCAGGAAACACAGATTAAAGAAGAAGCAGGAAGCTTTGATGAATGAGAGACAATTCCAAGATGTGTTTAATATGTCTGAGGGTAGCACCAGCAGATTGGTTGTTCCAGAAGGTTTCATTAGCACTGGAGAAATAGCAACAGATGTGAGCTTCAACCAAAACACTGAATACTCGCAAGACAATACAAGATCTTGTCTTGAAATGAATTTATCTGAAATGAACATAGGGCAATATGTCATGGAGGCACATCATGACCATAATAGCGGTGAATCAAGTAAACTGCATTGCAATACACCAGAAGGGGATTACGATGCAACCCATGAGCTGAACCTGGAAGCAAGAAGTTACTTTCCTGCACAACAGTATTTGCATATGCCCAGTAATAATGGATTTGAAGTTGGTCAAAGTCAAGAATATAATGATGGCAGAGTAACCAACGTTGAGGAATTAGCAGATCAGGCGCCAACAGGACGTACAGTTTTATCTCTAGTTGAAGAGTTTTGTGGAGAGTCATCAAAGAAAATGAGAAGGAAACCACTGACTCCTGCTGAGAGGCAGCGCAACTATATTGCAAGACTGAAAGCACAACCAGAAAAGTGGGAACAGTTCAAAATGAGAGATATACAGAGACGTAAAAGGCTGCAAAAGCAGAACAAAATGTCAGAAGAAGTTGTGTCCCCGTGGGGGAAAAGACAATATCAACGTAGGAAAAGAGAGAAGGGAGGTTCGAGTTCAGAGGGCCATATGAAGGAGACTGGACAAGTTGGCGTATATCCATTAACGGGAGTACCCTCACATGCAGCCATTGAGTGCACCAAAACCAATGCTGCTTCTCATCTTGCTAAGAATTCATCTGAGGTGAATGTGGAACAGTGTGACTTGGAATTACATGCAACCGGCAAGAGGTTTGATTGTAAAGATAATCGGTTAAAACGTGAGTGCTTTACACCAGATATGGGTGACAATGACATAGATACGACTGTTGGAAGAAGAGATTCCTTTCCTGCGGAGAAGTTTGTTGAAATGACCAGTGGAAATGGACTTGGGGTTGGCCAAAGTCCAGTGCATGCCAGAGGAGGTCAAACTTATGTTGAGGAAAATCAAGATGGTTTGTTAACCAACTCCTCCATTGTAGTACTAGTGGGAGGTTCACATAGACCATCATCAAAAAGGAGAGCGTTAACTCCTGCAGAGAGGCAGCGAAAATACAGGGCCAGACTGAAAGCACAACCTGGCAAGTGGGGCGAGTACAAATCAAGAGATACAGAGAGACGTAGAGTGACGCAGAAGCAGAACAAGTCAGAGGAAGCTGCTGTCTGGCGGAGAAGGAAAGCAACAGAAAGACAGAGAGAGTATCGACGTAGGAAAAAAGCTTGTGCAGACTTTCCTTCTACAACTAACACTGAAACAGCAACCTCAAACACCAGAGTTAACCAAAGCAATCTTGATTGGAATTTGTCTCAGGTAAAGGTGGAACAGTGTGATTTAGATACATATGCTAGTGACATATGTAAATGGAAAGACAATGGGGTAAATGTTGAACTTGAGTGCATTACACCAGATATGAGTCACAATTATGCAGATGCGACAGTTGCAGTGAGAGATCATGCTCATAAAGAGACATTTGGGTCAGTAACCAGTGAAACTGAATGTGGAATTGCTCAAAGTGATATGTGTGGGGATGGAAGTCTAACCAGTGTTGAGGAAATGCAGAATCACGTGCCAGCTAGTCCATCTGTGTCAGTGCCAGTTGGAGATTTACCTGGACAATCATCAAAGAGAAGGAAACCGTTGACTCCTGCTGAGAGGCAGAGACAGTACAGGGCACGACTGAAAGCACAACCAGATAAGTGGGAACAATACAAAGCAAAGGATGCAGAGAGACGTAAAAGGACGCAAGAGCAGAAAAGAATGTCTGAAGCAGCTGCTCTCCAACGAAGAATCAAAGCAAGAGAAAGGCAGAGAGCATATCGACGTAAGAAAAGAGAAAAGGAGAAGTCAGTTTTTATTAGCCAAATGAAAGAAATGGGGCAGGCTGATGTGTGGCCAGTTTTAGAAGAAAGTTCAAACCCTGCAGATATTTCTTCAAGAACCACAGGAGGCACAGGGAATGTTAAAACTACTGGAAACAATCAGAACAGGTATAGAAGCGTGGACTTCTTGCAAAACACCTCTGATTCTCAACTTGATATGAATTCATCTGACCCGAATATAGGTCAGTATGCCATGGAAGAGTATGCAGCCAGCAACAATGTGGCAAAACCTGAGTGCGATACATCAAGTTATGGTGACAATGCTACCCATCAAGTGAAGCTGGAAGTGAGAGATGACTTTCCTGTCAAGCATGTTGTGAGTCCGACCAGTCTCATATGTAAAGATAGTGGTCAGGATCAATTGCTAAGAGTTCCTTCCGTTTCATCACTTGTTGAGGACCGTCCTAGACGATTGCCAAAGAGAAGGAGAACTATGACTGCTGCTGAAAGGCAGCGAAACTACAGGGCAAGACGAAAAGCGCAATTGGAAATGGAGGAACAACAGAAATCGAAAGATACAGAGGGACCAAAGAATGTCCAGGAGCAAGAGAAGGTGTCAGAAGATGCTACTTCTCACTTGAGAAAGAAAGCAGCAGAGAGAACACAAGTGCACCGATTTAGAAAAAGAGAAGTAGCAGGATTAAATATAGGTCGGTATGCCATGGAAGAGTATGCAGCCAGCAACGATGTGGCAAAACCTGAGTGCGATACATCAAGTTATGGTGACAATGCTACCCATCAAGTGAAGCTGGAAGTGAGTGATGACTTTCCTGTCAAGCATGTTGTGGGTCCGACCAGTCTCGTATGTAAAGATAGTGGTCAGGATCAATTGCTACGTGTTCCTTCCGTTTCATCACCTGTTGCAGACCGTCCTAGACGATCGCCAAAGAGAAGGAGAACTATGACTGCTGCTGAAAGGCAGCGTAACTACAGGGCAAGACGAAAAGCGCAATTGGAAATGGAGGAACAACAGAAATCGAAAGATACAGAGGGACCAAAGAATGTCCAGGAGCAAGAGAAGGTGTCAGAAGATGCTACTTCTCACTTGAGAAAGAAAGCAGCAGAGAGAACACAAGTGCACCGATTTAGAAAAAGAGAAGTAGCAGGATTAAATATAGGTCAGTATGCCATGGAAGAGTATGCAGCCAGCAACAATGTGGCAAAACCTGAGTGCGATACATCAAGTTATGGTGACAATGCTACCCATCAAGTGAAGCTGGAAGTGAGAGATGACTTTCCTGTCAAGCATGTTGTGGGTCCGACCAGTCTCATATGTAAAGATAGTGGTCAGGATCAATTGCTACGTGTTCCTTCCGTTTCATCACCTGTTGCAGACCGTCCTAGACGATCGCCAAAGAGAAGGAGAACTATGACTGCTGCTGAAAGGCAGCATAACTACAGGGCAAGACGAAAAGCGCAATTGGAAATGGAGGAACAACAGAAATCGAAAGATACAGAGGGACCAAAGAATGTCCAGGAGCAAGAGAAGGTGTCAGAAGATGCTACTTCTCACTTGAGAAAGAAAGCAGCAGAGAGAACACAAGTGCACCGATTTAGAAAGGGCGAAGTAGCAGGATTAAATACACATGGCAGTAGTAAAGGCACCAGCCAGACTAATGTGTGTCCAATGACGATGGATCCTCATTTTACAAGAACTACGAGGAGCACAATAGCCGCAAGAAGACAACAGAATCGTAGAGTTAAGCAGAAAACAACTGCAGTTGTTGAGGAAGCTGAGCAAAGGGATGAGAGGATACGTTCCAGTACTGAAAGACTTGAGCTGCATACTGAGGCCCAGCTTGCTTATAAACGGATGAAAGGAAGGGAGAGGATGAGGAAGTATCGCCTCAGGCAAAAGCAGAAATTGAAGAATGCCTGTGAAGGGTTTGAGGAAAATGACATGCCAAAGATTACAGCTGTGTGGAGTATGAGTGAAGAATATGAACACGGAGCACAGATGAGGCAGGAAAACAACACCGAGTACTCGACAAGTAAGTTTGACAAATCGGTGCCAGTGTGCAACCTCAATAATTTGCCAAAAAGAAATACCATGATGTTAGTAGACGATTTGGCCAAAATAGTTCCACAAGATGATATTGAGTCATTTTATAGCAGTGACTCAAACCCTTTCTTTGCGTACCCCATGGGCAGTGCCAACGCTCTTGCTTATTCAGATATTCCAACAGCACTTGCTTCTCATACTCCGCAGCCTAATTCCAGCGAAGAACAGGGAGAGGAGCCTTTGAAGGAAATGAAATTCAATTCAAAACAAATAAACTAACGAGTGCAGAGAGGCAGAGGAAGTATCGTGAAAGACTCCAACAAAATCCAGAAAAGTGGGCAGCCTATAAGCAGAAAGCAAACGAGAGATATATGGCAAGGAAGAAAATAATGACAATGAAGGACATCGAAAAGAAAAGGCGACAGTCCCTTCTGAGAACTAGACGATGGAGGGCAAAACTGAAAGAGAGTAAAGACTCAAGAGACAACACCTTGGATGATGCTTTGGACAATTTTCAGAATGGTATTTCTGAGGGAGAGACCCATGTGTCAGATCTTTCATATTGCGATGAAAAGAGCATGCATTACATCACCCGCATCTCCGAAAAACTAGTTGGGTTGAAAGGAGTGACATCACTGGGGCAACGGGGGAAAAAGAAGCGCAATAAGACTCCAGAAGAAATTGAGAGACTCAGACAAGCCAACCGAGAACGACAAAGACGCCACAGAGCAAAGAAAAGAGGGCAACTTGAGCAAAGTGTCCAGAGTACAATTAGCTTTGCAGAGAAGACAGAGCCTCTTGTACTAGCTGACTGTATTGCGACAAATAGAATAGAGAAGTCTGAAAGCACCTTGAGAGAAGGCAAACTAACTGGAGGACTAATTCATTCGCAGGACCCAGTTGAAAGTGAAATTCATTGCTCTAGTCAGTTCAGAATTTGTCCTAATCTGTCTCCTTCAGAACTTGTAGGTCCTAGGAAGTGGGGAAGGTCTCAAATAAACCAAATTACCAAGCAACCTACAACACAAGTTAGGAAGAGGAGAGGTAGACCCCCAAAACAGTCACCTTTGAAGACAGAACAATGTACAAATCCTGCTATCAATGACACCATGGTCTCTCCACTAGGAAACGGTTGTCATGGGGAAGTGCTGGTATCCAGTGCTGGAAACATCCCTATGGTCATCAAAACGCCGGAGGTCAAAGGTCAACAAGACCACGAATGGGAAGAGATCCCTCAGGTTATTCCATGCGATCCACCACCCGAAGCCAACTTTGACTGGGGTAACGTAGACCTGGACCGCTTTGAGCCAGCTCTTGATGGAGAGGTGCCGTTGGGCAAGGTAGAAGTGACGGAACCTGTTCCAAGGGAAGGCGAGGGAGGATGCATTTCTGGTTCTGCCCGAAGGAAGGCATTCTTTCCCACAAAGCATGACACTGCGGACCTCACGCTCAATGCTGCATGGGCTGTTGAGACATCAAGTGGTAATCAATGAAATATGTCTCACATCTTCTGTTCAAATTCACCATAGTTCCTTAGAAGATCTGGGGGGTGTTTCACAAAGAGTTAAGTTTGACTAACAGTCGCACTTAAATTCCCAGTTGTGTACAGTATATGACACATCACCGCATTGGTCAGATCATGCTCAGGGGACACGCGCTATTGGGTAATCTACCAATGAGATTACGCGTTTAATACCGTATGCGCATTGGCACTTACGTATGATTTTAAGTCAAGCTTAACTCTTTGTGAAACACCCCCCTGTTCATTATTATTTCTTCAGTGAGTTCAAGAAAGAACTGTTGGTTCCTTTCAGTGAAAGAAGGAGCTCACTGTTTCCGGCAGTGTGCTCAGTCCTTGGGCAGGAGTTCTCAAGAACAGAATCACCAACAGTCCTTTTAACCCGTTGGATACCAAGCCCAAGATAACACGAGCTGGAGTCTGTAGAAAATGTATGTTATACCAAAATCAAATCCTACCAAACGAGTTACCACTAACTTACATGATGTGTCCATAAAACTCTAGCACATTTCAAGTGTTGCATCATTACAACAAGGTTGCCTGTAATCCAATCATAATCTACAATAACGTTTGTATTTCTGCTTTAGGGGAATATGGAAATCAGAGAGAAAAGAAATTTTGAGTTCTGGTAATGGATTTGCTTTTCAAAAGATAATGACATATATCTGGATTCTTTATCATGCTGTCGATTTATTTGCTGCACATATTTATATTCATTAGACATGTGATAAACGTGTGTATACGGCACCCTGATTATAATGGGATTCCAGGTCTCTTTCTACAGTTACTGGATCCTGATATGTATGTACATGTATGTACATGTACCTTAATTCTACTGCATTCGAGAACTATCTGTTTCTCACAAAGCTCACTAGTCATGGAGCCTTTTGAGCGTTAGCCCTTTCAGGACAGGAATTATTTCAGGGCTAAATTGATCACATTTTGTTCTTCAAATTGGCAACAATTATATTTTTTTGTTAGTTTTACATGGTTCTAATCAGGTGTAATGTCTTTGAAAACAATATACATGGTTAGACATTTTGTCAAAAATTTGAAAAAATTGTGAATTTTGATAAAAACAATAATTTTGAACCTTTCAATGTGTTGCCAATTTAAGAATTTTAAAGCTTATTCTCGTTTTTAAAATTCCTGTCATCAAACGCAATATGGTCATGTCACAAAAATGGACATAGTGTGTGCAGAAATTTTTGCTCTTTTTACTCATGCATCTGATATATTTTTTAGAGCTCTGAATCAAAAATTATTGAGCCAAACCACAATATGTGGTCAATTGTCTCGAAAGGGTTAGTGGATCAGAAACGAAATGGTCTGAGCTTAGAGTCTGCTCCTGACAGTATGGCTTACAGTTATGATGTTCTTATCCATTTGAGCCTTTTTTACATCAAAAAGATATCAGCACAAAATAATCTGCCAAGAATTCACTTGCAAGCAGAAAATGAGGACGGTAGTTCAGCAGATTGTGCAGAATGTATCGCAGTGTTGGGAAATTCCAACTTTCTTAGAACTTACATGTACCTTTTTACATTCAAGTTGCTAAATTCTGATTATCAGACACTTAGAAATGCAACTGACATGTACCATACAATGACACCCAGTTTGTATGATTATTGTGCTTTACATTCTTTTTGACACATACATGTATGTATTTTGTATGTTGTAGGTATTTTACTTCAACTTGCTATGAGTTGAGTAGTGCGTATTGGTGATACACACTGTATGAAACTTTGTATGTTAACCAGACAACTCGAACCGCATGTGCAATTAGAAATTCTGATGTCAATATTTTTTTTATTCTGTCCAAAGTCATTTAATTTCCAAATTGTTAATTTAGTGCTGTAGCAACCATTTTTATTTTGAAATAGAAACAAACATATAATTCTTATGAATACTATTTGAATGAGATGTATTAGAAGCCATTTGCACTCTTTTATATTCATAGTTTTGCTAGATATTTAGGATTAATACACAGATGGAATTTGATGATTTTATGTTTGGTTAATTTTTGTTGTATTATATGAGCTACCTGTAGCAGGGACGCTGCGGTATCCAGAAGGCTTGTTAACACATGACATGTTAATCCATAGTCATTTTTATTTACAATGTACTTTTAAAGTGACAGTTAACTGAAGCTCCTAAATAGCGCCATCTTTTAACAGGATTTGGAAAGTGTCTGTGCCTCTCATTTTCACACCATGCCCCAATCTAGTTTGTAGAAGCTTTGAATGTACATGTATCTGCAAGCACTTTTCCATATTTGCCAATTAAAAAATTATTGTTTGAAATATAAAATGTGCATATTTTCCAAACAGTTTGTCAAAAACACAATAAAAATGCAATTAATTTTTAAATTATAATCTTAATTTCGCAATCACTGTAAGATGGCGCTGTTCAAATTCTACCAGTTCAATGCCACTCATGAATATTAAGTGGACAAAAAAGGTTCTAAGCCTATTCTCTTATCTACAATGTAGGTGTGTTATAAGATGCAGCAATGTTATTAAAAGCGCACTACGCTGTTGCATATTTTGCTGCTCCGTTTTACTAATGCATATGTGAACAAGGTTTTACAGAAAGTACTTATTTGCTCATCTGATTGCGAAGATAATACTATTTGACTTTAGAAGGCATTACATCTGTGAAATGTGTAACTCTTTGATTTTTTTTAAAGGCACAAGAACTCAATAAAGATGTGAAATGTTGGGCCAATGTTCTATTTTATGAATACTCTTGTTTTGAAACATTCCAGAAATAGTAGTATTGAAAAGTAACCAGCAGAGGAAGATCTGTGCTACTTGATATAAATATAGATCTTGTGTTAAGTAGTGCGTTACAGAACTTTAGTTTGAACTTATACTACTAAAAATAGAGGGTGTATGATGATCCTTTAAAATCTATAGTTTAATGATGATATTTACCTTTTGACCTCAACCAACATTGTGAATTACATTCATTTTAGTGGTAGTCATTGACTAGACTGTGCACTTGTATGAGAAAGATGATCTAAAGATCTCACTATCTTTATAATATTTGTTTTCAAAAAGTATGTTGATATCGGGTCCGCTCGCTGTTCATAAGGACCGCTATTCATAGAAAAACCGCCTTATGAATAGCGGTCCTCATGAACTGTTATGAATAGTGGTCCTCATGAACGGAGGTAATTTGTCTATGGTTTGCTCGCTATTCATAAGAACCGCTATTCATACAAAACCGCTATTCATTTAGTCACGAGTTATGGATAGCGGTCCTTATGACTAGCGAGGTTACCCCGTTGGTATGTTTTGTTCATGCACCGTTGATCACATTTCTTTTTTTCCTTTGAGGCAGTGGATCTTATAGTAAAAGTAGTTCTGTTTTTGTTTTTTAATTAAAAAGGTCCATTGTGTATTATATTAACCATTTCTTAATGGCCCCTAGTGTCAAGAGTTAAAGGCAATATTCAATTAATGCCATTAATTGCTTTACTTGCCTAATTGAATACCGTAAATTGCTAATTTAAAGTTGAGGAATGAAATTTGCACTTATCACAATGCTTGCCAGTACATGTATGACAAAAGCTTATATACATTTATGAGTTAAATTCTGATATATATGTATTTTATTTTCTTTCTGGCGGTAATATGCTTTTGAAAATAGAAGTATTATCAGGACCAATGTTGATACGTTGGTCTAATTGTACAATATATTGTAAATTATTATTATTATGGCATACCGGGGTTTCCGGTAACGTGAAAATTGCTTTAAGTCTGGGGATGTTGTAATGGACCATGTACTTATAATGATGATACATAAAAAGCAATTTTCTCTTTTTAGGTACATGTATTTTAATTTGTAATCTAATGCAAAATTCCATGTTTGAAACTCAGTTTTTCGTCTTCTCTAACGTTTTGTTTCATTTTGTCTTATGTAAAATTTCATGTTTACAAATAGATCTCATTAACTTCATAGAAACATGTATCCAGAATGAGGATACAGAAATGCAATTACATGTACATCTATTTGAAAAAAAAAAGACCTCTTTGTCGTTAGGTATTTTCTTATTGCCATTTAGTGCTAACAGTAGATTTCCTATTTAAAACTCAATTTTACTTTAACATTTTGCTTCATTATGTGTTGTTAAATGTTCAAAAGAACATCTCATTGACCCCATCTAAGTATTAGGAATTATTACGATGTTTAATTAATTCTGAACATAGATCACGTGAAGAGGACTTACTGATTCGTCCTTATTATTTATTCATTTGGCAGACAAAAATAAAAACAAATTTGAGTGCTGAAACCAGTATGATTTTAAAAAAGGCAGAATAAATGCTGGGAAATGAAAAGAAAATTAACTCGGTGATCATAACGTGAAGGTCTTCTTTCCATGTGACTTTACATAAATGAAATTATGTAAAATGTTTAGATATAGCGAAGAAATGAACTGTAAAGTACAAGTATTGATATTTATAGCATGTATTTATTTCTATTACACCAATAATCACAAGACACGACACAGTAGCTTATAGACGCTAAGAATAAACATGTATGATGTTCATGATGATTACTAAGCTGCAATGTTGATTGCACATAAATTATACTTTCATAATCAATGTGTTGTTTTTTTTAAATCAATATTTATGTGTTTTGTGTAGACATATTAATGTGGATGTGTAATCATGCATTAATATTTTTGATGAATTCACCAGAGTTCTGTCATTTTTATGACATGATATATGGATAGAAGCACTCAAAATGATATTCATGCCCAGTTTTTCAAAACATGAACATACAATGTAGATGCAATATAAATTCCAGACTGTTGATACTCATTGATGACATTTCTTGTACATACATAAATCCTAGATCTGATCGCAGGGGTGTTCCTGGATCATTTTGAATGGAGGGAGGGGAGGGGGCGGCGGCGGTGGTGGTTGTTTGAACAAATTTGCCCACAAGTTGTCAAAAAATGAGAGGAAAATGTCGTCAGATGTTCAAATTTGCTGACAGATGTTCCATTTTGTTCCAAAACTATTGAAAAAAAGAAGATTGATTACAATATATTTGCAGACACTGCCAATCCACTCCCCCCCCCCCCCCCCCCAGAGGATCCATCCTGACTGACTGATGGATTCATGGATTTAAAGCACTTACTTGGTGCTAACCATATTGCGCTTTTGGGGCAGAGAAATTGGATACGGCACTTTTTTTATTACTGACGTGATTTAGAGGTTCTTTAATTAGGGATCCTGAACGCGTGCCACATGTGTGATTAGTGTTGTTAGCCATAAAAGTGACAGAGAGAAAACAGGATAGAGAGGGGAGAGAGAGGTGAAGGAGGAAGAGAGGGGAGGAGGAGAAGAAAGGGGGCAAGGTGGAAGAGGGCAAGGAGAAAGATGAGGAAAGGAGAGGGGATAGGTGGTAGTAGAGAACTAGAGATAGAGAGGGGCGTAGCAGAGACGGAGAAGAAGGTGAGGGAGAAGGAGAGAGGTAGGGTAAGAGAGAGCAGTTAGGAGAGAGAAAACTAGACTTAGTCATGAAGAAATAAAGCTACAGAAAATGAAAGGTTTTTCATTCATCAACAAATATAATTTCTCCTTTCTGCCATTATCAACTCGCTCATGATCAAGGCATGCGATGATGCGAAATATGTATAGGCCTAGGCCTATAATTATTTTCGTCGATCGCAATATATTCATAATTTTGAATGCACTAGCACATACATGATCAGTAATGCTGTTCTTGCCATACAGTAATCAATTCGATAATGTCTTTTGTTCCCTCGAGAACGGCCGTCATCACTGGCGTAGCCAGACTTGTGCAACAGGGGGTGGGGTAGACCTCCAAACACCTTGAATATAGGGTAGGGGTACTGACCCCTAAGTTCCGTGGATAAGCGGCCGAACAGGAGGGGGGTGTCATGACCCCCTTGTGCTTCCTGGCTACTCCTATGGCCGTGATATAATATTTTACATCGCACAAAACATTTCCATTGTGTCACTTTCCAGTTAATTTTCATGTCGCAAGCATGGCCTTGGAAGTCTAGAAGAATAAAAGAACTATATTACACGCCTCGTGTCTTTAAAAGCATGATGACTAATATTGCGTACAATCAAAACTTGCAACAAAATGAAATAAAAAAGGGGGAAATATATTCATGTTTTCTTGCGATTGAGCCTTATATGAATTGGAATAGTTGCTACAGTCATGTCGTTTATACCAACATCATCATGAAAATCGACTTAAGCGACGTTTCCCAAACATCACGTATGCAGCCAATGCAGGTATTCCTTTGCAAATGAATGCGGTAATATTTTACCGCAAATGATTGCCGTAAAGTATAGTCAAACCAAATGTCTATACAAGCGACGCATTACTCGGGAATAATTATGAACGTTCATTAAAGATATTATCATGTTATGAAAGTGGTGGATCCAGGATTCTCTGGCCGCGGGGTTCGAAAAAAATCTGACAAGCAATTCAAAAGGAGTTATGGCACATTTTCAGGTGCCGTTGGGGGTCTTAAACTGCTGTGGCGGCACAATGAGGGTTACATTTCATATAAATACTGAGTGAGTATCCATCACTGTAAACGCAAATTATAATCCAACAGCATGGTGACAATCACATACAAGTGCGGCACTCGAACACCAAGTCTGCCACTACGTGCATGCCAAAAGAAAAGAACATTCAAATAAGCTCGAAACTAAACAGATCCTTATTCCATATGCCGTCAGAGGTAACTGGAAGAAAGAAAATAATAATGGTGCTTAGAGTTTAAAATCCTCTAGCGCCTTTGAGTTAGCACGACTAACTTCATTTATTTCTTTGCTATTTTATTAGTTCCCTTTATCAACATTAATATAATTGTTTATCCATTTGAAGACTGAAGTAATTATGTCGCATGAAATGTGGTATTACAAAATGTTCACTCAAATAAAATAAAATCAATTCAAATCAAATACATGCACATAAAGAAAAAGCAAGGGTCTATTCTCGATGCTACTTCTTGCGGCTCAAAGAAAACATTTTCCTTACAGAGCTCCTGAATCCATCATTGACCATTGAGTACACGAAGACGTTGATGATGTGGTTAGTGAACCGGAGTTCGATCAGGACATCAATGACTGTATCAAGGATACGAGTACGACTGATTGCAGAGTTGGTTTCCTTCGAGAGGACGCTGTAGACGATCTTGGGAATCCAGGTGACGAAGAAATAGACAGTGATGACGAGCAGCATCCGTGTTGTCTTCCGACCCATGTTGATTTCTTTCGACTTCGGCGCTCGTGGTCGATCCGAACGATGGCGACGGCTAAGCCGTCGGAATAACGAAGGTTGTGTCGATCGCGTACTTGGATGACTTGGGTTTGTCGAGAAATGAGCGTTGCTAGAGGTGGGCGGGGCTTCAGGGGTAAGGCCACCGGGTTGAGGATTGGGCATCTGTCGATAAGACGTTATAAAGCACATGAATTTTATTACAAAGAAGTTTATTTTACATATAGGATAGAGACATACGGCTGCATCCCCCTCCCTCCCCAAGAATTCTGAAATTTCCAGTATTCGACTTCCTGTCACCTCTGTTCGGGCAGCATGGAATGAGTATATAAAACATTATCCTGTTTTGTAGGAATGATTAAATCTATCCTAAAATATTTTCTTATTGTAAAAACTTCTACATAAACCAAACAAAATATTCTGCTTCCTAATTTTGTCTTGAAATATTACAGTTCTTTCCTTTGAATGTTGACAAATATGACTTTGTAAATGCTGGTCAGATATCATTTCTATATTATTTCATTCAAAAAATACTTCTAACACTGAAAGAGCTATGCTCTGTTTTAAATAAAACGAAGTAATAAACAAAAGGAATAAACAATCGAAATGTGGTATGTTTGTAATTCATATATCTAAGTATTATGAAAAATAAGAAATTTTCACCAAATTAAAATTCGCTTCTTCGAGAGAAGAGGAAGTTTGGAAAGCAACTTGATATCTTCGATCAAGAACGTCAGCACTCCTGTCGAAATTGCGCCCATACGAATATTGGTAGAGAAACAGGATTTTATAAATACGTTGCGGCTATAATAAATTTTAAGGCTTTCTTCATATGCAGATAAGTCTGGAAATGAACATATTTACGAATATGAACATTCATACCTTTGACATCGAATCAGAATTTGACGGCATTGTCGATCCAGCAGAATGCGGCAAAGAGTTGGTCATCGGTGATAATTTGTCAGGATGGCCCTTCTCTATCGCCGTTGCTTCCTTAGATATATCCTCTACCACAAGGCTATTGTTGCCACGGACATTGGAGCTGGAGGTTGGAGGTTCAACAGACACCAGACCCTCTGCATCTTTCCTAGGTTGGAAGGTAGCGACTGGTAATTCATTGCCCACAAGCTTGTCATGAATCTTAGCCCTCTTCTGAAGGAAAGCGTAGATGATAAGGTACATGATGGTACTCGTAATCAACGACAAGGCGAATAGGAGCACAAGCGCTATCGACTGCGCCAATAACGCGGCATACGGCAACATCCGACTGCACACGTCATCTCCGGCCCGTGCGGGACGAGCGACCTCGAATACCGCTCCGGGTATGCTAATGACCACGCCGGTGATTACGACTGCCACCGATGCCAAGATCGACGACCGCGTTGTCAGACGACGTCGTAGTGGACGGCACACTGCCAGGTAGCGATCGATGCTGATGACTGCTGTGAAGAAGAGCGAGGTAAACGCGCTCGAGGTCTCAGCAAGGCAAGCAAAGCGGCAGAGACCGGTCGTCACGAGCCTATAGAAGCAGCTACGGACGATCAAGGCGGGTGTGCAGACGCAGGCGAGGAAATCGACGATGCTCTGGCCAATGATCAGGACATCTGTGCTCGTCTTCCGTTTCTTCCTGCCGTAGATGGAGAGGATGATGATATTGCCCGGTATCCCGATTACCAGGACGAGAGAGTAAGTCAAGAGAGTATGGGGGTTACTACTGATACCATCACCTTCCAGATTAGTATCCATAGACGTGACGTTCATCATGAAGAACATTCTATATTGTCGCTGTAGATTCAAAAATACCGTTCATTCAGCCAATATTTCACATCACGAAGTTACGGCTTTCAGGAAATATGTTTTGAAAACTGTGCGAACCGTTAAAAAGCATAGCTCAGAGTGTATTTCTCTCAAAAATCATATTTCACAGGAGGTGCAAGTGTAACTGATTAGTATATTCTTCGGTAGTGGCCTCTGTCCATTACAAAGTGCAGTCTCGTCTGACATATAGGTAGGCTATAGGCCTATCTTTGCAGAGCAGAACGAAGTCGAAAATCAGTCGAGAATTATTACTCTCTTACGTCATGTACATGGAATATATTTGCTTTTTGCAGTCAGAGAATCAATAACATGTTGCTGCAAGTAGGAACTAAGATACTTTTCAAAACCAAATGAACGGTCACGGTAAACGACTACCAGTATCCCGGAAAAGCCAAGATTCTTTATGGGCGTGAGATGGGCGTGAGTAGGTTGAGATGCCGGTAATGGTCGATTTCATTCTACGTCGCTAAGTTCGTCTTTGTCAGGAGTCCCATTTTGATTAAAGATAAAAATGAATCTAAATCGTGAATAATATTTGACTCTTCCACTCGAGGCTGATTAAATCTTTGATGGGAACAATTGGTCCATACAGCAGTGATGGGTCGACAGCTAAGCGTGTTGGCTTTCCCCTCGAGGTATATCACGTTTGTTTGAGGCACACGCTTCGCTTTCACTAAACTGTCACTTTGGTGGGTAATAAAGTGGTTAGCAAGTCACCTTTTGTATATACATGTACATAACGAACGGCTGTGAAAGAATCAAAGCCTTGCAAGCACCCAGTGGCGTGGATACGGGGCCCATGCCCCCATCACACCCCCCAAAAATAATAATAATGATTAATTAATTCATTCATTCATACAAATGGAATAGAGAGGGAAAAGGGAGAGAAAAGAGAAACAAAAAGAGAGAAAATGAAAGGGAGAAGGAGAAAAGGAAAAGAAAATAAAGCGGTCCCTTTCCTCACCACCGCCCTAATCGAAGGCCTTGATACTTTGATTGAAATTTCATTTAACGAGTAAGAACTTTGCCCCCTCCCTAATGATGCCAGTACCCCCCCCCCCCCCCCCCCCCCCCAATGACTGGACTCACGCTACGCCACAACACACAGATGAATATTCCCATTTTCAGGGAAATAAAACTAGGGAAACCAAAAATAGCCCTATTCACAGAATCATTAAGCTCTCGTCCTACCGTTCTAATAATTTGGTTGGTAAATTGTCAGTTCCCCTCGAAATACGGTTACTAAGCGCCAATGCCTGCAATTATATTGAGCTTTCAAATGTGTCGACTTGAACGCCGTCCTAGATCGATCCCATCTACAATGGACTGCTCAGCTCTGTGTTAGCTGCATACCGCGCTTTGTGCAAGAACGCCTCACCCGTCCACTGGCTTCTCCCTCGTCCACTAGTCAGATTGAGAACGCGTCAAACATGGTTTTGTCGTCTCCTCTAAAACGTGAACCTCGGTTCACCCATTGTTAGCTTCATGCTTCACCTACTTTGTATGCAGTCAACACAAAGCAGTCCATTGTCGCTCGGAGGATCTAGGACGGCGTTCAAGTCGACACATTCGAAAACTCCTGTAGTACTCTATATCGACAACTGCATCAACACCCCCCCCCCTCTTATTCTTAATTCAAAATGACCATCTATCCTTTATATTTCTATGCACAAATTTCCATTTGCATTTATTTTCACATAACATCGCGCAGTATGCTTATAGGCCTAATCTAGTTTCTCTTCATTTCCTTTAAATGTATATCATTCTATTGGAATAACCGGAAACCCAATATGCAGCAAATGCTGCAGAGTATTGCCTTGCACCCCCTCCCACTCCAGCAGATGAATCAATGCCCCCGTATACGTACGTATTCATCTCCTTTTTCACCCTTTCCCCTTAAATTCGAGACCCCGTACTCTGAGCTGACCTTTAAATCTCTTTTTTTTTGTTTAGCTTTCGTTGAATGAGAATTGTACTCCGTTTAAAACTGACAAGATTTTCAAAGGATAATAATTATGCTTAAAAAACTCCTGAATTGATTAATTACGAAATGGCATGTATATGGGCCTATATAGAATGACCTTACTTTCGCTGTAATGGGTCTCTACTCTAGTTCCACCTTCATATCGAGGTCAAATTGAATGGCTCTAACACGATCTCCGAAGAGTAATTATCATCAAAATTAGTGACCAGGCGTTTGTTTTATTTTCACTGATTGTGCAACATGCAGAATCAAACAAAGAATCCCCCCCTCGCCTTCACGAGTAGGCCAGAAGAATGAGGAGAGGGGGTGTGAGGAGGAGAGAGAAGAAAAGAGAGAGGAGGAGAGAGAAGAGAAGAGAGAGACAGAGACAGAGACAGACAGACAGATAGAGAAAACGAAATGGGACTGCTATCTAGATTACTACTGATTAGAGAAAGTGAGAGAGAGAGAGAGAGAGAGAGAGAGAGAAAGAGAGAATTACACTTTATGGTTAGACGCTCAACACAACAACACAACGTATTAAATAAAACAGATATATTCAAACATGTTTTTAATGTTTACTAAATATGAATACAAGATTTATATTGCTTGTCATTGG
The DNA here is from genome assembly GCA_025617745.1 of Heliocidaris erythrogramma. Classification (NCBI taxonomy): domain Eukaryota; kingdom Metazoa; phylum Echinodermata; class Echinoidea; order Camarodonta; family Echinometridae; genus Heliocidaris; species Heliocidaris erythrogramma. The sequence goes on along the minus strand of CM046857.1, from coordinate 39,893,398 downwards.
TGCAGTACTTGAACAGATATCACTGATGATGATACAGTTCAATTTATATAAGTTAAGACGTAAAAAAATTGCAATTGCAATGGACGGTAAAACCACAAAGAAATAAGTGAATATGAATCTTTAAATTTAAAGAATACATAATTATAAAGGTTACTTTTGGATAGACGTCTAATTGCGTTTGCCTATATAGTTGACTGGTTGGCTGGTTGGCTGGTTGGCTGGTTGGCTGGTTGGTTGTATTTTCCACTTAATCATGGAGAGTGAACACTGCGGGAATAGAATGTAAAAAATGCAAGTGACCTAGGTAAAGTGCTGGTTTTATCCCGTGACTGCATGGGTTTATTACCACGTAAAAGTAAACAATGGTACCTGAATTTAAATGAAAAGAAAAGAATTATAAAGGTTTTATTATTTTCACAGTCAGCAAATAGCAAATACATGGAGATAAGGTTATATATTATATATATACACTGTATACATATATCATTATACATCAAACATTTCCCCTTACTGAACACTGATCTCTTAATTCCAGGCTGTTTTTATTAAATTATTAAACAAATTAATATAATTATATAACTTACGACAATGTCGAAACGTTAAATATTAATCAGATTTATATTTCCGAAGGCTCGTTATACCGAAAAGTTATGTTGGGCTTTATTGCATTTTAGGAATTACGAACCTTCGGAATTACGAACCCTATTTCATTTTCGGAATCACTAACCTTTGGAATAACGAACTTTTGGAGTAATGCATCAAATGTTAGGAATTATGAACCCTATTTCATTTTCGGAATTATGAACCACCTGCTTTGGGAAATTTGTGTTTCGGAATGACGAACCTTCGGAATTATGAACCTTCGGAAAAACGAACCTTCGTATATCATACAACACAATCATGAGATGCAACAAGCACTGTATACCTAGGTCACTGGCATTTTTGCATACTATCCCTGTGGTGTTAAACTCCATCCATTTTATAGAGGCGCATGAGCTCGGGTCCGCTCGCTATTCATAGAAAACCGCTATTCATTTAACACGCGTTATGAATAGCGGTCCTTATGAACTGTTATGAATAGTGGGCCTTATGTACGGAGGTCCTTATTGAATAGCGAGGTAATTTGTCTATGGTTTGCTCGCTATTCATAAGAACCGCCATTCATACAAAACCGCTATTCATTTAGTCACGCGTTATGGATAGCGGTCCTTATGAATAAGTGGTCCTTATAAATAGCGGTCCTTATGACTAGCGAGGCTACCCCATGAGCTATATCCACCATAATAACATTTCAGGGGCACGTAAAAGGCACGCATAGGCGGCGCTCCCTACAGGGGGTAGGGAAGGGGCAGGTGCAACCACTTTTCAAGTACCCCGTGGCCCAAAGGTGCCACTTTCTTATCAAATAATTGCCCCTTATTTCTTCCTATGAGGGCCCTTTTTTCCTTTCTAAGAAATGCCCTTTCACCCGCCCCTTTTACTTCTGATTAGTGTCCCCTTACTTCATTACTTCTGATTGGTTCCCCTTTTCTTTAAGTTTCTTATTCTACCATTTTCCCTTCTGATAAGTGCCCCCAATTACTTCTGATTAGTGCCCCCTTACTTCATTACTTCTGATTGGTTCCCCTTTTCTTTAAGTTATTATTATTATTAAGTATTTGGCGTCACCTCTGCCTGGGAGGGGAAAAGCGAACTGAATCACTGTAACCCTTAGGTCTCTCCTCCCGAAAAGTTTCTTATTTTACCATTTTCACTTCTGATAAGTGCCCCCAATTACTTGTGATTAGAGCCCCTTTTCCTTCCTAATATTATCATTTCCCCTTCTAATAAGTGCCCCCTTTCACCCCTGAATAAATGCCCCTTTTCAAACTTCTAATGAATGCCCTTTTCCTGTCAAAGAAGAGCCGTTTTTACCCTCTGATACGTTCCCCTTTTCCTTTCAAATAAGTGCCATTTCTCTCTCTTATACTGAGTACCGCCTTTCATAGTGCCCTTTGCGCCTTCTGATAAATGCCCTTTTTGTCGTATGATTAAGTGCCCTTTCTACCCACGTTTTACAAATTGTGCCCAGAAGTCCTCAAAAGAGCCATTTACAAAGCTCCAAAGAATCAGAGAAGCTTCATATAGTAATAGATTCCCCTGTTGATACCAGCGCAATGTTAGGCGAGGAGGGAGGAGGGAAGAGGGGCACAATGCCCCAGGTTTATAAGAACGAGCAGAGCCCTTAAATCAAAGCAAACGAGGACAGTTTTTCAGAGCACATGTGTGTTGACAATGTTGTAACCTTAACAGTCTGATTCATCCTATTTATTTTTCAAATGAAATCTGGAAGGTCGAAAGATGCGACCTCACAAATACATTTGAAATAATGTTAATGTATGAAAATAATAACAAATTATGTAAAATAGCACTAAAGTGAATTTTTAGATGTTATTATCATTATATTGCCGTAAATAATTCCCAACCCGTGGCCTTAAAATGTTAAAATCATACAATTTTTGCTGGCTCGATTCGCTCTCTCGCAAATGAATAATTAGACCATTCAAAAGTTGTTTTTTTTCTAGAACTGTCAAAAGATGGAACAATAATTATGTCAAAAATTATATTCGATAGCGTATCGATTACCTGAGAGGAAAAGAGAAATGCAAAGGGTTCAGTCTTTTTGCATACACCCACAATCCATACAGCTTTTCTCTCGTTTACTAGAAATTATTAGTGATCTATCTGGTTTAATAATAAGTACATGATAGGTGTACGGGAGAAAATTCACCAGTGGGCTGTCATCTCTTGCCCCAATGTGAATTTCCCAGTTCCCAAGATCACCTTCTTGCCATTGCAAATAACATGCATTTTCTGATGTTGTTTATGTTGTATATGCAGATAAGATGGGACAGGGATAAAACTTGTTCACACTGTCGGTATAATTTATTCCACCAATTTAGTATATTCCAGTTGCTTTAATTGGAATTCAAAATTTCATAATTCTGTACGAAGTCCTGAGAATTGTTTCCCCTGAAAGTCTGAAAGATGAAGCCAGGTCAAAACCCGAGAAACCTTCTGATGTCGGCGACGGCGAGTTCTCCAGTGAGATCAGCGGTGCCTTTCCTCAATGCATCCCTGGTCGACTCTTTCTCGAGGAGGTGTCTAAACACAGGCTCGTCGACCTCCAAACATCGAGTTACCATCTCCTGCGCGATATCGTCAACGCTCACGGTGGGACGCGTCTTATACGCCTCCAGCATCGTGGTTAGTTGTTGACGATCGATGTCACTTACGGTATCATCGTCGATGAGCGCTTGGAGGTCGTTGATAATGGTCTGCAAGAGACCGGTCTTGACGGCTCCAGGTTCAATGAGACATACCCTACAAAAGTTGAATAAGTTATCGTTAGTTCCTCTTTATTGCATTTATTTTTTATGACAATCTTGATTAATAATTCAATTATCATAATTATGAACTTGTCATATCTAATCAGCCTACACTGAATGGACTGTTTAGTCTTTTGTGATACGGAGTATTTCATAGTTATCATTATTATAACTATGCAGTGTAAACAAAAGAAGGGGAGTGAATAGATAAAAGTAAAATATAGGAGAAAATTATCAGGAGAGTTGAATAGGGTTCCTAAGACGGTTTCCCTTTGTTTATTTTCCTCTCATTGCTTATCGTTATTGAATTTGATATTTTCAAATTTTTATCATAATGAGCTGTCCTAACTCCGTGAGAATTTGAATGAGTGGTGAAATCATACCCCAAAAGTCTATGTAATTCTTTTACATCAACAATAGACTTGAGCAAAATATATTTATCAAGGTTATACATCCTGATATAAAATCCGCCATACTGAAAGATGGATTTTAAAAACTATTACTTAATCTGATTTTGAGGGGATCTTTTATTATTGGCGGAAATCCTTTTTTTTTAATTTATCTATTTTATTTCGGGGGGAGGGGTACACCAGATTCTGTGTACTACATGAAGTTCTTACCTGATGTTAAAGGACCTGAGACTGGCGGCCAGAGATTCAAAGAACCCTTCTAGAGCAAATCTCGTGGAGCAGTAGCAGTCCAGATATGATCTACCTGGAAAAACGAGGATGTATAGGTAAATGGTTTCACATCTGAGTTTCGACAACCCTATGTTACGACGCCTCTATTGCCGACATCACTGTATTCAGCCGCCCAGACGTCCCTGTGTTCCAACGCCAATGTATTTCCGACAATCCCGAATCGCCTAAGCCTATATACCGACACCCCTATATTCTGAAACACATATATTCAGACACCCCAATATTCCGAAATCCCCATATTCAGACAGCCCTATAATTATGTCGACACATCCATGTTCCGATTCGCCTAACGTGCGACGCCCTCATGCCCCTATATTTCGATTCCTTCATATTATGACGCCCCGATATTCCGAAACCCCCATACATGTAATCTAACATCCCTGAAATCCCTGAATTAAGTGTCGAAACATGCGACTGTGACCAAGGATATGCCAACCGGTATTACAGTAATTTTAAATAGCGCCCCCCCCCCGAAAAAAAAAATCATTCTGAGAAAGACTTTCATTTCAAAAGTAATAAATCCTTATTTCTTATCGGGTCGGATCAGCAAGGTGAAGATGAAATTACTAAAACTTGCTAACCCCCCCCCCCCCCCAATGCTCTGAAGATTTCCAACCTGAATATCCATGCATCAGAAAACAGTTTACGGTACTGCCCCATGAGACACGACATCCTTCAGCTTTGCAGTTTGAAAACCTCAATCTGATACAAGTTATAAGTTATGAGTTATTAACGATCGAAAGTTTAAAAAAAGAATACATCTAGTATTTTGTCAAGAAAAGCTTCTGTTCGAGAAGTATGCATAAATTAGTAAACATATATATCAAATCCTAGCAGCGGAACTGAATAAAGACATGTATAAGAAAGATTCAATAACACATATTAGCAAGGCTGAAAAAAGGGAGGTGACTATTTACAAACATCTACATAACTTGAATCACTCCGTGTGGGGAAACTCATAATCATGATAAACAGGCTCTGTATTGGTCCACTGAACAACAAATATCAATTCTGAATAACCCTGACTTTTCTTGAAGTTCCTAAACGTGAATGCATGGTGGTGATAATAATAATAATAATAATCCCAAATCATTGTTACGTGCGCCCCCGCATAAATGCTTTATGACATTGTTCCCCCTTATTGCTTCAACCATGCATGTGCATGTCAAGTTGACTACAAAATGCCTTCGCTTGATTGCTTCTAATTCTATCGACGCACACATAGTGCATATCTGATAATGTATATTGGCTGTTGATTCATATGAATGATACAAGGCCGTACGCAAATTTTTTTCCTGGGGGGCAAGATGATCGCTTTCAAAGTAACCCATAACTTGAAGTCTAAAACCCGATTAAAAAAAAGTATGATTTTGAAATTTCTGGGGGGGGGGCAACTGCCCCCCCCCCCCCCCCCCCCCCGCTGCGTACGGCCTTGGAATGATATGATGATAAGCCTCTACTTCAGAGCATAAAATGGCCAGTATTCTGCTAAAAAACTTAACCCGACCCTGGGTCTACAGGAGAGTTAACAAATGAAGTTAGACCGACGTCTATTAAGTTTTCCTTTTGTCAAACATGACTGTTGACCGAGCGTCGGATTTAACCGAATTAGTAAAACCGACCAATGACTTACATGATTCAGATATACGTGTACTGTACTCTGCGTGCAATATAGGACATGAAAAATCAATCAGCGTGTGCGAGTCGCTTCAAGCATATCCACTGTCTCTCAACTCTACAAAGTGGAATATTGTCATATTCAAATATTAAAAAAAATGGCAGCCCCCATGGGATAATATCTAGCAAGAAATCTGCAAACTTTAGAGAGACTGTTCTCCTTACTGAGTAATCAAATCAGAGTATTTTCAAGATATTTTGAACAGGCTGACAATTTTCCACATGATTATCAGCTAATGTATGTTGAGGTTCATTCTCCTAATGTATTTCAAACTATGTATATTTTTTCTCCAGAACTTATGGTTACTTTTTAATTCACCTGCTATGCATAATGGCATCTCTATTGGGCAGATGGGTGGAATCCACTTTACATACATTAGTCTTTGCTATGTCTGACAAGACTCTGGCAAGCTTTTTAGTCGTCAAGAGCAACTTTCGTTCAATAGGTATGCATAAAACTAGTAAACAGGTCTATTATCACGCTTTCAGGAGGTATGAATTTGAAATCTCCCTACCCTGTCTTCCCCCGATGCTGGTGACTGTGACAATTTTCCCAGCCTTTTTCTCCTTCATGTAAAGCAGGACAGCCTGAGTGAGTCGGATGGTCCCGATAACATTCACGTTGAACACCTTGGTGATCTGTTCCCGAGGGATGCGCTCGGGAATTCCCAGACATGGCAAGCCAGCGATGTTCACTAAACAGTAGCAAGGGAAGTTAAAAAGGAGCTAAGTTCTTGTAAAGGTAAAATAGTTTGTAATTAGCTTTCCATTTTTATTCATGTTAGTTTGGAAGATAAGCACTGAAGAAATGTCCCCTGAAAAGGATTGTCCTCCAAATACCCTCTTGTTTGAAATATGACGAGAAACAGCTAAAAGGTTTGGACAAAAAAAGTTTATGCCACGTGCGCGTGCAGTCCCATATATACACATATCGCGTGCAGTGCATATGTGACATACCTTCAGGATTTAGTCATTTTCTTACCATTAATTTTTGATGATTCAAAAACCTCACAATGTACGCGAATTCTGCATATACTCGGCCTTTTCAAATAGACCTGTTTACTAAGTGATTCAAATTTATGGATGTTTCTTTCCTGGGGACCTAGTAACGAGGTATTCGAATCCATTAACCTGTTATTAATGAGTGAACTACAATACTTGGAATCCAGTTTGCATACATTACTTGTTGCTATGTCTGACAAGCCTCTGGCAAGCTTTCCGGTTGTCAAGAACAACCTTTGTTTCAAAAGTATGCATAAAATTTGAATCACTTAGTAAACAGGTCTTTTGCTTCAAGGCAGTTTTGTTCACAGTGTAACCCAACTTTATCTTTAAAGGGAAACTTGAGTTCTGGGAAAGGTAAAAAAAAATAATTTGTGAGCTTTCTCATTCATTTTATGTTAGTTTGGAAGATTATCATAGTAGATATGTCCCCTGAAAAGGATTGCTCTTCAACTAATCTCACATTCCATATATGACAAGAAATAGCTGACATGTTCGGGCCGAACATTTGTGTGTAGTCCCACGTACACATTTCTGTGTACAGTGCATGTGACTCTCATCAGGATTAAGTCATTTTCTTATCATTTTGGTGATTCCAAAACCTTACAGCTTATACACAAATTCCTATTTGCAATATAATCAACCTTTCCCAATTGCTTTGAGACAGTTTCTTTCACATTTCAGTCTCATGACCAGAACTCAGCTTTATCTTTAAAATGTTTATGATAGAACAAACATACAGTTATGCCTGAACAAACAGATTTGACAGATTTTTATAAATCTAAAAACATTATAAAGAAATAAGTGGAGGCTTTAACATGTCTTCATTATCTTCCTCCAACACTTTGAGACCTATATAACCCCGTTTGTGAAATGAGAGGGGGGGGGGGGGGGGGCGGACAGAGTTGAGAGGGAGGAGGAGGAGGAGGAAAATAGGGAGATAAAGACATCGGAGATAGTGAAGAGAGAGAGAGAGGAGAGAAGGAAAGTTAAAAGAGGAGAGAGGAAGAGTGGAGTTAGAAAACGGAGGAACAGAGAGAGAAAAAAAGAGAGCGAGAGAGAGAGAGAATAGAAAGCGGATGGAAAGAAAGAAAGGAGAGGGAGAGAGAGAGAGAGAGGGTGACAGACAGACAGAGGAACCAGACACTATGAACATGACAGACAAAGACAGTGGAAAAAATAAACATCCCCTTATTCTACCCTTCACAATGGTTCTGGTAGTCAAAAGAACATCAATTCACTGCTATTAAATGTAAAAATATGTAGAACAGGCATCACATGCATATTCAGGGTGATGGAAAGAGAGTGAGAGATTTCCTTGTGTTGCAACTGAAATGAATAAATGTACATATATATGACTTAGACACAGTGGCACATTGGCGGATCCAGGGGGGGGGGCACTTCCGGCCCGTGCCCCCCCCCCCTTTTGAAAGAAAAGTATTTTGACCATAGACATCCACCATTTTCTCGATTGTGCCCCCCCCCCCCTTTTTATAATGAAGACATTTTTTTTTTTTGCTTGTCAGGGAATTATGGAGGGAAACTGGACCCCATAACCCCCCCCCCCCTGACCGACTTTTCGAGAAGCTGGCGAGACCCAAAAATACGGGTCTACCTTTTCCAAAAGTTGACAAACATTCATTTGTGTGCCCGCGCCCCCCCTTTTACTCAATCCTGGATCCGCCCCTGCAGTGGCGTAACTGGACCTTGGCGTCATCAGTGGCAAAACTTCGGAGGAAATGGTGAGCGGAAACTTTGGGACTTGATAACATCGAGCTTATTTAGACGTGCTCACTCAAAATATCGATTCGGCCATAACTTTTGATGACGTCATTGACAGCTTCTCCAATGTTGTCGTCGTCTGTGAGATCCAACACCCGGATGAAGACCGTCTTCTCGAGCGCGTCACCGACGGCATCCACCAAATCGTCCTTCTCGGACAATGCGATCACGGTGGCGATGACGAGGTAGCGCTGGGCGGGATCTCGGGCGAGACGCTGAGCGGTGGCCAGACCGATGCCCGAGGATGAGCCGGTCAGAAGGACGACTTGTTGATCCATGCCAAAAAGTCTCGTTTTATTAGCCAAAACTTTTCAGGCGAAATATGAAAAGAAATCAGTCAAATCATTGTTGGTGAACTACGGTATACATTTTCTTTTAAAAATAGGATAAGGAATATGGGGCGCCTATAAGGTCAAAATTAAGAATTTTTAGAATCACTTAATTGTAAAAACTATCATGTTACATTAATAATTAATCCTTAATATTAACAATCAATCAATAAATAATATGAACTCGTCTTTGTAACAAAGCTATAATTTGTCAACGCACATACTTCCTCCTGAACTAACGTTTCATTTCTGAAACTATATAGGACATTCTGAAACCTATAAACTTTTTTGTAATGAAGCTATAATTTGTAAACTAACGTTAAATTTCGAAAGTAAAAGAAAGTGAAGCAATATAAACTGAGCAAAAACAATTTTATTGTTTAAATGAAAGAGCAAACGTTTATTCAAACCTATCTATTGGTTGAAAAGCGTACGTAAATACATGTGAACCAATCCACTTCCTTTTGAACTGACGTAAAAAATTAGAAACTAACGACAAACTGAAAACTAATTAAATACAAGTCAACGGTGAGGGCTAAGCGCAGCACTAGCGTCCTTTGGCAAGACGTTAATCTACATTTGCCACTCTCCACCCAGGTGTTAAATGGGTACCCGGTCGGATGCGAAAGTTAATGTCGTTTACTTAGCAATGAGAGCGTCACTGTATTGCCCATTGCTGGAATACTCCCCAGGGAGCGGAGAATGTGCATACATTGTGTGCGGGCATGCCAGAATCCGATGACCCGGGTAATAATATATCTGTATAAAGCGCTTAGAGACATCACCGATGTATTAGGCGCTATATAAAAACGGAATAATATTATTATTATTATTAAGCGAACTTGAGAACCAATCCACTTCCTTTTGAACTAACGTAATAATTTCGAAACTAACGACAAACTGAAAACTAAATATAAGTCAACGGTGAGGGGCTAAGCTCTCTCAGCGAGCCAAAGAGATTCAATCATACCATGCAGTATGGCCTCCGACGGAGGGCTGGAGAGTCAGCTAAAATCTGACCTTTGACATTCCATAGGCTTTGCATTGGATGCATTGTGGGGAGCTTTGTCCAATAGACCGCATCTGTAATGTTACAAATTTATGCAGATATTTCTGTGAGCACCTAGTGACGAGCTATTCCATGAACCTGCTTTTTATAAATGAGCCTCAATGCTTGGAATCCAGTTTGCATACAGTGTTGCTATATCCAGCAAGCTATCAGGTTGTGAAGAACAACAATTGTTTGATAGGTATGCATAAAATTTGTAACATTACCGAAGCGGTCTATTTGAACAGTGAGCTAGGAGGGTCAATTTGAATAAATGCTTATTCATGAGGAATGACTCGTCAAATACTGTTCGATGATTGGTTAGTGGCTCATATTAACATGATGTTTTATGTATAAGATCATACATAATTCATTTTTTTTTTCATTCCCACAATTCCCTACGATTTGCATTTGGACACGAAATAGGGCAAATGGCGGCCGTACGGTTAGCAGTGGCGGATCTAGCCGGATTAGACACAATACATTCTACAGGCCCGCTTTGTTTGTGCACAATGGCGGGCCCCTAGAATGTATTGTGTCTTACCAGGCCAGATCCGCCACTGACGGGTAGTGCTACTTTTGTACCATTTCAACCATCAAGTCTAAAAAAAACTTTTTTTGAGAAATGTTTGTAGGCCTACTAGAAGGAGTTTGTCTAGTGAATCTAACGAAAGCAGAAAATTCTCCCGGGGACATTCTCATCAAAGACAAAGAAGTGCGGTATGATGCCATGAAATGTAAGTAGGCCTAAATATGTGGTGGAGATTTCCATTAATGCTAAACGTTGGGGTCTCAACTGGCTCAGTGCCATCTACGTTGACTTTTTGTTTAGCATTAATGGAAATTTCGTCAGACATCTCCACCACTGTACCACATCGTATAGTATACAAATAATGAAAGTTTATGAGTTCATCTTTCACCGAATGAAATATTCTGTCCATTGCACGAATGAAAAAACATTTGTTTTATATGACACCTAAAAATAGCTATCATTCTCATTTGACATTTTATGAATTAAGAAACAAGAGTGAGGGGACTTACGTTTTGTTGCTGAGCGCGCGGCCGCGGCGGTCCGTCAGTAAGTAGCTTTCGCATCAGGAACGTACGGACTGTAGTGCGGTAATCTGATACGAAAATCGATCTGCGCACGCGTCGATTTCGTTGTTCCGAGTCCGTACTTCAATCGCCAACGGGTTTTGGCCTATTTCACGTTGGTGAATTCAGCAGCGGTAAGAAGCCGAGCAGCCAATCAGCGCTCTTGTCGGTGACATCATCATTGCGGTCGATCATGCGGGGCGTGTCCTCCGCAATTACGTCACGCAAACCGTGCGAAACGAAAAATATTCGGTACCACGGTCGAGCGCAACTACGTTCAAATCGTAATCGTCCTTCGTCTCTGAGTGAGTCCGCGAACGATTTGCGAAAGGCAAGTCGTTTTTGTGTATGTGGACGTGTTGGTGGTCGCGAGTGCAATGGACAATTTCGTATGGATCCAAAATTGCACGGTGAATGGATCAAATTTGCACGATTGATGACGTAATTGTTAAATGGGACAAATGATCAACAGCAAACAACCAATCAAATGGCAAAGATCTAATTAGGTGTCATATAATACAGGGACCGTGGAACCGGGGGGCTGCAGCCCCCCACTTTTTTCAGTAAACACGTGCAAACGTATGGCAGTGCAAAAATGTGGTTATACACGCAGCCCCCCCCCCCCCCCCCCCCCCATTAAGCCCCACCACTTTCCAAGACGTTCCGCGGCCCCTGTAATATACTATTAATACATGGTTGGGAGTGCGTTGGTGCGATCTGGCAACACAAAGGTTTTTATCGTGGTGTAATATTCGCACGAGGCGCAAGCCGAGTGTGTTGGACACCACGATAAAAACCTGCTTGTTGCCAGATCGCACTAATGCACGAACTCACAACCATGTATTAATGGTTTTATAAAACGGGTCAGCAATATGATTATGAAGTCTATAAAAATGGTTACGAACCCCATAAAATCGCCCAGAGTCGCACTATCATGGAGGCTGCCATTTGCTTTCCTGGATGACATCACAAAAGCGCAGCCAACAAAAGTCATGCGCATTTCATTGTGCGCATGTAATCCCTGCGCTAAAATAACAATTAAACTACGCGATTTCATTGCGTTTTTAGTTTGTACGCACCAGAGGTACGCGTACGCGCAGCTCAGCCATGGTTTAGAGCCTTTTTGCCGTTTGTTATCACTTTTTATTTGCACGGTCACATGGTGTTATTTGACCAATCAGGATGGCAACATTCTTGAACCCGTTTTATAATCTCGATTATGGGTGATTTTTTTTTTTTTTTTTTTTTTTTGGGGGGGGGGGGGGGGGGGTTCTAAAAAATACTTAAAATAATTTTAAAACAAACATTCCAAAAGTTTCCCTAGGGGGAGATGCTGTGGTGAAGAACCTGTCGGTCGCGGGAGTTATCAGGAAAGAAATTTTCAAGATAAATATGTCTAAAATTAACTGTCTGGTATGGTGAAATCTTTAAAGTTACTCACAAGGTTATTTTGAGGCCAATTTTGCTGTATTTTACTAACATTAAATAGTGGTAAATTATATATGTTTGGAACGAGCTTGATTAACTGAATCTAGAAGTACGATTGACAACCCACGTTTTCAAGAGAGCTTACCCTCACCGTTGACTTGTATTGAGTTAATTAGTTTTCAGTTTGTCGTTTAGTTTCTAAATTTTTACGTTAGTTCAAGAGGAAGTGGATTGGTTCGCAAGAGAGCTTAGCCCTCACCGTTGAGTTGTATGTATTTAGTTAATAGACCTGTTTACTAAGTGATTCAAATTTTATGCATACTTTTGAAACAAAGGTTGTTCTTGACAACCTGAAAGCTTGCCAGAGGGTTGTCAGACATAGCAACAAGTAATGTATGCAAACTGGATTCCAAGTATTGTAGTTCATCATTAATAACAGGTTAATGGATACCTCGTTACTAGGTCCCCAGGAAAGAAACATCCATAAATTTGAATCACTTAGTTAACAGGTCTATTAGTTTTCAGTTTGTCGTTAGTTTCCAAATATTTACGTTAGTTCAAAAGGAAGTGGATTGGTTCGCAAGTTCGCGAGGGAGCTTAGCCCTCACCGTTGACTTGTATTTAGTTAATTAGTTTTCAGTTTGTCGTTAGTTTCCAAATATTTACGTTAGTTCAAAAGGAAGTGGATTGGTTCACATTTTCATCCATGCAATAGATGGGTTTGACTAAACGTTTGCTCTTTCATTTAAATAATATTGTTTTTGTTCTGTTTCTATTGCTTCACTTTCTTTTACTTTCGAAATTTAACGTTAGTTTACAAAATATAGATTCATTACAAAAAGGTTATAGGTTATATAGTTTCAGAAATTAAACGTTAGTTCAGGAGGAAGTATGTCCGTTCACAAATTATAGCCTTGTTACAAAGACAAGTTCGTTAATTTTGTTAATATTATTGGTTGTTAATGTTAGTGAATGATTGTTCATATTATTAATTGATTTTTAATATTATTGATTGATTGTTCATATTATTGATTGACTGTTAATATTATTGATTGATTGTTCATATTATTGATTGACTGTTAATATTATTGATTGTTAATATTAAGGATTAATAATGTAAAATGATAGTTTTTACAATTATTAATTGATTGAAAAAAAATCTTAATTTTGACCTTATTGGCGCCCCTTAAAGGAAATACTTCATTTTCAGTTCAGGGGAGCAAAACTGGATCATTTTGATTAGGTTATATGGAGGAACTCTTGCGTCAGGGGGTATAGTCTGCTACATTTGTGATAAAGTTCCAACCAGGAAAAAGAATATTATTTACGACTTTTCTGTTAAGAGAGGGAATAATAGGTAAATAGTCATCATACCTATTGCTATTTAAGCCTCATACATTATGGAAATTTCCTCAAAACTTTTCTGCGACGTCACATTTCGCAAACGGAGATGTTGAGTCGAGGTTATGAAGTCAAACTTTGTAATTTCCTGGTTTTGTATGGCTTGCTTGCAAAGAAAAGTAAAATGAGTTCGTCCAAGCTTTGCGATTACGGCGTCCGGTACCGGGTTGCGTCCGGGTTCATCGAGTATAGTTGATTTCGAGTAATTTGTTACATACCTGCGTGATAACCTGATGAGTGCAGGTCGAAAAGCTTCGTTATCAGGCTTTTTCGTGCCCTATTGAAAAGAAAAGTCAATTCTTTCTTCATTGTTTAGCTTCAATGAATCCATCCGCTCCCTCCCCACTGAAGAAAAAAATAATTTGGAAAAAAATTACAATCTTATATGATTACGCTAATCTATTTCTTTTTCCCTTAGCCGCTTTTAACACCTTTTCTCCCACCTTACCCCACTATACCCTTTAGTAAAATATATATATATATATATATATATATATATATATATATATATATATATGCCTATCATCTCTTCTTATCTCTCTCTCTCTCTCAAGCTCTCTTTCTCTCTTTCTAACCTTGCCCCTCTATATTTCCTTATAATGAATCTTCTCTGTCCGTCTCTCAAAAGATATTCTAGTAGTATTTTTAAAAGCAAAAGGAGAGTGGAGAAGGAAGAGAGAGAGAGAGAATCAAAGGAAAAGTGGAGAAAAAAGAGGGAGATAAGGAAGAGAGAGGAGAAGCAAAGGAAAGTGGAAGAGAAAGAGGGGATAAGGAAGAGAGGAGAAGCAAAAGGAAAGTGGAAAAGAAAGAGGGTATAAGGAAGAGAGAGGAGAAGCAAAAGGAAAGTGGACAAGAAATAGGGGAGATGAGAGAGAGAGAGAAGCAAAGTGAAAGGGGAAGAAGAAAGAAGGCGCAACATGAAAGTGGAGAAGAAAGAGGGGATAAGGAAGAGAGAGGAGAAGCAAAAGGAAAGTGGAGAAGAAAGAGTGATGGGACAAGAGAGAGAAGCAGCAAAAGGAAAATGGAGAAGGAAGAGAGAAGTAAAGGGAAAGTGGGGAATAAAGAGGGGAGAAGAAAGAGAGAGAGAGAGAGAGAGAAGCAAAATGAAAGTGGAGAAGAAAGAGAGGGGAATAAGGAAGAGAGGAGAAGCTAAAGTACAGTAGAGAAGAAAGAGGAGGAGGTGAGAAGAGAGAGGAGACGAGAGTACGGTTTGGAGAGAGAACGGAAGGGAGAAGGGAGATAAATGAGAATCAAAATGAAAGTGGAAAAGAAAGAGGGGATAAGGAGGAGAGAATTAAGCAAAAGGAAAGTGGAGAAGAAAGAGGGGATAAGGAAGAGAGAGGAGAAGCAAAAGGAAAGTGGAGAAGAAAGGGCTTTTGCTAAACAGTCGGGTAACGTCGCGTCGCGTTGGTAGAAATTTTTGAACATTTTTCAGGAAGGTGTCTTCAAGGGGACAAATTGAAAAAGAGTCCATCTCGGTATGATTTTTCCCGTTTTCAGGCAAAAAACGACAAACAAGGGAATAAAGAAAACAATAGGATAATGCAAAGAAAAACATTAACTATAAAGAGAGAATGATGAAAGGAAACAAAGAATACAACAAAAAGGAAAGTTGGAAAGTAAAAATATGTGGATAAAAACAAAGAATAACAAAGAAAGATAGAGACATAAAAGATATAAGGATAAAGATATTAAGAGTAACATAAGGAAAGATAGAAGAGAAGATGATAATTTGAATAAAGGAATACATAACGAAAGAAAAGGAAAACAAAATGATAGGATAAAAGCAAAGAATGTTTTAAGGAAAGTAAGTAAAGATGGGAAGCAGAAAATGATTTTACAAAGAATAATATGAAAGATAGAGAGAGAAATGATAGGATGAAAAAGTTTAACTTATATAAAGAAAGACTGAGAGAGAAAAATGATAAAAAGATAAATATAAACATGAAGAAAGGTGGAAGAGAAGATGATAAAAGGGAACAAAGAATAACAAAGTGAAGATGGAAAGCAATAAAAAAAAGAGGATAAAAAGAATAAATATAAACAGTAACACTATGAAAGATGGAAAACAAAATGATAAAAGCAATAAAAGAATAACGTAATGAAAGGAAAGGTAGAAAGAAAAAATTAATAAAAGGATTAAAAACAACTGATTAAAAACAACTGAATTAGTAATTACGCGATGTCCCCGCCAGAAGTGTAGATCTGTGGAATGGCTGTTAATTTAAAAAAAAAGTATTATTGGGAAAGCGGGAAGACAAGATGATACAAGGGATCAAAGAATAACATAATGAAAGGAAAGGTGGAAAGAAAAAACTTATAGGATAAAAAAAATTGCAGAAATCATCATAATTAATGTTTGAGACAGAGTTCCAAAATCCTGTGTTTCCTTTCATCATATTTTCTTCCATCCTTCCTACCCTTCTATTCTCTCTTTATAGTTCATGTTTTTCTTTGCATTATCCTTCTATTGTTTTCTTTATCCGCTTGTTTGTCGTTTTTAGCCTGAAAACGGGAAAAAAGCATACTGAGATGGACTCTTTTTCAATTTGTCCCCTTGAAGACACCTTCCTGAAAAATGTTCGAAAATTTCTACCAACGCGACGCGACGTTACCCGACTGTTTAGCAAAAGCCGAAGAAAGAGGGGATAAGGAAGAGAGGAGAAGGAAAAGGAAAGTGGAGAAGAAAGAGGGTGATATTATTTGTAAGTCAGGCTCTTTCAGTTCGTCCTAAATTTTTCTGCTCCATGTTAATGCTTTGTTTGAAGGGTATTATTTTTTATATGATCCTTTTAGAGATGACGCATATACTTCACATTCATTGTCATGAGAGAGGAAAGGGAGAGAGACAAAAAGCAAAAGGAAAGTGGAGAAGAAAGAGTGAGAGAAGAAAGAGAGAGAAGCAAAATGAAAGTGGAGAAGAAAGAGAGGGGAATAAGGAAGAGAGGAGAAGCTAAAGTACAGTAGAGAAGAAAGAGGAGGAGGTGAGAAGAGAGAGGAGACGAGAGTACGGTTTGGAGAGAGAACGGAAGGGAGAAGGGAGATAAATGAGAATCAAAATGAAAGTGGAAAAGAAAGAGGGGATAAGGAGGAGAGAATTAAGCAAAAGGAAAGTGGAGAAGAAAGAGGGGATAAGGAAGAGAGAGGAGAAGCAAAAGGAAAGTGGACAAGAAATAGGGGAGATGAGAGAGAGAGAGAAGCAAAGTGAAAGGGGAAGAAGAAAGAAGGCGCAACATGAAAGTGGAGAAGAAAGAGGGGATAAGGAAGAGAGAGGAGAAGCAAAAGGAAAGTGGAGAAGAAAGAGTGATGGGACAAGAGAGAGAAGCAGCAAAAGGAAAATGGAGAAGGAAGAGAGAAGTAAAGGGAAAGTGGGGAATAAAGAGGGGAGAAGAAAGAGAGAGAGAGAGAGAGAGAAGCAAAATGAAAGTGGAGAAGAAAGAGAGGGGAATAAGGAAGAGAGGAGAAGCTAAAGTACAGTAGAGAAGAAAGAGGAGGAGGTGAGAAGAGAGAGGAGACGAGAGTACGGTTTGGAGAGAGAACGGAAGGGAGAAGGGAGATAAATGAGAATCAAAATGAAAGTGGAAAAGAAAGAGGGGATAAGGAGGAGAGAATTAAGCAAAAGGAAAGTGGAGAAGAAAGAGGGGATAAGGAAGAGAGAGGAGAAGCAAAAGGAAAGTGGAGAAGAAAGAGAGGGGAATAAGGAAGAGAGGAGAAGCTAAAGTACAGTAGAGAAGAAAGAGGAGGAGGTGAGAAGAGAGAGGAGACGAGAGTACGGTTTGGAGAGAGAACGGACGAGTGAGGAAAATAGAGAATAACGATTTTTGTAAAATGTAGAAACCTGGAAATATATCAGTCAACCCAGTGAGCTGACACAAAAAGCAAAAAGAAAGAAAAAAGCGGGGGGGGGGGGGGGGTGGGGGTGGTATGTCTCATTGAGGCCTGTACGGCATCCGCGTCCATAATAAAAAACGTTTTTCCAACACCATACGGGTAACCCGGGTATCTCGTTTAGGGTATCAAAAACAGGAAGATTCTGAAAATATAGGGTATCAAATTCACGATCCTCTAAAAGGGTAGAAAATCTAAATCAGGAGCCCAACGAACAAGTGCATGATTTATTCTTTACCGGCTGTCGGCTGTCAATAATCTCCGGAATCTTTGTTATTAGTAAAAGTAGTCTGTTTGGTCTATTTTCCGCGGGATTGGGCTTTTTTCACTGGAAATTCCGTGAAATAGTTCTGATTTTGCGCGGGTTTTCGCCCCGGTTTTGGCGAGATTTTCGCGGTTTGGGGGTTTTGTGAACGAACATACGATAGCCTACATATTTCATATTGCCCTTCTGCCGTCCACAAACTGGTTAAGTTATTTGACTTTGTAAGAATATTTATCAAATTTTTGAGGCAAAATCAAGGCAGACTGGACCAGAAAAGAAGGAAAAAGGAGGGGAAAATATTGAAATTATATATATGAAAAAAATGAGGTTGGGGATGGCCTGTATTATCACCCCCCCCCCCTTTTTCCAAACTTTATCCAAAATTTAATTATCCAAACTCATTATGTTTGATCTTGAAATACCATCACATTTTAAAAAGGGAAAGTAAATCCTGGCGATTTAGTTAGCTGTTTAGTTGAAGGGCACATTGTTGCTTATATATGTCGAATTTCAACACATTTGGGCCCCCCTAACGCCGTCAACAAGTAGTTAGAAATATCATTTTGTCGTCTGCTAGAAGGTCCTATATCCATATCGATCGTGTGCGTCGTCATTTTGAACCAGAAGTACCCGGATGCCGCCATTATTACGCGTTTCAAAATGATGTATTGCCAGGCGTTCGGATGCTCCAATATAATAAAAATGAACAAGACGTTACGAATTTCAGCCAATCACAGTTCCCCCTTGGCATGTCCGACAAAACGTCATCATAGCGCGGGTGAATCAAAAATATGGCCAACCCCGATAGCAGGCTGTAGCAGACGATCATTGCTCACAAAAGTGTGAATTACTCCACCGTCAAGCGTTCATAAGAGGTAAATTTTCACAGTAATGTCAAGAATTGTGCTCTTAACACTCTCAGTAGGCCAAAAGTCCAGGGTTTACCTTCCCTTTAATGATTAGAAGTAAGGAAATAAGAAATGCCATAATTTCAATGCTAAACTGTCGAAGAAAATTCGTTCGCGTGTCGCATTGTTATTCTCAATTAAGGGGTCCGTCCATGTAGATCCGTGCATTCCTTCTTTTCATTACAAAAAAAACGTTTTGGGATGCTCTAAAATGCAAGTTTTATAGACAGATTTTTGAAAAAGTCCCTGGAGTTGGAGGGGGATACCCCCTCCAAGCACACCCTCCCCCGCTCGCTCGCTTCGCTCTGCGGTGTATCTAAGGGGGCAGAGGGCACGTACTCTGGGCGGCACTTGGAGGGGGCATAACAACGCAAAGGAGAGAATGAAAAAAGGGGGAAATGAAGAATCCGCAGGGTAAATGCACTAAAAATGTAGTTTTTGAAGGTTTGAAATGCGAAAAATTTCCAAAGCTCGGTCGCTTTGCTCCCTCGCATAAGTATTTTCTTTCAAGATCTCGTAATTTCGCGCCCCCAGTAGGCCTGTATAGTTCTTAAATAGTTTAAAGCCCTAATTGTTCTGAAAGTGCGGCCCATGGGCCATTTGCGGTCCGGCCTGCGAGACGATTTAATGCTGCCCGCCAAAAATATCTAGTAAGAAAAAACAGTCTTGTTTTAAGTACTATATTGATGCATAATATAACATCATCCTAACTATTGTTATGCATAAAAGTACGTGTATCATATTTTTTTCTCGCTCGCTTTGCGACGTAATTTTAAAAATATTTCCTGCCCCCTGACAAAATAACTAAGAACCCAGGGCTAAAAGGGTTCAAAATTTGAAAAAAATAAAGATGTAATTGCTTTGTTCGCTATATCATGTAAGTTTCATATGACTCCTGCTAAGTATTGCGCCCCCAATATAGGATAAAGTTTATGAAACAGCATTTGCAAAGGTTCAACTTTTGAAAGAAATCTCAACTTTAGGTAGCCTTGCTGCATTTCTCGACTCTTTCTCAAGCCTATATAGACTTTTCGTTAGTTTTGCTTCCGATTGTAGAAGTGAGTGAATATCAATGTATACATTTCGAGCTTCTATACCGCTTAATGCGGTGGTCAACTGCAAAATTTCCTGGGTAAACTGCACAAGATATTGCGGTTTTTAGGGTTAAAAATTGAAAAATTTGCCGCTCGGTTGCTTTGCTCCCTCGCTAATGTAGAAAAGTTTAGGCACTCGGGGGGGGGGGCGTAACTTAGCAAAATGAAATCTGAAAATCTTCCCGTGGATTTTTTTTTTCATTAATCCAAAGAGGTTCTTTTTTATTCTTTCAATAAAAACATCATTCTGTAAGCATGTCTTCCAAAGTAAATATTTGCCTTTAACTCTTCCTTTTTAACAAAATAAGGGCCAAGAAGAACCAATCCTCGAATAGGGTGTACAATACTTTGCAAAATCTAAAAAATCCCTGTTAAGGCTCTAAAAATCTGAAAATTGTCGCCGGTTTCCCTGAATAGGGTATCAAATATCTTCCACTAAAACCTCGTTTAGGGTGCTTTTCAGAAAGTCACGGACGCGGATGCCGTACAGGCCTCAAAGAGACATACTCCCCCCCCCCCCCCCCCCGAAACACATTCAACTCATAACGCAAGTCCTATATTTATATATTACTATATATATATATATATATATATAGTATCGACTTCATGCGTGAAAATAGCCGATGAACATAACTGACCTTTGATCCTGCGTTGTATAAGAGTCAACACTGTGATTGTTTGCAGTTGACTGTTGATCACATGATGTTGATTAATGTAGAATACTTTAAATTTGGGATTCAAACTGTTTGCAGATTGCATTGCTCGAGTAACAACGGAGGCAGACATTAACAAACTTGAGAGAGGAATATAGAAAGGTGATACAGTTTGCTGATCTTGCGTTTCAATTTATTGCTCCGTTTATTGCTCAAAACTGAAACACTATATAGTAGTCGCAACATACATGTATTTTGTTACACGAAGGACAATAGATTATTGTTCGAGTAGCCAGGCCGAAAATCGCAAACTTGAAGGAGGAATATATATGTAACAGTGATACATTCTGCTACTCGTTATCCTCCTGAATTCTACTTCAGTTTTATCAAAAGAAAAAGGTTGCGCTGCACAGATTCTTCTATTGATCATTTTGTTCGTGTTATGAATGAATGCTCAATTTGATTTGGGGTAAGTTGTCGACTGCCGAGATATAACTTATACATGTCATCTAGTCCTTCCGTGTTCGATCTTTCTTTGCTTTCCGGGTGACAGAAATTCAATGAAAGCTATTTTGAACCAGAGGCGGGATACGAAACTGATATGCTTGCTGAATGTTGCCTGGAAATCTTGCTAATGAGCAATGTAAGATCATTTCAAAATGCCCGAGAACAATTCGTCAGAAATGGTTTCAGACTTTGATTATGACCCATGTTGTAATGAGAAGATCAAGAAGAAACTTAATGCAATCTCAGGGCTCAAGAAATCCCTGTTTTTTGCAACAATTCTGGCTGCAGCTTCACTTTCTACTGCTCTGTGGCTTCGATACGCACGTTTGGCCTCTCGGAGGTTGGTTTTGGGTATAGACGATCAGCGAACGTTATTGGCGGGCGATGATGATTTCTCGACGATGTTTTGCTCAAAGTATGATCTGGAGGTGACTGGCACTTCATCTTTCGACCAATCAAACCTTCATGAGCAGAACTTTAACTATGGACTGATCAGTGCGCACATGCTCCTTAAGAATCCAACCAGGTCGCATAAAAAATATATACGCTCAAGGGAATATAACTTGGAGTTAATATCATCATCCGATTATAAGTATTGGGCGTACCACCTGGATGAGGCAGACCTTTACCTCAACTTGTTTAGTTTATCTT
Source organism: Heliocidaris erythrogramma (assembly GCA_025617745.1). NCBI lineage: Eukaryota > Metazoa > Echinodermata > Echinoidea > Camarodonta > Echinometridae > Heliocidaris > Heliocidaris erythrogramma. Next base: position 39,871,601 of record CM046857.1, on the reverse strand, counting down.
GTTCAAATTTAACCATGTTTTTGATAGAGGAAAATAAATTCTTTCAATGGACGCATGACTTTCAGCGTGGCCACTTTTGTTCAAGTTGCATTTACCAGACATATCAATTTCCATGCTCTACTAATATGACAAACACGAGTTTGTGGTTACGAAACAACGAGTACACGTATTCTGAATACATACTCTTATTCCAAGACCCCACGCTCCCTCCTCACTCATCACTGACAGCGAAAATCAATTTCACCCTGTCCCGTGAGAATCTTATCTTCAAGAATGATGATGTAGTTAGCAAATGCGAGAATGTGGCATATTGCCAGCTATCTGTTCCCAGAGCTGCAGACACCATCCTTTTTCAAATGGAGGCCGATTCGCCCTCATCATCCATGACCGTGACAACGGGATGCATTCTTAGAGTTGAGATGTACTTCGCATTCTTTCTCGGGGTACCTCTCGCACTCTGGCTTGTTATCGTGTGTCCGATGTGGACTCTCAGAAGATGCCAAGAGGATGTGCTCCGGGAAACGCAGAATGCCGATAATGCCCGCTCCATGGCCAGACTACACAACAGCCCACCGCCAGCCTACAGCCGTCCTCCAACATCAGCACTGTCGCGGACCCGATCTGCATTCTCAGTCTTCGCCCGAAGTACACCTAGACCAGAGCAACTTCCTCTGATTGACTACGAAGTCACTTCGGAGGAGAACGAGGAGGTCGTCTCTAGATCGCCTCCATCGTATGGTGTCATTCATAGTGTGTCCATACCCCGGGCGGACCCGAGAAGGGAGGCCATGCTTGAAATTTATGCGGCCACCCCTCCTCCCGACTATACCGATGCCCTCTCTGATCGGAGTCAGGATACAAGCAACACATAGACAATTGACCAATAGTCTAGAGTGCAATTGAAGAAAGTGTATGTCTGTAACTCTAGGGGACGTATGGCTTTAAGACCAATTCAGGGAATTGGGTAAAAAGAGGATGAATGCCTTACAAAGGGAAAAATAATATATATTTCTTAAACTTCTTTAGTTAGTAGAATTGAGTGATCTTCAAAATTAGTGGACTATAACATAGTAGTAAAACAGTGATCATAAGCCTGTGCTGTATTCAGAAGCTATATTTGCTATTGTGTGAAACATGTAAATAACATCAGGGGCCTGATAAAACCTGGTATCTCAATTTCTAGCTAATATTTTTATCCTCATCATTTTGTAGCTCAGGACCCAATTTGGAGTTCTGATAAAACCATGTAATGCATAACTGCAAAAGCAATGCAGCAAGCTACCTGAATATGGTCATCCTTATCAAATAATCAAAAGCTATTTATTTCACACATAAAATAGAACAGACAATAGCAATCAAAATAAAGTGACACACATTTTATTAGATAAAATGGAAAGCAATACAAAAATTAAGAGTACTTCCTTTCACATTCAACTGCCAATTCATAGGTCGTTCATGAAACTTTCTTTTCAGAAAATATTATTGTACGTATTCAAATTTCTGTCATATATTTCAACAAACACTGCTGATCGGTATTCTTTCTTCCCTCTCTCTCAAACATGCATAATGGGAGTAGTACGGCTATGCAGTAAAAATCACAAAGTCCTTTCCTAAAATTAGGATATATTTACATCTAAGGTACGTGAATCTGTGCTTAATTACAATTTATGATTCTCTATGGGCTTCCTTTATCATTATATCCATCATTAGAACAATCATGATATTTGAATCATGTTGGTGTTGTTCATAATCTCAGGAAAAGCTTTTGATTGTGTGGTGAACAAACACTTGATGTTTGTTCTCAGAGGTATTTTCGTTAGATATTAGACGTGTTGCACATGATCATTTGTCAGTTTATCACACATAGAAGTTCATGAATGTAGGTGTGAATTTAACTTTACGGGGGATTTTTTACTATTTAAAAATAAAGGTGATTTCTGGTCATATGACTGCAAGGTAAAAGAAAGAACTGAGAAAGGTAAAATATGTACAGGTATTACATTAAAAAATGGTGTATTTTGAGGTTTTGAGATCAACAAAAATAACAGGAAACTGATTTAATGTTACACAGTGAACAGCACTGCACACAGAAATGGGTATGTGGGACACACACATGTAACATGAAAGTTTGGTCCATATATAGGCTTCCTTTTACAAATCCCCAGTGACATATACAGATAAAAATCAAGTTTGTTGCAAGGTGTTCAGTGAAGCACAATTCCCTCTTTTTTTTTTAGCAAGAATCTTTTGAAATGAAATCCCAAAGAAATTATGCAAACTGATTGTATCTGTAATGCTTAATACTACCTATGATTAGTGCTATATAAGAAAAAAAAATCGTCAACTGTTGAGAAGTAAAAGTTATCTTTTGTAAGCTATTTTGTGTCTTTTTTGCCTGGTGTTGCAATATACTTTCTCGTCAATAATATGCCAGCAGTCATGAAATACACTAAAGGAAAAAAGAAACTTATAAAAGTTCAAGAGATCACCAAATTAAATTCTCTGCATGGAAATGTACCAAATTTGGATATAATGTTGATTCAATGCATGGCTTTAAATGACAGTCAATAACAAAAAGTTTTCTTCAATGCCACAAAAGAAATGTGCACTGAAGCAAAGGACTCTCTAATCCCCAAGTCACAAAGACAAACTGCAGCCTTGTACACCATATGCATGTCAATGAATGAAACAAAAGAATTTCAAAAGGGATTTGCAAGTTCATATCCAAACAGATTAATAGCCAGTATGTCCACCTCTAGCTTGCTGGCAAGCTGTACACCGTCTTCGCATGCTTCCGATCAGATTCGCGATGGTAGCCTGGGGAACATTGTTCCATTCCTCTTGCAGTGCTGCAATGAGCGTCTCCCTATTGATGGGTTGATTGTCACGCCTTGACACACGTCGACCAAGCTCTTCCCAGAGATGTTCAATTGGGGAAAGGTCTGGTGAACGGGCGAACCATGGCAGAACATCAATATCCTCTTGCTCGAGGGGTGCAAATCCCTTTTGAAATTCTTTTGTTTCATTCATTGACATGCATATGGTGTACAAGACTGCAGTTTATCTTTGTGACTTTGGGATCAGAGAGTCCTTTGTTTCAGTGCACATTTCTTTTGTGGCATTGAAGAAAACTTTTTGTTATTGACTGTCATTTAAAGCCATGCATTGAATCAACATTATATCCAAATTTGGTACATTTCCATGCGGAGAATTTAATTTGGTGATCTCTTGAACTTTTATAAGTTTCTTTTTTCCTTTAGTGTATATTAAACTATTTGCAATCAAACTACACAGTATTGTCTGAAAAGGTGGGGCTGTGTGATTCCCCCCCCCCCAATAAAAAAACTAGATGAATCTTCGACTGCGCTCGGTCGGAATTTATGCCTCCGCCATCACCAGATTAGAAATGTATGGCATACATGTACACTCTAAAAAGGATTGGTCCAACAAAATTACAAATCTTTTCACTTAAAATGCACAGGAGACAGAAAATTTATTTCATTTCATTTTCAAATAAAAAACTTACCATTGATGACTTACAATCATCAAATACACCAAGGAAATAGACCACTGTCCCCTTGAAATTTCTAAAATAGGTAGGCCTAGACTCCATACATCACGAACCATTTTTATGTATATAATGACCTCTATGACCTTTGACCTTGAGACCCTAAAATCTAATCAGTTCATCGTCCCTCCCATATGCAAACATGGGCCAGGTTAAAAGCTGATCTGTCAAACAGTTCTTCAGTTATTGCGAGAACTAACCATTTTTATGTACATAATTACCTCTGTGACCTTTGACCTTTGACCTTGAGACCCCAAAATCTAATCAGTTCATCGTCCCTCCCATATGAATACATGGGCCAAGTTAGAAGCTGATCCGCCAAACGGTTCCTAAGTTATCACAAGAACGAACCATTTTTATGTATATAATGACCTCTATGACCTTTGACCTTTGACCTTGAGACCCCAAAATCTAATCAGTTCATCGTCCCTCCCATATGCATACATGGGCCAAGTTACAAGCTGATCCGCCAAACGGTTTTGAAGTTATCGCGAGAACGATAAGGGGACGGACGGACGGACAGACGACCCGAAAACATAATGCCTCCGGCACCACCTACGGTAGGCGGAGGCATGAAAATTAACCCTGTAAGCACCAGTCATTTACTTCTCTACAAGGGGACCACAACAAGTCCACCCTAACAAAAAGTTGATTTGAATAAATAGAGAAAAATCCAAAAAGCATAACAATGAAAATTTCATCAAAATAGGATGTAAAATAAGAAAGTTTCGCTTATTTCGCAACACAGTTATAGGCACATCCTGCTCAGTATGCAAATGAGGGAACCAGTGACGTCACACACTCACTATTTCTTTTGTATTTTATGTGAAACAAGTTTTGATTCCTCGCTGAACATGTGTAATTGCCATTGTTGCAACCTTTACACAATTCAATGAGAGCTTCCTAATTGCAGAAATTAAAATATTCTATATTTCACATAATAAAATACAAAAGAAATAGTGGGTGACGTCACTGGTTCCCTCATTTGCATACTGAGCAGGATGTGCATATAACTGTTTTGCGAAATTGAGCAAAACTTTAAAATACCATAACTTTCTTATTTTACATCCTATTTTGATGAAATTTTCAGTGTTATGCTTGTTGGATTTTTCTCTATTTATTCAAATCAACTTTTTGTTAGGGTGGACTTGGCCTTTAAATCATCCTATGTAAGGAGTGCAGTTGCCACTACATAAAGTTACATGGATCTAATACATGGTGGTTTTATTGAATGCATTTACTGTTGTTGCTGCGATAATATCTGGGCATGCTTAATCAACTGGTCGCAATAGATGAAGCTGCGATGCTTGTGTCTGACAGATTCGATCTCTCTGATCAGCAAAGATGGGTGGACCTTTGCTGCTTGCTTCAGCACATCTACAGAGGTGAGTGATGAACAAACAAAGATTGAGAGAGGTCAAGAGAGACACAGGGAGTAAAACAGAGAGAGAGAGAGAGAGAGGGGGGGGGTGGGGTGGAGAAAGAGATAGCAAGAGCAAAAGAGTAAGAGAGGAAGCAGAGAGATAGCAAGGAGATAGAGGGAAAGAGAAAGAAAGGGGAGAGAGAGAGAGAAAGGGAAAGGGAGAGAGAGAGAGATATCATGACTAGTGCTCATGTTACGTACTATAGTCCCCAAAATGCAAATATCCAGTATCCAAATAATAGACGCATGATATGTAGTGCTAATCGTATCATGATTATGAGGATCTCATTTCCTTACATGTCACACAATCATCTGCCTAGGGCTTTTCTAGAAAAAAAGCAAGTCGAGAGTCATAATTATAAGCATACCTCAAGTATGCTGTCAAAGGTCTGGACACCAAATGAAGGATATTATATTTGGATCAGAAAGTTCATACAGCTCTTAAGACACTCTACTGCTGATGATAGCTGATCATACCTGTGACAAATGTTTATTCCTGGTTGTGACGTCTATTAAAGAAGCACTTACCAAGCACAGCTTCTTGAATGGTCTGATCAGGATCATCCATGTGAATCAGAAGTCCACTATAGAGGGTCTCCAGATGAGCCTTGTACAGCCTCACATCGTAGTCCTCCGGGAAGCAACCAAAGAATGTCCCGAAGGTCTTGGCGACGGCCACCCTGATCTCGTCGCTACTGTCGTCCAGACGCTTCAGAAGCTCCATGTAGACCTTGTGGAGGCGTTCGGGGTCAAAGGTCATGGAGCCACAGATGGCTAGGACCTTCTGCAGGATGCGGACGGAGATGAGGCGGGTGGACCTGGAGTCGTCTTCTAGGAGTGTCAGCAGCTGGACTTGAAGATCATCCATGATGGAGTCCAACTACAGGGAGTGACAAGACAGAGCGAAAGGGAATGAAGGGAGATTAAATAGAGGGGGATTAGAGATAGGTTTATTTCCATGCTTGAAAAAACATAAAATACATACAGATGGAAATGGGGTATGACAAAACAAGAAAGAACAAGAATCACAAATATAACTGAAGGTGATTAATACCCCCGACCCAATGTGTGGGCCAAATTTCCTGAGCATTGCTCCAAAAATGAGGAAGTGGTTTGATCTGCATTTTCCTGTTTTATTGCCTTATGTCGTTACCATGGCAATGCAATTTGCAACCCATTGAAATATGTCTTGCCTATATTTACCACAAGACCAATGCGTGTGGCGAATTTCATGAGCATTGCTCGAAACAAGGAAGTAGTTTGATCCTCAAGATTTCCCGCTGATTTATTGCCATAATATGCCATGGCAACGCATTTCCGACACACTAAAAAAAATATGTCTTGCACATCTTCATCCCAAGACCAATGTGTGTGGCGAATTTCACAAGCATTGCTCGAAAAATGAGGAAATAGTTCCATACGCAATATTTGCAACGGACCGACCGACCGACCGTACGCTGATTCCTATATACCCCTTCAAAATTTGTTTGGCGGGGGTATGAATACACTTAGTCTTGCATGATAAGAATGCATTAAATTATCATCTACTAGATTATTTATTCAAAATATTAACACTCTCAACAAAAGTACAAATGCTTGTCATGTTTGACTGTCAATAATATATTTTTTATGCATTATTCAGTTGGCTTTTTCTGGTAAGGAACAAAAAAAAAGGGCATTCTAATATAATGAATCATACCTGCTTAGCTGTGAGCATGCCACTCTGCAGCAGAGCCCAGAGACAGGAGACAGCCGTGGTACGGATGGCTGTAGCCGTCCTTCCAGCGTGCCACACGCAGTTTGGAAGTATCATGGTTTTCACAACAATCAAGGAGAAGTCCCTGAACCTGTCCTTAGAGTCCAGGGTGGCCGGAGCACTCATCACCAGACGCGAGAGCAGGGAGAAGAACTTGAGACGCAGTTCTGCATCTTTGTCTGGCTTGAGGTTGGTCTCTAGGATGGGGATAATGTCTTCGAGGAGATCGCCAACAACTTCACCTAAAATAAAATTAAAACCATCAGAATTGTGCACAGCATAAAGTACATGCATGATTCTTGAACACGGTAGTTAAGTGTCAGTCAAGACGTTGCGGGTTCGAATCCCAGCCCAGCACTACCATCCTTTGGCCAAACATTAATTTGAATGTGCCACTCTCCACCCAGGTGTAAATGGGTATCTGATATGCTAGAGCCCTACATATTTGGTCACTCGGCTATAACTTGAGTAACGATATTAAAGCTCCACGAGCGTTGTGGCATGACGGACTTGAGCACTACATAAATGGTGTCTAAGTTGTGGCGTGCGCCTGTAATCCAGCTAACAGTGGAAGTAATAAACTGATTCAGCGGACCCAGGTTCGAGACGTCTTTCGGATGGTGACGTTAAAGGTCGGTCCCCAGACGTAAATAATCATATCTGATTGATACACTTCTGTAAAAACCCAATTACACACACACACACACGCACACACACGCACACACACATCATTACACTTTGTAATGTCTTCAAATGACTTCAATTCTTTACCTGCTTCAGAGAGCAGACAGTCAAAGACGAGCCTCTCCACCGAGAAGTTGGTCCATTGATGAAATGAAGACTGGAAGGAGTCTAGTACTTGCTTGGTATGTGCATTGTACAGGGATGCGGGGCTTTCAAGGCCTGCGGCTGTCGATAGGTCACTCAAGACTGCTTTCACCTGTCAATTAAGAATGAGTAATTCACATGATAACATAACAGTGCATTGCAACTTCAAGAGGATTTCCTCATCCTCGCCACTGTCATCTTTTTGTCAATTCAAAATATTTACTTTTATTTCTATATTCATTACATACAGTTTAAAGTACCGGTAGTGGCTATGGTCATGGATTAATGAATGTTTCCTATTCCATGAACATAGTCTATTTTTTAAAATCCTTTGAATATCATGGCTATCCAAACTATTCAGTGGTACTGAATTTATCGGTTTGATTAATATACTTACAAAACATGATAAAAATCAATGACACTCCATCAAAATGACCATATTTCAAAGATATTCATATTGATGATGATGATGATGATTCAGGGCATTTGTACGGCGCTGTGTTTCTGTTAACAACATTAAAAGGTGTAGGCTCCTCCAATAAAGTCATTATTTACACACCTGCTGAAATATGTATGTTTTGAGGCAAGATTTGAAGTGTTCTTTAGAATAACTAACACCTACAGGACATTCAGAATCAAAGTTTTTTTTAAATCAAAATTTGCCATTTTTTAAACTTTTCGACAAAGTTCCAAATCATGTATATTCTTTTCAAAGACATTACACTTTAGAACATATTAGCACCATATAGCACAAAAAGAAAAATATTTTTGGTGCTAATTTGAATAACAATATGTGATCAATTTAGCCTTGAATAATTCATGTCATGAAAGGGTTAATGTGATGGAAAGTGAGGTTATAAGGGTGGCAATAATGGAATTCCTTTGAAATTAATCCACTACTTACTTACACTGAGGTAAAGATAGCATTCTAATTGTTTTTCTTGAAGATGAACATTCATTTCTCCCTACTTAACCTTGATAATTTTTGGAACACATTCCAGGACATTTTACAGTCTAAGCCTAATTAATAAAACAAAATTCAACTAATTTTCCAGCCACAGCTAAATATCAAACAGCATCTTTAAAGCCGTCAAAAGTTATTATGAACAAAATTTAAAAATGAAACACAGCACAGCAATTCAAATCACGCAATGTACCTTGTTCTTGAGATCATCCTCTCTGGCAGTGGCCATGATTGTGATTAGAACAGTGAAGAGTTCCAGACTGACGTCAGAACAGTCATCCTTAGCAACCGTGATGATGGAAGTTACACAGGACAGGAGCTGTGTCTGGTAATTCTTCTGCAAAAATAAACAAATAATAATAGTAATAATAATGATGATGATGATAATAAAGTTATTTTTAAGAGCTTTGAATTAGAACTGACAATCAACCCAACTTTTATATTTTTGTGACAAACTCCTATTTTGATTGTGCTATGTAACAAATATAAGATGCATTTTAGAACAGGAAAAGATGTCAGTCTGCTTACCTCCTCACTTCGGCATACATCTGGCTCAGCCAATGTTTTACTGATGTCACTAAGATATGACTTAAGGAGCGCCCTCTTGGTTCCCAGGAGGATAGAGGCAAAGGTCATGAGCACCCCTGGTCCCTGGGCAGCTTGAACTGTTGGTAGGATCAGCTTACAGTAGATCTCTGGTCCTACGTAGAACCCAAACAACTCACCAGACTTCTTGATCTAAAGAATGGTTTTCAAATACAATTAAAGGTATTGTTTTAAAAATATCACAGGATAGAGACAGAAAATGTACAGAGGTGAATACATTTCTTTCCCCTGAATTGCCACTCTTAAGAATCATAAACATGCCTATAAAGTCTAGTATTGACATAAGAAATGCACATATGCTACCGTATTCATTCGGGATTGAGTACCGTCCGAATGGACAATAAATTCTCATAGGCGATAAGGATCATAACGTAAACTATTCCAATTTCAGTATCCTAATGCATAGTCACTTGCATCAAGTCAAGTATTCTATTGAAATCTTGCAAAATTTAAAGACAGCCGTTCTATCTATCAGTGACATAAACTACCCATGGATTTGACAAACAAATCACCAAAACCAATCTTCCAGTGGCTAAGGAGTCTGAACAACTTTTTAGAATGTGACATCTCATGAGTAGATTTTTCATAAATCAAAATGTATTTTTCCTATTGCTTTTACTACATTGCTGTGTTTGCGTTCATAACTGGTTGGACACCAAAAGTAATGAGTGAAAATTATTTTGAGAGAAAAAGAGCAAGAAAAAGTACTTTCATGGATCATTTTTATTCAAGTGACAAAAATTGGCCACACATGGCACGATATGGATTGTTGTATTACATTTAGGGCTACAATTTCAGTCACTGTATCGTAGGACACTAAGTTATGCACACAAACCCATTTTCTTTGGCGGGTCACGAAATCATGGCACAAAATTATTTCATCAAAGTAACTCAAGTTCTGCTGACATTTTTCCATAATTTTAATGTTATTTAATGATGAAAACACATATATATTCCAACTACAAAGAAAACAAAAGTCTCCTTTATCATGTGAAACAATTAATTCATCAAAAACACTCATTAAATGCATTTGAAAAACAACAAAATATCTCATTTCAGTTGGTTTCAGGTTCTCTTGTTTCCTTTTTGGAGGCACAAAGCACTTTGATTATGCAAGTAGCATTTTACTTGTGACAGAGGAGCACATACATCACTACTGAAGCCATGCACATTTTCATTCTTTTTGCTTCTACGTCCTGACAGAGTCAAGGTACAGTGAAACCTGTCTACACAGACCACTCAAGGGAGACAAGAAAAGCGGTCTTTATGAGCAGGTGGTCTTTATGTACAGGTTCGTTTAATACACATTTCAATGAGAAACACTTTTCAGGAGAAACAAAAATTGTGTCTTTATAGACAGGTTTTTCTATACAGGTGGTCGCTAAAGCAGGTTTGACTGTATATGGCTGTAGGACGATGAGAAAAATGACACTATGACATTAGTTTCAAGCATATATACCTTGGGTAAAATCTTAAAACAATATCAGAGTGTTATAGGTGACTTAGAGCAATTCATCTTTAGAAAATTGGCATATGTCATACAAGACGGCTTTGTTTCTTTGACAACATAAAACTAATTTTCATTTATTTCAATCAAATATGAAAAATCGCTAGATATGATCAGTAACTAATGTTTCTTTCTGTTATGATTTTATACAATGAAAATAAAACATGTTTCTTTAAACGTCTCTTCAATTACTTATGAGAGTACATGCACATGTAGGCTAATAGTGATGTTAAATGTATTTTCCCTAAATATAGAAATCATCTAGAGGGTGAATCATAAGAACTCACCCGGTGTACCACCTCCATCTCCTCATCAGAACAAGCCTTGTACATGCCTGCCAGGAGCGGGGTCATGTGCTGGGTGGTGTGGTCTTCAGCGTTGACAAGTAGCACATGGAGAAGCTTGGCCGACATGATGCGATTGGCAACCGTCCAGTCATTGAGGTCATGGAGCAGACCGGGCAGAATCTTGGACATGTTGCGGAAGATGAGGGTCCTGCAGCCAAGGTTGGGGCGCTCGGCTATGTGTGAGAGAGAGAGAGAGAGAGAGAGAGAGAGAGAGAGAGAGAGATAAAGAGAGAGAGAGATTCTGGCACATGAATACAAACTAGATAAATCATTTAATTTATATATTTCATACTCACAAATTTATCTTGATTTTTTATTCCTTATGTTCTTTCCCTGTTTCTTGCTATGAGCCACTACACTGTGTAATGTCCATTTCTCTCAATAAAATTGTATATCTTATGTATGTTTAACCAACTTTGATCAGCTGCGCGAGGAGAAAGTCACACTCTAATAAATATAATTCTTATATATTGCTCATGTCTGGAATGCGGTGATGCTCCTGGCGCTCCAGCATTACTACCCTGGTCATAGCCAAGCATTATACAGTGGAACCTCACTATAACGAGATCCCTGGGACCATGAAAATTACCTTGTTATATCAGGAATTTCCTTATATCAGGGTCAAAATACAAAAGAACATAAAGAGCTGGGACCAGCAAAGTTACCTTGTTATATCAGAAATCTGGTTATAGAGCTCTTTACAATGAGTTTCCACAGTACAGGTATGTAACATTCTAATTTACACCTGGTTAGAGAGTGGCAAATGTGGATTAATGTCTTGCCAAAGGATGTTAGTGCCGGGCAGGGATTTGAACCCTCAACTTTTTTAATGAGAGTCCAGTGAATGAACCACTTTACCGAAACACCTCCACTGTAAGGATTCTTGCCCAGGCTTCTAATAGCTCTGTTGATATATCCCACATACTAATGTTATTTTGTTTATAGGGAAATCCAACCCAAATGGCAAGTTGCTCTGAAAGAAAGAAGCAAAATCAGAGAAGCAGATTGGTGAAAGTTTGAATGAAATTGGACAAGTAATAAAGTTATGAATTTTTGGAAATTTGTAATGACTATACATATATGGGAATTTCAAATTGGCCGAATAGGTAATGTCACTGTGATGTAGTGGCAGACAACTCCCCATTTGCTCCAAGACACACAAAAAAAAGACTAAAATGTATTACTTAGTAGGACCTTTTTATTTCATGAGGAAGACGATAGCTACAATATATTTTGAGTACACCGCAAATTAATGATATACAAATGGGAGAGTTGACTACCAATATGTCACAATCGACTCACCAAACTGCCAATTTGAGATTCACATAAATGCAGTGATCTCATTTTTCAAATGTCCATAACTTTCTTATTCCTTGTCCGATTTCTTTCATACTTTCACCATCCTGTTTTTCTTAATTTTCTGCTTTCAAACAAATCATCTTATTACAAAGGTTGGAATGCCCTTTAATATTTCAGATGACTGTCCCCATGTGTGTAACAATACTTACTATATCCTGGAGGGAGTTCAATGTTTGGATCCACAAAGTCCATTTGGTCTTTGAGTTCTTTTTCATTCTCTTCAGCGTATTTATTTCCAACATTTATCCAGAGCTGCTTAGCCTAGAATTTTTTTGTGGGGGGATTTAAGAGTTGGAAATCAAAATTTCTTTCAGTTCATACACAAGATGATAACGAGGGGGTAAATAAAGAGCGAATTCATATTGATTTTATAAAAAGACATTATACTTGTTAAAACAAATTTTCTTAACAACAAGACCTTTTATTTTCTTTAACAAGAACAATATGGAAATTAAATATTGAGATAATCAAAAAGGATATACATGTATTTGGGTTATTTCACCAGGGAGGGACACGCTTGAAAATTTTGGATGAAAAAGCTTGTATCATTGAAAATATCAGTAGAATCAATGCAGTTATCTTATGTAATATTAAGATTAGGGTAATCAATCATTTCATATGTTTCTCTCCATGTGTACACATGATTTATTTTAAAAATACCTTAAAAACCTATAAATCTGACATAACACTGTACATCAGAATTTTGGCTTGTCAAGTTTCTCTTTGTTTTTCCTATAACTAACAACTTAAACTTAGCTTATCTGACTCAATATGAACACTCTATCTAAAACACCTGCTTTGATGATATCCAGCATCTTTGTACAAGAGAAATAGCAAATTTGTTACTATTGTGGTGTCATGTTACATCATCACTCTCATTTTATACTTTTCTCATCTTTCTGCTCTTTGTGTACCCCAATTTCTGGAGAAATTACTTTTTTTTCTGTCCAGATGTATCCTCAAGACAGCACATACAAAATGTTTCTAAATCATGCCCAACAAAATAAAAATATTTTCATCTACATCGTTTAGATTTTTCATGTCACACCACAAAGTGGAAAATGTTAAGTCAGAGATTGTTTTATTTTAGAAAATCCACATAAACCCCTGGAATTTAAACATATTAAATATGTAGAAGAGAGAGGATTCTATCTGAAAACCACTTAAGTTTGATGGATAATCCTGTGACTGGACCACAAATTACATACTAATCAGCATGTGTGTGCTGACGTAACATTGACACTGTGTCAGTGTTACGTCAGCATTCAAATTTTGTTTGAAACAAGTTTTCCACCATATTATGATATCAATTATGAAGGATAAAGTTTTCATCTGTTGTCGAAGCATGTATTGTAAATATTTATACTTAATATGTCCCTAACTGTTGGTTACATTCCAGAAAAACAAAGGAAATGTGTTTTTCATGACGTAACACTGACACCGCATCAATGTTACGTCAGAGGCGACACTTTTAATCATATCTTTGTGATAGCTTAACTTTCCTGACTGAAAACAACTTAAAATATTTAAATACTCGGATATGAATATTTTATGAAATAAAAACAAGAAAACCTGCTGATAATTTTAATGATACAAGCCATGTCACACAATTGTGTCCCAACCTGATGAAATGACCCATTTCCTCTTTACTAATTTTTACATCATAAACATTGTAACTTTTAATTCAAGACATTAAAGCAACAATCCTGAATTCATAAACGTAAGACTGAGGAGTTAAATGACTAAAATAAAGATTTTATATAGGCCTATGTAATGTTGCTTGATTCAGTTGCTGTATCACTAGGGTAACTTACTTTGCTTGAGATTTCATCTAATTCATCCGTTTGACTGGTCAGCAAAAGCGGGATCAGTTTATGATGGAAGGAGTAGCGGTCAACAAAGTCCAGCAGCCATCCTCCGACAACATTAGTGACCGCTAGCCTGACCTGGGGTGATTGGTCAAACAGCCGCTGGGCTAGATGTGATATGACCTGTGAAGGAGAAATAGGCTTGGTATCAGTGTCATAAGACTCATTACCCTGTTACCTTACTAGCGGATGTACTGGAAATATGCAGAAGTCTGCAGCTGAGTTTCCAGGTCTATCTGTCATCCAGTACATGTCTTCATGTACAATTATTAATAAGTTCCTGATGACATTGCAGTGTGACAGTGTCAGTGTCAAGGAGAGTTTTTCGCGAACGATTCACGAAGGATGCAAATATCGATAAAATGGCAAAATCCAACATTCGGAGAAGATTTTCTCTGAATGTCTCGCGAAAATGGAGCCGTGAACCATTCTTGCGTAGTTTGTGCATAGTTCTCACAAAGTATGTGGGATTGTCATGTGTAGCGTTGAAGAACTATGGCCAGTCCACATACACGAAGAACACGAGACTAAAATGCGAACCCGAGTTGACAGCTGTCAGCTGTTTGGCGAACTTTTGGAGCCTAAAACATGAATATTGGACACTGCCATTTTTTTTTTGACATTTGCATCCTTCTTGAATCGTTCACATGCCCTGTGAAAACCCACCTTAACAGAGGTACATGTACGTTGCTTAAAACAAGTGTGGTCTACTCTGTCATGATAGCATTCCATCTGGGGTTATATCACCAAGGCAGACTTTGTAACTAATTTCAATTGCAATGCGCACATAAATTTGATCTAGACTAGATCAAATCTAACTACCGGTAAACCTAATTTTTATTTTAGATTTTAGGCCTTTTCATCAACTTTTAATAGGGAAAGGTCAAAATAAAACAGATTTTAAGAGCAAATTCCACAAATTACAGATTTAAAAAATGAAAATATGACAAATCAACCTGTTATATAGGGAACTAAAGCTAAATTGGCTTTAGATTAAAAAAAAAAAAGAACTCTGGAATAAAAATCTTTATCTGTTCCACCTTAGTTTTTCAATACATTATAAGAAGATGAATTAAACAAAATGGCACCTTTTTCTTTTCTCTCAATCCATGCAAGATTGGTTTTATTTTTAGTTTCAAAATGTAAAGGATAAAATTTATCATATAATCATATAGTCTTTTTGACCTTTAAAATGTTTAAAATAAGGACAACATCAAAAATAAATACAATATGCTGTAGATGGATTTATGGGGAATATAGGATTTATAAACAGCATGGATTTGCAGGTATTACATAATACAACACAGGAAAAGGCATATATATTCTTGAAAAGAATAAAAGATAACAAAAAGCAAAATTCAGTGGAAAAAAACGACCAAAGTCACCATGACACAACTTGAACTTGTCACACCTTTTCCATCGGTTTGTGATTGCCGAACTGCAGAACATCTCCAATTGTGTAAATTACTTGCACACGAACTTTGGAATGTTGATGACTAGAAGATTGAAGTAGAGGGGTGATAAGGCTCTCTGACTGCATATGAAAGTGCTGTGGAATTGACCTTGCTAACTTGCAAGTGCAAGTGCAACTTTCTCGGCGAACATCTGCAAACGGATCAACAAGTGTTCGCTGCAAAATCTTTACAAAATCATCTAAAAATGGGGCTATTCTGTCACCAGTTAATTCTGTAAGTTTTGTCATCAGTTGAACAAGAGAAAGGCGTAGTTCTTCTGCTGATTCCACAATTTCCTGGTTGCCAAGACGAGTGACGATTGTTGGAACAAGATAAGGAAGGATTTCTGCAGGCCGTGGTATTGTCTCCACAAAATCCTGGAGAAGCTGCGCCGACAGCTCCCGGCACTTGTCAACAGGATCACCGAAACATTTCAGCAGCGGCCTTATCTCGGCTTCCAAAACGCCTTGTAAAACTTCAGCATCAAATCTTGGCTCTTTCCCTAGTATTTCCTTCCGTATATTTTCCAGTGCTCTCCGTTTTGCCATTCGACTTCCTTCACCAAGGCAGTTAATATGGCGAGCAATCGCCTGCCTAATCTCGGCAATTTTTTCAGTCGTGGGAGCCGCCATCTTTCAACTGTTGCCTTGACGCATAAATGCTTAACGTAGAGGGCGACAATGCTAAATCCTAGAGACACACACAAGACGAGTGCCAAAATAAAAAAATCCTACATTTCACGTGCCCCTAGAGCAAAAATTATTTAAATGTGCAAATAAGGTTTTAAAAATACGTTCAATCACACCATATCTAGTAAATGAAGAAGCTTAATGGGAGGAATTTTAATTTGTAAACAAATTTTTAGGCATTTTACTCCCAGTGTTAAAGATCGTATGCTCGATCTATAATGAAAAACACAAGTCAGAAAAAATTGGAACCAGCGGGATTCGAACCTGTCATCTACTGCTTGTCGGGCAGCGACTAAACCACCAGGCTATTCTGGTTCACGGCCAAGTCACGACGAACTGGAATCAAATACCCAAGATCCTCTTCTTTCTGACTCATTTATATTCAACGGTCCGCCGTAGACTATAATTAGTAAATGAAGAAGCTTAATAATGGGAGGATATATCTAGTTTCAATATTTCGCCTATTTTTCTCTTTTTTTTTTGAGGGACTGGGGTGGGGCCTAGGGACACGTGCCTATGCTCACAATCAGTGTTTAACTTTCCCTTTCTTTCTCAATCACTCCCCCCCCCCCTTCTTCCTTATAATTGCCACATCAATATATTGGTAAGACAGTCAGGTTTGAGTCAAGAAAGACAAGGGAGCAAGAAGCAAATACGAGAAAACAAACAAGAGAGAGAGAGCGAGTGGAAGAAAGAGAGAGGAGGAGAGAGAATGAGAGTGTGTGAGAGAGAGAGAGAGAGGGGGGAGGGGATATCAGTTGTCACTGCAGCAGTCTGCAGTGAGAACTTAGTCGTCATAACTCATAGTTTCCATAATTAGTAGATTTTCTGTCTATATTTCATTTCATGGACTCTTTTTCATTTTATATGTCTTAATCATTTTGTAGGCCTACATGAAGTCCCATAGAAGGTGTTATGTGCTATAGTATACGATGGGAAGACAGGTACATGAACTAAGTTGAAAAGCCCGCAGTATAAACACCCTTTATTATATAATATATCCAATAATGGATAAGAAAAGTAACAAATTCTAAATGTTGTGTTCAATCAAACACGAATTGGCACTTCTGTGATCAATTTTTTGCATTTTTTATTGTGTTTTGTATAAACAAATTCATAAGTGTCAATTTTTCTCTGTGTTCAATTGAGGAATAGATCTATTTCATAGATGGGTAATCAAAAACATGGGATATCTAGGGCGATAGTATCATGAAATATTTTCTTGAGAGAAAGTAGAAATTTATTATTTTTTTTAATTAAAAATCACTCAACTAAAGAAAATTCGTGTTTAATAAGCACATAAATTAATAACTTCATAGTTTTCTACTTTTCTTATCCTTCAACAATTTCCTTAGACTTTCACAATTTTGTTTCCTTCATTTCAGTTTTAGTTTCAGTTTTATTTTCATTTCAAACACTAACAGTAATTTTAACATGAAATCAAATATACAATTCAACATTCAATAATATGATACAATTTACATGGTTTAACGTTATAAAATAGAAATACATAAACATCCAGTATAATAGTTCTTTTTTATTTTTTTAAGTTAAACCTGTCGAAATGGAGGGATCCACTGAAAAGTAGAGCTTGTAGAATGTGGATCTCTCGAAATAATGACGACCATAATATATAAATATATAAATATATTGACTAGAAAAACTTATAAATATACATAGATTACCAAAAAGTGGCAGAATAATAATAAATCCGTAATTTGAAAACTTGTTACGACACGTATATAGTATAGTGAACATAATAAAAAAAAATATAAGACAACAGAAAATAAAGCATGGGAAGAGAGAAATACAAGGATAGAAAATGTTGCTGTATATGATTGTGAAGAGTAAAGAAAAGGAGAGGAGAGGTGGAGAGGAGAGAGAGAGAGAGAGAGAGAGAGAGAGAGAGAGAGCACACGATGTGCATACTACAGGGGTAGTGACCATCATTATAGTAAGTTATATACATATAGAGCGTAAAGAAAGACGTTATGGGAAGCATATGCATTAAAAACGGCAAGACATGATTTGACAATGCATTGATATTAATTTGTATTGTAAGGATGTATAAGAAACAATTTCAATTTTTTCTTAAATGAATTGAGTGAGGGGGCAAGTTGAATGTCATTATGGAGAGAGTTCCAAAATTTGGGGGCTGTATAAATAAACGTGTTTTGAGCTAGAAGGGAACGAATATGAGAAAGGCAAATGATACGAAAAGCTTTCTTTTGTAATAATAAGATTCTGTTTAACAAAGTTTGGTGTGTATTGCCCCACACCAGGAATCCATGTGCCTGAGATAGGCCTACTTAAAGGGAAAATACACGCTGATTACAAGTTGACTTTAAAAGAAGCAGAAAAATAAAGAAACAGATCAGTGCAGGTTTGAGAAAAGTACTAAAAGAAATAAGAAAGTTATGAATATTTGAAGTTGTAATCAATCCAACACAAAACTCTGTGACGTATCTTGCGAGCTCCCTAAACCCCAACATTCATTACTTTCCATTTTCTCTGAAGAAAATATTCAATATACATGCACCTTAGATATAATTAATTGCTCATATGTTTTTACACAAAATCTGTATAAAACAAATGTATTCCTTCATCAAAGACTTAGAAAATTAAAATTTATGAGATTTTCTGTATAGTGAGCAAATGGGAGAGAAGCTCCCAAGATACGTAACGGAGTTGCCAATTTGTGTTTTTAGCTCACCTGAGCCTAAAACTCGAGCATAGGGGCTCGAGTGAGCTATTGCGATGGAATTTGTCCCCATGATCGGAATTCAACCAAACTTGGTAGGAACCATCCTTAGGGGTAGGGGACCCAAAGTTGCTAAAATGGTAGGCCTACATGTGGCCCCCAGGGGGCCCAGGGGGAGGGCCCCCAAGTGTAAAAGCTATGTAAATTTCAAACATCTTCTTCTCCAGAACCAGGAATAGCTCAGACTTGGTACTGTGTTTGGAGATACCTCTATAGACGAAAAATGAAAGTTGTTCATGAATTTTTTCTGGGTGGCCCTATAGGGGGTCTGTGGGGGTAACATACTGGAGGGGGGGGGGGTGGGGCAAGTTGTCCGCCATCCATAAACTTTTTACATTTTCAGCTTCTTCTCCAAAACCCATGATTGGAATTTAACCGAACTTGGTATAGGAAGCTCAGACTTGGTATGTGCCTTAGCGCCTATCATGGCAGCTCGGCTAAAGCCGGGGTAATAATGTGATACTTTGTATTGCGCCTTATATTGAATTGAATTGAATTGAATTGAATTGAATTGAATTATATCCTTTGGAAAAGGCGCTATATAAATCTTAATATTATTATTATTATTAATTATAGATGAAGAATGAAAGTTGTACATTCTTTGCATGATTTGTTGTATGATTCAACCACACTTGGTGGGAATCATCCTTAGATGTAGGAGATTGAAATAATACATGACATTGTAGCCAATGGGGGGGGGGGGATTATGTTAATTTCTAACATCATCTCATGTACATCCTCCTAGTTGTTTGAATTTCTAACATATCTCCTGGTGGTGCTAGAGAGAACATGCACCAGATGTGAATTGATCCACCTCAGGTGAGCGTCGTGCCCACTGCATGGGGATCTTGTTCTAATTTTTCTTCTTTTATTCAAATCAACTTAATACCAGGGTGGACTTTCTTTTTTTTTAATGCTAGAATGGAATTCCTCTTTATACAGATCTGAGAGGGGAAAATGAAAAGGATTATTATTCATCCAGAGTTCTACTCTGAAAGCCCATCGACCACTATACGATTTGACTATATGATTCGATTTGCAAATCTAAATGATCGAGGTTCTGCATGAATAGTCATACCAATAACGAAATTGAAAGGTTTTGTGGGCCTCAGGCTTCCTCGTAGAGTCGTAGGATTGAAGCCAAATCGTAGTGACATCTTGACGGTTGTCCGAGCGAGAAAATACAGTATTTGAAAAATTCTGCTTAATTAGGCTATAATGAGGTTTTAAAAGCAATTTGGTTACCATTTACTTTGAAATAAATGCTTCATAATGATTAAAGTTTGTTGTTAATTTTTCTTTTCATGGTTGAAAATCTGTCCGAGGCGGGGGGGAGGGGGGATTGCTCCCCTTACCCCTTTGAAATATACGCTAGTGTGTATGCCAGAAATGATTACGAGCTTATCATGATGATCCCCAAGGAGCAAAAATTATGAATGTGACAAATTGCTGAATATTGTTTTCATTAAAAGTAAATAAGCTTTCTACTAGGTAATAGGCCTAAGTGGCCTTTTTCGTCCCAATCTTGCAAGATTCACCTTTATAAGCCCTGTAGCGTAGAGTTAGCCCAGCCATTGAAGGGACACTGGCATCATCGGGGGGGGGGGGCATCGGTCGGTCCTGCTATTACTAGGTAGATGACAAACGAATTAACAAGGCCACCCATTGTTTGTTTGTTTGTTTTTATTTCCGTATCAACAATTAAAAAAAAAAACAATTCAAAATACAGATAAATCACAATCTTACAGTGAATGAATTGCAACATACATGTAGAGTATGAAACGGAGGATAGCCCATTTCAGTTCTATCTTCAAGATAGATCTGTTCTTCCATGGGGTCCCATATAAAATTAATTCATGATTGCAAACAATAATCCACTATATAGACATAAAAGTACAAATCTAAAGTGCCCGCTTGAGATGGCTCAAGCAAAAGGACTCCCCCCCTCCCCCTCCCCCATGTGCATGGTTCTCAAATGATGTCGAATCATAATACATGTAGTAATACATTACAATACTGGTATTAAATGCATTGTAAGTGTTTTGGTATTTGTATATTAAATGATCATTGTCTAATAAATCCTATGTGAAAGCCTTCACTGACTTCTTGAATACAGCGACACTGCTAGCTTGACGAACATACATAGGTAAATGATTAAATAATTTGCTACCACGATATAAAAAGGTGCGCTTACAATTTTGCGTATTTGGTTTCGGTAAGGCCAAGTTTTCATTTTGCCTCAGATTGTAAGTAGAAATTTTAAATGAAAATTTTTCCTCAAGATATTCCGGTGACATATATCATTCAAAATCTTGTACATCATTGTAAGTTCATGATTGTTATACGATTTGTCAGGAATTCCCATTTTAAGATATCATGAATTTCACTTATGGATTTATGTGCAGAGGATTTTACTTTTAATATAATTCTTCCAGCCCTATTTTGAAGTTTTTGCAAAATATCTAACTGGGTCTTTGCTGCAGAGTGCCAGATTACATCACCATAATCAAAATGTGGTAAAATTGCTGCATTGTACAATAATTTCAAACTTGTCTCATTGACATATTTCCCAACTCGTCCTAAGAAACATATCATTTTGCTGACCTTTTTACACAATTCTTCAATATGTACGTTCCATTTTAACTCTGAATCGATATGTACACCCAAGTATTTAAAATTGTTCACCTGAGATATAGGACTACCATGTATTCTTAATTTTAAAGTACCGTGCTTTTTTAGCATACTCTTTGTACCAATTAACATGCAGAGGGTCTTAGAGTAGTTCACTTTCAACTTATTGCAACTCATCCAGTCCTCTAGTTTTTGTAATTCTTCATTGAGGATACTTTCAATCGTTTTAGGGTTTTTATCAGCACAATATACCACAGTATCATCAGCATAAAAATGGACGGAACTTTTATTAAAACAATTAGGCATATCATTAATGAATAACAAAAACAATATGGGGCCGAGTATAGACCCGGAGGTACACCGTGGGTAGCAGGTAGCTCTGCTGATGATGTATTGTTAATGGACGTTGTTATGTGTCGACCCTTTAAATAGCTGTGGAACCAGTTCAAAGATGATCCTTTTAAATCAAGAATACGAGCAAGCTTATTCAAAAAGGATGTCAAGATCGACCAAATCAAAGGCCTTTTGAAGATCTACAAATACAGTTCCAACATGCCCCTGTCTAATTACATAAGCCAATCATCCGTAACCTTTATGAGTGTTGTACTCGTAGAGTGGATGGGGTGGGAGGGGTTTCCAAATCTGTGGTGTTCCCTTCCCCTCTTCCTTCCTTTATCTCCGTTTCCCTCTCTTTCACTTTTTCGCCATGATGGGTGCAAGCCACTTACTTAACCTTTTTCAGTCTTTTATGCTCTGTGATAAGCTTATAGTAGAAATGCATCTTGAACTTTGTGATCAAAGAAATGTTCGATAAGTGCATCCAACATTCATGTTTTTTTTAATTGTCTGAAACGCATTTCAAATTGTGATATGTAATTCTCAAAGTTCTTTTCGGACATCATGAGTTGGACACTTGAAAATGAAGGGGCATTTCAATTCTTCAATGGAATAGGATATAGTAGTCCCATTTTTATAGGCCGATTTCCCAAAAGCGGGCCGGGTTTCTCAATTAAAGTGATCTTTAAGTGACAGTTTTGGAGTAAAGCGTGAAAACCGGCGACATATTATATGTGGACACCTTTGCTAAAAACGTACCTATCCTTGCGAATTCAATGGGATCGCATAAGGCCACGGTGGATGGGGTATCTCACCTATCGTTTCTTAAAACTTGTTACACAGGGGCCGCAGAGCGTTTTTGAAAGTGGGGACTGATTTCACTTGAATAATGACAATTTCGAAACTTTTTTCGGGGATTTTATGAAACGTGTCTACTAAAAAATGTGTGTGTGTGTGGGGGGGGGGGGGGGGGCTGCAGCCCCCCAGTCCCCGGTTCCGCGCCCATGTTACAAGCTTTTATATTGCAGTTTTATGTTTGTTTTCAACATTATTTTTCCCACTTGGTTAAGTTGGTTTCGAAAGCAGGATCCGGCACCAGGGGCGGTATAATTATGTCCCGTCCCGTAGGCCCCATCCAATCAAATTTTCTGCCCTTTCTCAATTGATTGCATAAGCTTCATGTAAAAGTATGTACATGTAGCGTTTTGTTTTCCTCCTCTCATCCCCACCCCTGTGGTCCAGTTTATGAATGCACGTACAAAAATATAATTATGGAAGTACATGTATGGACTGGACTCGCTCAGTCCAAGGGGTTAATATCACAGAACTCTTCCATGGATCTCATTATGGATCTATAGGTCCACGCCCTCTGCGTTTCGCCAGGTCGTATACAGTATGTTGCTCGCTTACCTCGCTAGCTCAGCTCGACTACACATGCATTGACAAAGCGTCTGCCGTTACCAACCGCAACTCGCGCGGGGTCGCCTTTCAATTAAAACGGTGATCTCAACGTCGGATTTTTTCGAATAACCAAGGATAAGATTACCTTTCTTATCAAGACTGACCAAGCAGGAATATTGAAAGTAGACACCAAAGACCATTTTGACTTGTTCTAGTGGTTATTTACCTTCTCACTTAGCTATAATCACAAGGGATATATCAACCTCTTTGCTAGGACTACCGGATTTTGACCAACGTACAACGGGGATCCAGCGGCCCAGGTGTTGAGCAGGGAGCCGTTTTAGTAGAGCAAGAGCTGCGTTGCAGCTGCCAAAACAACAGCTGATGTTGAACCCTCTCGGCTCTCGCCATTCTTTCCTGTAATGTTCAGACGGAAACTGACGCTGAAACAGTTTGATTGATATTTGTTAGAGAGTCAAAAAGTGGACTTCAGCTCCATAATCTAATCAGGTAAGGAGATATTACCAGCGGTACCTTGGCTTTGCCTTTGATTAATTTGAATTCACAAAATGAAAATTAAATTTAAACTTGCCTCCCAAATTCTTTCGAGAGGATAATTTTATTTTTAGAAAATGAACTATGAACTTTAACTTAAGTGTTCAATGAATGGTAGACCAAAAATTTGTCTTGTCTTGTCTTTCTGTTGACGCCCACAATCAATGAGTTGATTATTATGGCATTTCAGTCTCTGTATCGCCGGATGTTCCACTGAGACTACATTTTGTACATGTACGTCTGCGTCTGGCTCCACTAGGCACTCTTGCCCTAACCTCGTACATGGAAGGTTGACAAATGTCAGTTTTAGTAAATGATTCCCCATAAGATTAACAGATGGTTATTTCTGTTTAAATGAATGGGTGATTTTTGTAGTTAATTTGAAGATCAACTGATCTAGACTGGTTGAGTCATTACTATCTAGACTAAGATTCTGTACATTTTTAAACCTTCACGCTCACACATATATGCAAGGTTATTTATAAATAACCTCTCTACCACCAAAATTAGGTGAGTGTGCGATCCCGACGGGATTCCCGAGCTTCAAGATCAAGGGAGCAAGATCGCAGGCAGCCTGAAAAATTCACTTTGATGAAGGTGATAAAATCAAATTGAAGGAATTGTCTGGAAATCAGGCATTTTATCATCCTAAAATATAAGGAAAATAAGTATTTTTTTCAGAAATTTGCTTATTATTCTGGTGTTTGTACCTATTCAGCTTGGAGGGTGACTGCCACCGAAATTGGCTCAGCCTCACATACATGTAGGGATGGTTCCGTAGCATACTCTCACTAATACTGGTGATTGAAGTATGCATGGCTACCACTGAAATAACCTTAGCAGGGCAAGTTCACCAAACATCCCGTTGAAATGTGTGTTATAATTACAAAAATGACACGTTTCAATGTGATGTCGGCGAACTATGACTAATGATGGTTTTATGACTATGAGACACTGCCCAGGCTTGCTGACTAGTGTTACCTAGCACAGCCTATTTTCATATTCACTACCAAATATGGTGAAACACTTATCTTCAAAATGAATATACCACCTCAAAAAGTTGAGTCAAACCTCCGACTGGGTAAACTTCCTTTTGAGACAGCCACCAAAATGAAAAAAAAAAGAAAAAAAAAAGAGGTCTAAAATAGGAAGCTAAATATATTTAGCCTCCTATTTTAGACCTCCATATTTTTAGGTGACTCCCGAGACCTATGGTTAGGGTTAGGGTTTGGGGCAGCTGTCGCAAAAGGAAGTCTTTCCCTCCGACCTTTTGCAAACAAATCACTCACTCTGTTGCATAGTTTTTTGTAAAGACTAAAGTGGCAACTACAAATGTACATGTAGACCTATTACTTTTTTTCATATGGTGCCAATTTTAAACAGGGTTACTGGTTTTTATATAAGTCAAGATTAACACAATTAGCAATGAAACTTTATTAGTTACTTCTAGGGACTGACCTTTAACATCATCATCTGGGGTGGTATTCTGAGATTTATTTTATCTTGATTTTAGTGAAAAGATTTTAATTGTCATAACAAATTTTAAATTGAAACATTTCATTAGTGTTTGCGCAGATGAATTCTGCGTACATTGCCACTTTTGCACAGTCATTAACCAATGATGCGCCATAAGCGTATATTTTGTTATGACAATTAAAATTATTTCACTAAAATCAAGATAAAATAAATCTCAGACTACCACCCCAGGAAGATGAAGACTCAGGATTAAACCCTGGGTCGATGAATAGGATGACCAGCTACTGGACCATTTGACCAACTTGTAATGTCCACCTGAGCGACCTGACATGGCATTGAAATTTAAAAAAATACAATACAGCAAGAAAGTAATGATTTTTTGAAAGTCTTTAAGATCACCTCTGTCTTTAAGACCACTCTGTGAGGATCGTTAAATGTCTATTAACATACCTAAATGATCTCATATTATAGTTTATGCACTGGTATGAAAGTATAGCAAATGTCATTAACAGTGGTGCACATGTAGTCAGTGACGTAGAGTAGATACAGGAGGGGGTAGGGATGGGGCAATAAGAAAGATTGGGGGGGGGGGGGAGCAAAAGAGAGAAAGAGAGAAAATGAAGAGAACAAGAGATGATGATGAGATCCCCTTCTGTAGTGTCCTCTAATCCATGGTCTTTTAATTTGCATTTTGTTCACCACTCCACATGTAAGACCATTGACTCTTCCCCCTCCCCCACCCACCCACCCAGTGATGCCATTACTAACTCACCCCTCTGTAGCTGAACCCATGCTACATGTATGCCATTGTATGTACCGGTACATGTAGTAGAGTATCATGTAGAGTCCTCATGGTGGAGACATAATTTCTAAAAGCAGACTAACTCTGGATGAATTCATTATTCATGCCTGTGTTTGAAATGGAGAGTGTCTGAAATGCTTGGTACCTCGATGTGACAGCTGATAGGGAAGGGATTAATAACGGTCCATAACAGATGAAATGAAAACTGTTCAAAATACATTCATTCAGTGTCTCTCTGTGATGCTAAATACATTGTAGCTCGATAATGCAAAGTCTCCAATTGATCATATCATTCCTGTTTTGATGTAGCTTACTGTCATAGAACAGAAGTTGTTTTTCTGTGGAAACTCCTGTAGTTTTGTCTAATGGAATGCTTTATATTAAGCCCGGCGCACACTATACGATCCGACTGCGACCCGATTTTCGAACAAATTGCAGTTTGCATGATGTGAAAGTTAAAAAAATTGAAATTATCTCATTTGAAGTTCGGAATAATGATACGAATACTAATATCGAAATTTTGGTTAACTGCAATTCTTCTGGTTAGAGTAAAGTCCAAATCGGCTTCAAATCTTAGTCGATCGCAAGATTGGTATGACGTCACTACGATTTGGAATTGAATTCGCTTTTATTCCTACAAGGGGGCTCGCAGTAGCCCGGAATTTCGATTTTAGTATTCATACTACTATTCGGAACTTTGATCAAGAAGATTTTACATGTTTCAAGGTTCATATCAAATGTTATAACAACTTTTCCCAAAATCGCATCGTAGTCAGATCGTGCAGTGTGCGTCGGGCTTTAGTATATCATTTCTTGAAATCTTGGATCTGCTTCTATTTTGTATTTTCAAAATTTCCCTTGGAAATAACTCCCATGTACGTGTATATGAATTATTTAGCAAGTTCATAATTGTACATGTATGAGCCTGTGTGCAACCTTTAAAACAGCAACATTTAAATGTGCAACCTTGTTAGGTCTGCAGTACTTTATACACACTGTACATTTGTAGAAAGTTCTGCAATGATATGATAACATGAAGATTTAATTGGACTGCCTCAAAGCCCAAATTTTCATAGTGCTACACCTGTATTTCCATCCTACCTTTTGCACTATGGTTACCCGGGATGTATGTACACAGGGATGTAAAAATATGCAAGTATTTCCTTTACCGAGTGCTCTAGTTCTTTTGACAATATTTATGAAAAAAGAAATTAATAAAAAAAGAGCAGTAACCTCTTGCTATTACATGTACAGTAAAAAAATATGTTGCTGTATCTGCATACATGTACATTGAGAGGTTTACACATGTACAGTCACTATTTTCTGAGATGACAAAATGGTTCTTTTCTACTTTAAGAAATTGTAAGACCTCTACTTGCAGGTTTCTGTTTATATGCACAGAACCTTCTACTTAACACATTACAAAAGTGTGCTTACTTACTGGTATTCTATGTCCTTGGAAACTGAATCAATATTTTACTTCTTACTTAGTGTGTGAGTCAGGCATTCAGAACTCTCTCTCTACTTGTCAGTTAATCTCCCTCATGTGGAAAAGAAGAAAAGAATGATGTAGCAGAAACATACATCAGTGCTCTGTATTAACCCTTTTCACAGGTTATTGACATCATTCAGGGTCATTATAGTATGCATGGGTCCCCTATTTAGTTTTACAAATTTTTGGTGTTCGGATTTAAAGATAAAATTGAGTTCTAGTCATGCGAGTACATATGTACATTGTGAAAGAAACTGTCTAAAAGCAATTGGGAAAGGTTGGTCATGTCTCCATAAGAATTGGTGTATATTGTGAGGTGTTGGAATCATCAAATTGATGATAAATTGACCCAATCTCAATGAAAAGCACATACACTGCACACAGATGTTGCATGAATGTTCGGCCCGAACCCTTTGTTAATGAGTCAATAACAAATTTCTGCTACAACGTATGGAACGATTAGTTGTTTTGACTCATGTGAAAAGTCGTCATTGTTAATGATGTACATGTATGTATTTAGTCCTATTGGGGCAAGGAACTGTACACATATGTATGTCACCTAAGTGAGTATTTGGGTTAACAAATTTAGTTGCAATGAAAAAATTCAAGATGGTTGATAGTGCTGGTCACATCCTGAAATGTAGTAGTTTAGGACTGAAAAATTGAAAAGAGTATTTCATTGTAAATACATGTACAAACAGGTCAACTGCAGTAATTTAAGTTTTTCTTTCTGAACAATGTTTGTGCAATTGAATCTTTATAGGCCAGTATATAACTTCATGCAATTTGATATGTTGACAAATGATAAAGTATTGACATTGTTCATTATTCAATAACATAAATTTTATCTTTAATTAAGTATGGAAAAGGAAAAAAATCTCCCTCTTCAATGTACATGATCACATATGATACAATTTATCGAAAGTCCGATGGATGTTTCTCAAGACTTATTGGCTAATGGTTGAATAATAGACTGGTATTTGCATAGTACCTGTACTTATAATACCTGTTTTATGCATTAGCTTCTTTGGTTAATCATGCAAGATGATTTAACCTTCCACGCACTTAAGCAAGTCATGCTTGCATTTTAAAATGCCACCAGAGTCCAGAGATAATGTGTCTTGTGATAATGACCTTAATTCTTTTTTTCTTCTCTAGTTGCATCCGGTCATTACAAGAGTTTTTTTTTTATATCATATATCTGCCCAGCACTTGTCCATTTCTCTTCAACTTGGCCATTATAACTCAATTTGTTGTTGTTCCGTTGCCAAGGTAACTTCCTTGTGACTTCAATGAAAAGTGTAATCATGCTTATAAGTCCTAGTTTTGAAAAAAGAAAAAATTATACGATATTCAGAGGATTTCAAGTGTGAGTGATCTTTTTGTATCATTTCCACTCATCCGTTTAGCCTTAATTGAATACTGGTACCGTAGTCATTGTGTTGGGATGTGATGATTATAAAAAAGGTAAATTCTGGTCTTATCATCGTATTTTGATCTTTGGAAGTACATGTATGTCATACCTGAGTACTTGTAGCATACTTGGCTAGAAAGTGCCAAAAGAAATACCCGACATGGCAGTCGAGAATGAATATTTTTTCTGTCAATCTGGTATTAATTTTGAGTGAATTTGGCTAGGGGATCAACGAGAAAAGATATCAAAATAATATGGCTTGCAGCCAAATGAGAGTATGATTAGATGTCTATGGGGCTTGAGAAATGAATTATTTCAGGGAAAATCAAAATTTTCTCCCCTAACAAGTGACTAAAGTGACTTTGAATATTGAAAACAGAAATCCTGGCTTTATAATGAGACATCTTTTGTCAGTATTTTATTTTATACATAATTGTTTCAGAAAGCATGCTTGCTGTTGAATTTAGCTTGTTTGTTTTCAGTGTTTGAAATAAAAGAAAAAATTAGGAAAGTTATGTTGGAAAGAGGGAGAGCAAATTCATACAGTATGAACCTTAAAGATAAAGTTGAGAACTTCTAGTCATGCTTTTTGTATGACATTGTGATAGAAACCGTGAGGAAAGTTTGATCCTGTCTACATGAGAATTGGTTTATACTGTGAGGTTTTGGAAACATCAAAATGATAAGATTCAATTCTCATTTATTTCATTTTCAATAAAAAAGTACATTAAAAACAAATACAAAATATGTCATAAACAGAAATTAGAAAATGAAATGGGGAACTACATAAATAAAGCCCTTGGGCCTTGTACAAGCATAGTTCCCTGAAAATATTGTGAAAATTATATAGACAACAAATAAAAAACAAAAACAAAAACTAAAAATGGACCCAATCTCACTGAAAAGCCCATGCAATTCACACAGAAATGGGTATATGGGACTGCACACACACATGTGGCATGAATGTTCGGCCCGAACACTTCAGCTATTTCTTGTCATACGTGTACATGTAATTATTTCGAATATGAGAGCTTTTGAAGTGCAATCTTTTTCACGGGACATTTCTGCTGTGATGTTCTTCCAAACTGGCATACATGTAAAAAGGAATGAGAAAGTTCACAAATTATTTTTTACCTTTCCCAGAACTCAACCTTTTCTTTAACTGGCAGGTGCCAGCAACCAATGTTGGTGCTGCATCTACCTGCAATACTTATAATAATAATAATAATGGCCACTGATATAGCGCTCATATCCGTCATGCAGTGACGCTCATGGCACTTAGACATTATTACCCTGGTCATAGCCGAGCCGCAAAAGTAACTAGCGCTCAAGCATATCTGGTACCCATTTACACATGGGTGGAGAGTGGCAAATGTAGATTAGAGTCTTGCCAAAGGACGTTAGTGCCATAGTGGGATTTGAACCCCGTACCTTGTGATCTACAGTCCGGTGACTTATCCACTAGACCACAACACCTCTACCTTACCGGGTATTTAAAAAAAGAATGATTTTTTTTCTTTTCTAAGTGATATGGAATACTGATTATATAAAAAAGAGTAATGATAAATGAATATGATTAAAGACTTGAATATCATAGTTATGTTTGGAAACTGTGATGCAAGCCTGCTACAGTTGTAGGTAAGGGTAAGAAACCAAAACTTTAATAATTCTTGTAATCAGCAATTTTTTTTTTCTGATTGCATTGAATTCATGCTGTGAGAATGAAAATGGTTTGAAAAAAATGTTCCCCCCAGAAAAAAACCCTCCTAGAATGCACATCCCATTATTAATTTACATACACATTGTACATGTTTCCTTGCCTGCACAGGAATTCTTCCGCTGGAATCACAATTTATGCAGTGTACTTTACTGAAATCTAAGCGATTCCGCACTTAATCTCTTGAGCAGTACTACCAATTAAGAAGCCATATCCGTAATACACAAAAAGAACCTGGGAGGGAGAGGGATGCTAGATATGTCTCTCTCAGATGCAAATATGAGCTGTTCCTTCTTGCGTCACCAATATATCAGATTTTCATGGAAACTTGGGCCCAGCTTAAATCAGAAATGTTTTCTTTGTCTGGATCATTGAATATTTGATCATCAGGATTGCGGGTGAACAAAATGGATATTGCCAGGTTTTGTTATGATGGGAGATTGTTTGTTCTGTCAGAAGCTTTTTCCAGACTCAATTTTTGTTCGTCATACTCTGTATATATTTGAAATGTTTTTGCCATTCCACTTAACTGGTAAAGTCGACTCCTTTCCATAGTGGTCTCTCAGCTGTATGGAATACATGTAGAATAGATTCTGTTCTTTTTGAGCAGCAAAAATGAAAGTTTCAAAATATGTACATTATTTTACTCACATTTACAATTTTCTGTTTAACAGTGTATGAATGCAACATAAATATTTTGTTGTTAAATTGTCTTGGGAGAGGTTATTTTCAAAATGAAATTGTGAGGTGTTAGGAGTAAAAAGATTTTCATTTCTTCATTTCTAATGTAACTTTAATTGTACGGATGTTTCTCCCAGTGGCACAATTACGGATGTTTACTGAGATTTTCTGAAGGTTACGTGCTGTTTAAATACAAATGCCAAATGGTATTGGCGTATGAGAGTTGTATCCAACGTCACTTCTTAATAAACATTATATTCTTCTTCACTCTATATTGTAACTTCACTTGATTAAAGCTGTGGGGGGAGGAAGGAAGAGGGAGAATGATGTTTACAAATTCTTATTAAACATCAAAGAGATTTTTTTTGAACATGTATATATCAAATTGTGGCTATACACATGTAGCTCATGCACTTGTCAGCACAGAAGATCAGAGAAATTCAATAATTTGACACCAAAACAGAGTTTTTGAAACAGGAATCCAGTAAAAAATCATATTAAATGCAAGAATATAAATGTCTTTACTGGAGGATGAATTGTACCACCATGAGATTTTAGCTGTGAGCTAGAATAAAAGTGAATTCCAGCCAGTTTTTTGAAGTGGCTTACCAACTTTTATGTACAAATGTAGTAGAAGTTATGTACAAATTAAATATTAGCTAATTGTTGTTTGAGACCTACAAATTATATATTGACATGTCGGATGGCCTGGAAGGAGGTGAAAAACTAGGCGTGAATTGATCTTTTTTTTTTTTAGGGCATCTCGGCCAGTTATGGGGGCATCGATGGCCTGGCCGCCACTGGCCATCAATTAATTCAAGCCCTACATATCATTGAAAAATTGCCCTAAACTGCTCTGTTATAATTGACTATACCCTCCTATGATGCTTGTTTTATTCCTGTTTCTCAAAGAACCTAATTATAATAAAATGTGCTAAAATATCATGTTCTCCATACTGTATCCCAAACCCCTTACACATTCCTTTTTGCTCTTCCCAGGGAAACTCTAAAAAGTTACAGTTCCCTGCTCTTACGATGCAAGTACATCTATTGAAATATATTGTCCCAAATATCTACATTGTACTCTGATATTGACTATACACTCCTATTGTGCACTCGATTTCTAGATGTTGTGAAAAGTCTCTATAATGGAAGCAATGGGATGAGTTTGCAGAGGGAGGGATTAAAAAGGCAAATGTGTCAACACTGCCTATTGTCTGGGCAGACCCCCTGTTCCCACTCCTTTTAAAACGTGAAGTGGTAGATTGCATTTTTGCTTTCTAACTATGCCGAACTGAAACATTGTGCAGTATGCATGTAGGGTGAGAGATCAACATTTAGGACTACAAGTTTCATATACCTGGGGAGTGTTTCATCAAGTGTTTTGTCATTGATTTGTACCGACAAATTTGCTCTCAGCCAATCAGATGCAAGGATTTCAGTAGCTTATAACTGTTGTCGGTAAAAATCACTGACAAAACACTTGATGAAAACGCTCCCCAGGTGTTTCATAGAATTGGTCTGTAGTTGGTCTCTATAGCCCTATATTGCAGTGTTTCAATTCTGCATAGATAGAATGCAAATGCAGTCTTCCACTTGAAGTTAACCCTTTCAGGACTGGAATTATTTAATGGCTAAATTGATCACATTCTGTTCTTCATATTGCTAACAATAATATTTTCTTTTAATGCTGCATGGTTCTAAAAATATGTAATGCCATTGGAAACAACATACATGGTTAGGAACCTGTTGAAAAGTTGAAAAAGTTGCCAATTTGGATAAAAACAATGATTTTGAACCTGTCAATGTATTGCCAATTTAAGGATGTTGAAGCTTATTCTCCTTTTTAAAATTCCTGGCATCAAATGCAATATGGTCATGCAACAAAAATCAACACAGTGTGTGCATAATTGTTTGCTCTTTCTACTCATGCATCTGGTATATTTTTTTAGAGCTCTGAATCAAAGTGTGGTCAATTGTCTCAAAAGGGTTAAAAAGACAGTGTAAAAAGATACTCTTATGTTTACCAGAGCGTGTTAAAAAAAAAAATCTTCGATAAGTGGGGTATCAGTCAGGCTGAATTCTCTCTATTTTTTAAAGTGCTCATTTTTAAAAAAATAGTTTCTGGGTTTTTAAAAAAAGATGTTCTGTTTTATCTCTCGCTGTTGTTTCATATTCCTGTCACTGTTGTCAGACACTGCAAGTAAATTGAAACAATAACTGGAATAATTTGTGGATTTGTTACTTAACATTTGTCTTTATAGAAAATAACTTTTCTTTATTTGTGTATTTAATTTGCTGCAATCATTTCTGTTACATTGGTATGTGATATGAAGTTGTCCTATCACATGACACTGTATTTGCACTATTTCAGAAATAATACTATCTAGTTTTATGAGAGTGATATATCCTGATTGTTGGACTGAACTACATCTACATTTGATCTCTTGTTTAAAATGTTGCTCATAACTTTGTGACCAGTTTTAAAAGCAATATCTGAATGGCAAAGATTAAAGACTCTTCTTAGGTGTGGGCAATGCTTCTTCCATTTATATTATATTTCTCAGAGTAAATTATCCTACATTTATGCACCAGGACAACGAAACTGAAAACAACAGATGCATATCTTTTCAAGATCATAAATGTAAATCCCTTCCCAAAATGTGAAAAGAACAAAATTCACAAATGTAGGTTCCCATAACATAAAGAGCTACAGTTGATTGTATCTCCCCATAGTTAATGGTATCTTTTTCAATCAGTTGTATGTCTACAATCAATAGTAACCTACAGTACATTTTCTTTTACAGAAAGATGTAATTCATAGTACATGTATATAATACAGTCCATTATAGCAAAAGAGAGTTGCAATAGATTTTTAAAAATAATTGATTGTATTTTTATGTTACAACATGTATATATGTGTGTATGTACATTGTACAGGACATGTATTTGGAAAACGAGTAGATTGTATGCACAATACATGTATTTGATCTTCTCTTTCTAAAATGAAATCTGCCGAGTTCATTTCCAATTTCTTGTATGCTGGATTCATTTCATGGCATTTAGATCTGACATTGCCCCTACACATACAAAAGTGCAATGTATAGAATACGAGTACATTTGCAAGGGCAATATTTCTGGGTGAGTCTGATATTGTCTGTATTTAAATGCCTTACTGTATGTCGCATAGCAGTGTGTGTTTAAGTAGAATTTGATGGATCGGGATATTATATTTTCCAAGCAGGTGCCCCATTAAGAGCAGATGAGGATAATGAGAGTTAGAGATAGAAAAAGAAGAGAGGATGAGGAAGATGAAAGAGAGAGAGAGAGATGAGAGAGATAACCAGGAAACGGAAGCATAAGAATGTATCAAATATATGATAATATTCCTCTGTTATTCTTTTGAGATAATTTTGTTTTCCTGTACAGTCAGTCTAAATGTACCTACATGTACATGTAGTAAATACCAAACTCATTTAATGTTTGTGTTCAATTCAAAATATTAAAATATGTTTTGTCAGGGTTAAACACCAACAGTAAAGGGGCCTGCAGCTGACCCCCCCAAAACCCCCCCCCCCAAACAAACAAAACAAAACCAAAAAAAAAAACCAAAAAAAAAAACACCCCATACAAGCAGTAAGGTTAGAGTCCTAATAATTCAGATTCCTATTAAAGTCCAATGAAAGCGTTAATCTTTTTCTTGAATTCTCTGAAATGAATCATGAAATCTGCAGTGTTCATGCATCCAGGTGATGAACCTGGTCGATTAAACTGTTGTATGCATGTTTTCTTCTGCATTCTATCCAAGGAACTTTAGTATCTGCTGCTCAAATATTGACCCTGAATCTACA
The DNA here is from genome assembly GCA_025617745.1 of Heliocidaris erythrogramma. Taxonomy (NCBI): domain Eukaryota; kingdom Metazoa; phylum Echinodermata; class Echinoidea; order Camarodonta; family Echinometridae; genus Heliocidaris; species Heliocidaris erythrogramma. The sequence continues at coordinate 39,836,115 of CM046857.1, read as the reverse complement.
GAACTAACAATTTAGGCTACCAGTATATTTAACTTTTCCACTTTTGATCCCATTTGAAGCATTCATGGTCAACTGCTGAGATTGACTACCTGGAAGTCAGCGAGAAGGTGATTTGTTTGCCTAGTGGTTCCACTTAAGAAACATTCAATAAAATATTAGTAGGGCCTACATTGTATAGGTTCTGTGCAGAGGTATCGTGGTAGAGTGGATATGTACCTGGCCTGCTGATCACATGGTTCGCGGTTCGAGTCCCGTCGTGGCGCTAATGTCCTTTGGCAAGACAGTAATCTACATTTGCCTCTCTCCACTCGGGTGTACTGTAGTAAATGGGTAGAAATTTATTCCTTATTATGCTGTCAGCACCTTAGGGCAGCTGGGCTAAAGCCAGGGTAATGGCAGTATTTTGTAGGTGCATTGAGCATCCCCTGGGATGGAAATGTGGGCAATATAAATTATGTAGCTATTATCATTGTTATTCTTATTACAGATATAGAGCCCGTTTGATAGTTAGTCCCCTTTTTGAAATGGGCAACATACATGTACAGTATCATCCAGGTTTTTGTCCTTCTCTTCCTACTGCATTCCTCACCAGCTCCAAGGAACTATTCCCAGTTCCTCAAATATTGACCCTGAACCTACAGATCAAACAAATTTTAGCTATGTTTCCTTAGCAATGTTTTGCAAGTTGATCCAGTTTGAAGCATTCATGATCACCCGCTGCTATTGTCTACCTGGGGAGCGTTTCATCAAGCGTTTTGTCAGTGATTTTTACCGACAACTGTTATAAGCTACTGAAATCCTTGCATCTGATTGGCTGAGAGCAAATTTGTCAGTAAAAATCACTGACAAAACGCTTGATGAAACGCTCCCCTGGAAGTCAGCAAGAAGGTGATCCGTTTGCCTAATAGGTCCACTTCGGATATGTTCAATGAAATAAAAGTGCAGTTAGAATCCATTTGAGGAGACCACAACTCAGTTTGAGAGAGCTAGATTTGTTTGTCTGTTTTGGGAGGTTGGAGAGCTTTGCAGGAACTGTTTGCATTTGTAGAAGTGGAGCAGTGAATGGAATGACACATTTTTTTAGGGGAGCATAAAGCTGCTTGGTTACCTTTTAAAGATATAACGTGTCCAACATGTAACTGTCATAAAGAATGTACATTGTGTACATATGTATATCTCTTTGGAGCCAGAAGGCCATTGACTCATTTACTTTAGGACAGCGTTAGCACCCTTAATTGTGGCTCCCAGCAGATGATATTTTGGTTTACTCATCTAGCAAGAAAGGTTAACATATGTGTACTGTTGTACTTGCCAAAGATTTTAAGGCATTTTTAAAATGCAGTAGGCTATTCTCGCTTTTGATATATTTTCTTCTTGTGCCACCGATTAAAAACACACAAAATTGAAAAAAACCAGCAGTAGTAACAGCAACAGACTGCTAACTACCGATGATATCGAAAGCGATGGCAAAAGTTTGCAAGACTCAATATCAGATATTCTTTTATTTCATTATCGCAATAGTTCGATATTGTTAGAATAACATATGCAGCCCTGCAAGGCTGTGTATACCCACAGCCACTTGTTGTTTTACACACATCTGTTGAAAGTGCAAATTTAAATTGTGGCCCAGGATTTTAATTATTTGATTTATTTTCACCTCTCGTTTGTTCAATATTCCAATTAAAAAAGGCAAAATTTCACAGCATATTAGAATTGTTAGTATCTTAGGCGCAATGGCTTAGTGATGGAGCAGTGGTCTGGTAACTAGAGGACCCAGGTTTGAAACCAAGTGGATGCGCTACTGCCCTTTGGTTTATAGGCATTAATCCTCATTACCAAGTCCCTCGGAGAGGACTTAAAGCTGTTGGTCCCCTGGTTGCTTACTTACAAGCATACACATGCTTTCTTAGCAGTCAGGTGAAATAAACCATCAAACCTTTTAGTATTAATCACCTGATATTGAAGAAAGCTGATGAAAACTTGATTGGAGCTTACTAAAACTGTACTTGGGTTAAACCCCACTAAATGCAAACCCCACTAACCTGCTCTTTCTTTCATATTTAATATATATATATATCAATATTTCTATGAAAACAGGGTTTATCCTGAAAAAAATACTGCTTTATTGACTTCTAGAAGGAGGGCGCATTGCAGACGGAAATGCTGTAATGTCAAGAAAATAAACCTGTCAATTTTGATTGAATTAAATCTCACTAATCTAATATTCGGTTAATATCATGTGTACAAGACCCTCAAAATTCAGCTACAATGTACATGTACCATGCACATTTCCTGATAGAACCTTCAAGCTCTTGTTTAATTTTATGTTTTAAGTTGGTTTTACCCTGTGGGCTAATCCATTGTTGGGTGGAATGGGTCCGTACAGGGCAGAAAAATCTTGTTTTTCCTGCCCATGAACGCAAATTAATCAGCCGAAAGGTCAAAGTTACTGGAATAATCTGCGGCATAAACATTCGGTCGGCTTAAAAGATTTCTGGCTACTAGAAGAAAAAAAATGAAACGATAAGGCCTAACATGCTTAATCAAGAAATGGAAAATGATTAATAGAATGGTACTTACCGTGGAGGTAGTTTTAATCACTTTGCTCATGTTCAAAGCATTTTGCACTTATTTATTTGCCCCAAGCCTTGAAAGAAAAATGGACTTTGCCGATTACACTGGACTATAAACTGTTGATCTGGTGTAGATGTAATATGCGTCTTATAAGAATAAAACAGGCTTATGTGCAATGTAATATATCAGGGTTGGAAATTAAATTCAGTCATGATTGAAATCGGGTATTTCAGGATCATTAATCATGATTTAGTGAGAGACAATTCATGATTTAAATTGATTCAAAGGATATATTTCGTCTAAATCACATCCACAACTATCTACTGGTATGTTTGTAATTAACCAGTAGGATACAAGTTCATTTTCACTTATGCATTCCTGGCGGATTTTATCCCAATTCATCATGGGTTTAGGTTTTAAAGGGAAAGTCCACCTTGATTACAAGTTGGTTTTAAAAGAAGCAGAAATTTAAAGAAACAGATCAATGAAAGTTTGAGCAAAATCTGATAAGAAAGTTATGAATTTTTGAAGTTGTAATCAATCAAACACAAATTAGCAACTCTGTTACGTATCTTGCAAGCTCCTCTCTTATTTGCCCTGTTCCCTAAAATATCATTAATTTCCATTTTCTCTGAAGAAAATATTCAGTCATACAGTACATGCATCTTAGATATAATCATTGCTCATATGTTTTACACAAACCTGTTTGAAACAAATCTATTCCTTCATCAAAAACCAAGAAAAAGAAAATTTTTGAGATTTTCTGTACTGAGCAAACGGGAGAGGAGCTCGCAAGATACGCCACAGAGTTCCCAATTTATTTTTGATTGCATGATTACAACTTCAAAAATTCATAACTTTCTTATTTCTTATCGGATTTTGTTCAAGCCTTTTCACTGTTTCTCTCATTTTTTTATTTTTTTCAAATCAAGTTAACACCAGGGCGGACTTCCCCTTTAATGGTCTATTAAAATAAAGCAATTAGAAACCATTGTAAACAATATATACAAAATCGTAAAAAAGAAATGTAGTAGTGAAATTGAATAAGAAAGGCAGATCGACCCAGCTAGGAAGTGTTCCCGGGCAGATCTGATCATGAAATCACGCATTTGATATTGTATGCAAAGGCCGTTTGAAAATTGGCGCCAATTAGGGGTATTGAAGTGACATGTATAATTACAAGGGACTTCTCACTCTCTGATTTGTAGCTCCATGGATAAATGTAGGTAGCTGGATTTAAGCTGTATTAAGCTCTGTTAAGAGATAATAGCTTTTATTGCAAAAACTAATCTGCAGTAATCTGAAAATGGCTCAGCACTTTTTATTTGGATAGGAATTTTAGGGGCTCCTTATTCTAAATGCAATCTGGATATAGTCCATTAATTCTATTAGTGCCTCTAATATGTGTTGTTGAATAGTACATTTTATTAGTAATGATTTGCTAGAAAAGGGCATTGACACGCTCATATGAGTGAACTTGATGGAATTAGTTGTAACAATGTACTTTGAATAACACCTTAGGTCCCTGAGCATGTTGCTATGAGTGCCTGAGTATTAAGCATAAGTTAAAATGAAGAAATAAGTATGAGAAAATACTTCAAGTACATAAGTTACATTATGTAATACTGTAATTTCACTTTATCTTGCTAGAAGTTCTTGAATATCCTTTCAAGAATGCCAAGTATGAATTATTCGTAGCTTGCTTATACAGTACATGTACATTTTTAGATATTCACTTTGAGAACAGGTGCATCTAGTCAGTTACATAGTATGTTTAAGCAGGTGGTCTTCAGTAGAAAGGAATTCATTTGATTGATTTTTCCTTTGTCATGAATGTAAGTTACCAGGAATGAGTTTATTTCAGGTATTTACATGAACATCGATGTTCCTGCATATATTGCAACAAACAAGGAAAACATATCCTCTATTCACTGGCACTGCAAATTTCTTATAAACACGTTATTTCATTATTAAATATTATTATCAAAACATGTTTTGATGTCCAGATTAGGCCATGAAATCATGGCAGTAACATTATAAACCACAAGGAAATCTCCCAACACTTATTTGATGGTAATTAAGGCTTAAGAGATGAATTTGGTATATCATGATGTTATTCTATCAAATTCATGGTGCAGACTTTGTTTTCTTATTCATTTGTTCCATTCTATGAATATATAGCAAATTGATATCAGAAAGGAATTTTGACTGAAAGATTCCAACTCATTATTAAGGTATTGTGACAATTTGAAGTGAGGAAGTTCCATTTACTTGTCTAATAAATTACTGTGCCAGAACAGAAATCTCACCGCACATGTTTATTCCTATAACTCATTTATAACCCAATGACCTTACTTATGAGCTCTTGTTTAATACATGTTTAAGTTGTTGAGTGACAGCTATAATCATTTGTATTCAGTTGAAATCTTTTACCACTAGTTATTGAATTGGCATAGGATGTGAGACCAACATTGACTATCTCTGGGTTTTGTTTGCTAAATGCTGCTATCTACTGAAGGTAAATTTACAGTTTTTCTTAGTTGATTAGATAAATTTGTTCTGTTGGACTAAATAAAAGACTAATTATATGGTATACAAAGGTAATAAAACCAAAACATTGTTCTTTTAACACTTAAATCTTGTCTGTGCAATTTGATTCACAAATTCAACATCACCTCAATTGGTATTCTACATGTATGACGTTCTTGTAGTAGGAGGTTATTTCGTTTCAAGCATTTTTATTCAAGCGCTTTGTTAACGTGCAAGTAGTATGGAAGGCCAAAGTCATTTTCAAGGTATGATTTAACCCTTTGCCTGTGGGAACCGTGTGATCCCTGTATTGAGCCTATGGGAAATACAGAACTCAGTAGTCATCAGGTTAACCTTTTGGCTTAGTCTTTAAAGTAGTTGAATTGTTTAATCTGGCTTAGAATGTAAGAAATGGAAACATTTTTGAAATTTGAAAGAAAAATGATGAGTGTAATTTAGTAAGGAAAAATTAGAATGAAATGGTGTATTGGACATGCAGAAATTTTTTAATTGGTTACTGTATTTTCCTTATACACGTAACTGTACATTATGTAACAGGATTTAGATATAAAATCCCTTTCATTCTTTTCGCCCCTGGGCCAATAGAAAAGACTATACAACAGCAGGAATGAGGAAATATATGATGCTCTTTCGGTAATTTAGTGAGACGGACCAACAGCCACTAATATTTTACTCCAGATTATTGAATTCCACCATCGGCATGCTATAGCTTCATATACCATTCTATTCATATTAGTATGCTTAGTTGAACTCATATTTATTACCTACCCTAGCAAAGGGCTGTCTGCCACATACCACTCGGGTAATATAATATTCGGAGCAAGTTGGATATATATGTATATCTGGAGGAGAGAATCGGGTCAATTGTTTCCTCCGTCCGTTCGTGATGCTTCCGTTGTGCCAAATGAGTGCTATGTGGACATTAAAAATTGTGCTGGAATTAACTAATAAGAGAGGATTTTTGCTGTGATCTCTGTCTTTGATGACATCATAGGTCGTCCATCGATAGCCAAATAGGATGGAGCAGTATTTTGATGTGGCACTTCTTTTCTTAGAGCAACTTGCATGGAAGTCAACCATGCTTTTGTGATATGTTGGACCAACTGTAAATATCTTTTTGATTTTCAGAGGCATCTGTTGGAATTTGAACAGAAAGGATTCCAATTTTTATGAAATGGACGTGCCAACCTTCTTGCAAATGAAGTGTACCAGCCATTTAAGATGGATATATTTTTTTCTTTTTAGAGTTTGTTAGAAGATGAGTGTAAAATTTCATTTGATGTAGACATTTCAAAATGCACTTAATTTATGCAGCAAGCATAAAAAGAATTTCATGTTGCATTACACATAGTGAAAAGAGAGTTGACTCCTTAGGCCGATAAAATAAGCATTCAATCTTTGTTCGAACTTCGATGCAAGGACTGATCTGCTTTTAGGAGCACAACATTGAGTGCCCATATTTAGCCTGTACACATTTGTACTTTGAAAGAGGTGCATTTGGATAAAACTGTCAGTTGAATGTTATCAATCATCTCATTTTGATGGTTTGTGGGATATATAACTGAAGAGCAAAGATGGATTCCGGTATTGGAGAATCAGAGTATGTCTGGCTGATTCGGAAAGTGAGCAAACATCCTCGGATACTGTGCGTGAAGGGGTACATGTAAGTTGAATTGTTGATCCGCCCACAGTTGATCCAGGCTTCTTTTTTTGGTCGGAAAGATACATGTACATGTAGATGGTTAGGATCAATGTTGTAGTTGAGACCTCAGAGCTGGAGACCTGGACCTCAAGATTCAAGAACTTTATTGTCTGATTAAAAATACAGAAATTTGTCCTCCACTGGCAAGAAAGTTAACAAGACAAGCATAAAAAGTTATATAAATAAATAAGTTATACAAGTAATATCAGACCTACCAAGTCTCAGGCCCCAGGCGCCTCATCTCACACCCACCCGCCCATGACTCATTTTCTCACGCCGTCCGGCGCGGCAAGGAAAAAAAAAATAGACAAGACGCATCGATCGCGGTTTGTTTTGAACCAGTTCTTTAAAAAGCCAAAACATCCACCTGGAGCTATAACAAAGCTTACAGCTTCAAAGAATAAGATGAGAGGTAAGGAATTTCTGTTCTCTTGGGGTAAGATAAGGCAGTAATCACTCAATTTTTAAGACAAAATATTTATATGCAACAGATCTACAAGCGTGCATATATAATAATGTGTACACATGTGGTTTATCAGATTGAATGGCCTTAGTCAAACCTTAGTAATACAGTAACACAACTTCATGATCATGAAACTGAGGATGCTTGTTCGCTTTTTTTTTTTATTCATAGACTGAATAAAAACGGTTGTATCTTGTGTAATCTCACACAGACTTTTCCAGCCTGGACCTTTTCTTTTCAATGATGCAATAAATGCAAAATTCTCTTATTGTTAAGTAATAAAGTTACATTATAGGTATGCACCAAATCACACCATTTTATATCCCAAAATAAGGATTAGGATTAGGGTATATGGTAAGGGTTATATATGTAGGTATAATGTTGTGTTCGGTCTAGGTTTGAAGTTCAGAGGGTGACTGGCCTATGAAATTAAACGTGAGCAATTGTTGTGTCACATCATTTCTTGAGAGCCAGCCAGAAAAGCATTCAATCATATCATTTTACAGAGTTAACGTCCTTCTAGCTCTCAACCGATTGTATATTGAATATGAAATCCAGTAAGGATATGTTCTTTTTCTTCCTGAAAAGTGATTTATAAGTGTAGTCACACAGCACCCTTTTTATACAAAATCAAAGTACTTTTATAGCGATAACATTTTGTAGCTGGTAGATTTATTGCGTAAATTAGTTGAAATGATACTTTCAAATTCAAGTACTTTGAAATTTCTAAATGTCAAGTATCGGCAAATTTGATGTATAAACCTTTCGATAATAAAATACATGTATGAAACAGTGATCCTATAAAGCAAAGTAGTTACATTTTGAAACTCATATTCTCATTTAAATAAAATTATAATTGAATGTCTAGGATTAGTGTTCATGAATGTGTATGAGTTTACCTTAAATTTGAAATTCTTTCTTATCTGTAATGATCGACATACATGCGCATGTACATATCTATGAAATCATTTAATATTAGTTGATAAGCACTTATAGGTAAAATCCACCTTGATATCAAGTTTGTTTAAAGAGAAAGAGAAAAATTTAAGAAACAGATCAATGAAAGTTAGAGCAAAAGCTTATAAGATAAAAGAAAGTTTTGAATTTCTGAAGTTGTACAGGTAATCAAACACAAATTGGCAACTTTGTTTAATACGTATCTTGCGAGGTCCTCTCCCATTTGCCCTGTACGTAAAAAAATCATAAATTTCCACTTTTTCTAAAGAAAACATTTAATCATACATGCAACCTAATTGTAATTATAATCATTGCACATATTGTCTGTTTAAAGCCAGAAGGGCGTTAAGTCATATACTGTAACACAGAGTTAACGGTCTTCTGGCTCCAAACAGAGGATATGTGCTTTTGCACAAAACCTATATGAAACAAATGTATTCCTTCATCAACAACTAAGAAAATGAAAATTTATGAAATATTCTGTACAGACCAAATGATAGAGGAGCTTGCAAGATAGCTATTTGATTGATTACAGATTCAAAGATGCATAACTTTCTTCTTTCTTGTCGGAATTTGCTCAAATTGTCACTAATATGTTTCTCCCATTCCTCTGCTTTTATGGAAATCAACTAAATGCCAGGGTGGACTTCCCCTTTAAAGAATTAACATATTTGTCTAATTTTTCCCTTTAAGCTTGCTTTAATCCTGCAGGTCACCAGTTAATGTAGGAATAACAATATCTCATCACATGAAAACAGAATATGCATACTGCAAGCTAGCTAATCCAGGAAACCATTAAAAGCCAAATGACATTGAATAGCAAACATTATTGCATTAAATATCATTATAACCATAAGTTTTAGTTTGATATTTTAAATAAATCATGTTTTCCAATTGTAAAGTTCATTATATCTAAGAAAAATACTCAGCAACATGGCAATGATTCTGTTTGGGAGAACAGAAGGGAGAATATTCTGGTTTAGTAAATAGAAGAGGCCTTGCTAAAATGAATCTTGCTACATGTATGACTACATGTTTGTTTGTGTATGTATGAAGACTTTTATTTTAAAGTGGCATTAAACTGGTAGAACTTGAACAGCACCATCTCACAGTGATTGCTAAATTTGCATTATAATTTGAAAATTAATTGCATTTTATTTTGAATTTTGACAAACAGCCTGTCTGGATAATAGGCAAATCATATCTAAAATTATTTTTTTTGACTTGGCATTGTGGAAAATTGTGTGCAAATACATTCTAAGTTCTTACAAACTAGAATGGGGCATGATGGGAATATGAGAGGCACAGACACTATCAAATCCCTTTGAAAGATGGCGCTATTTATGAGCTTCAGTTTACTGTCACTTTAATTAGGAGTTTGGACAAAGGTTCAGAGTTTATTTTGATGATAAATATGTATCATGATGGTATATGTCTTTAGTAATAATAATAATAATAATAATAATAATAATAATAATAATAATAATAATAATAATAATAATATTGGATATTTATATAGCACTCATATCTACCATGAATGGTGCTCAAAACGCTCCAATAGTAAGAGAAGCACATGTTGTTCCTTGCATTAATTAAGTCTTTTTAAAGGAGAAGAAATAAAGATGAAGAAGAACTTCTTGTGCAGGGCAGAGTTTTTGAACCACTTGCCTCGATGATCGCAGTTAAACTGTTTATCCCCAGGCAAAAGGTTGTAAAGTCCCTTGATACAAGTGACAGTACAGAAGATGTTTCTCTTTCACGTTTATATTCACCCTCTTGTACCAGTAGCTTTATCAAATCACCCCCATTTTAAACCCCACACACCATGACCAATCAATGTTATGCCATAATACCATTCAACCTCCGGTCGTGAGCCGATCAATAACTTGGCGGTGAAAGCGGCAGTAACAAACAGGACGATAGGATCCCAGCAGGATAGTACCAGACTGGTATTGTACGCTGCAATTGTAGCGAGTGTTAATCCTGTGGGATGAGAAGTGCCTCGTTCTGTCTTACTTGTTGGTTATTTAGAAATATTGATATATGCCTGCTGCCTGTTATGTGGTGTTTGGGCATATATATATATACGGTCAAACCGGTCTATTAAAGCCACCCAAGGGAAACAGAAAAAGGGGCCACTGTAGACAGGTGGCCTTTATAGACAGGTTCTAAGGCGCATATTTTTTGTTGCAGGGAGGCAATATAAGTGACCACTATAGACAGGTGGTCACTAAGACAGGTTTGACTGTATATATATATATATATATATATATATATATATTTATACGGTATATAAAGTGGTGGGTGGAAAACGAAAGATTAAGGAATTCCAGGGGATTATGAAAAGAAAAATTCATGTCGTAAAGTATTCTTAGAAAGTGTGCCAAATTGATGAATGTGGAGGATGAGTTTCTCAGTGATTACCAACATTTGAATTGCAAGAGAAAATCCATTTTGCAAGCTTTCAAATTGTCACATGTATCAGAGATGTTGTTTGCAAACTGCTGAGTCTATTAGGATACTCCTTGGATTTAATGCAAGTAATTCCTGATAAATTGGTTTGTTTTCTTATTATTCCGATTCACACTTTGAGTTGAATTCTCACATTGCCTGAGTGATAATTTAGTGTACTGTGTACTACATACTGCATGTATTCTCCATTAAAAAAAATGTTGAATACACTTTTTATTTTGAACTTCAAAAAAATGATGACATTTGAAGCTTCAAAGATGTCCTCATGCGTATGAAACCTCTCCTAACATCTATATATATATATATATATATATATTACGCTAAGGATTGTGGGCCTTTTTTTTTTGTTCGAATAGGCGCCACCCCTGTATCTTTCGGTCCCCACCTTTTGGTACCCACTGGCAGGGAATGGTTCTTAGAGGGTTGGGAGGCACTTTTTAAGGGCTGACGTGCCGTCCATATTTCATAAATTCATTTCTAAACATTGAATTTCCGGAGGGAGTAATAATTCTGCCAACCCATGAAGCTGGTTTGTAGCTTCATGCCCAACCCATACCTTTTACCTGTGAAGGGGAGAAACCTCAGTTGGTGTATTGCCAAAGAACAGCATGACGTGTATACTCCAAGGCCATATCCACATTGTATGGCTTCACTGTATACGACGAAACACACTTGTTATTCATTCGCACAGCGCTACAGGTACTATGTTTCACGCATGGAGTTACATCATTTCACCATGAACATGGCAAACAAAGGACAAAATATACAGCTCATTGTGCATTCCACAATTGCTCTGGTAGACAAAATAACATTCCTTCATTGTTATTACATAAAAATATGTAGAACAGGTGTCACATGCATATTTACCTGTTCTACTTATTTTATATAATAGCAATTAAGGGATGTTGTTTTGTCTACCAGAGCAATTGTGGAGGGTACAATGAGGAGCTGTATATTTTGTCCGCTCTCTTTGTCATCATGTTCATAGTGTTTGCTTCATGTTTACATACACAGTTTAGTGTGTATGTAACTCTATGGTTTCACGACGGTCGCGGGGGGGGGGGGGGGGGGGGGTCTCATTAAGGTCAGTACGGTACATTATCCATGTGAAAACGGATAAAAAGTGTACCTTTTAAAAAATAAGCGCATAACCAGCGTTATGCGTTTAGGGTATCAAAAAAAGCAAAAATCAAGAAAAAGGGTATCAAATTCAGAGACTGATAAGAAGGTCCACGGAAGGGGGGGGGGGGATAGTTCGGTAGTGTGTTCCAAATTAGGTTAAATTTCTTTTACGGTTCATTTTTGGCTAAAAAGAAGTCTATGATGATGATGTAGGCCTAAATAGGATGTAAAATACCAAGCAAGATATAAAAGCACCGTTAATGGTATAAAAATAGGGGATAGATGGGTTTCCCTGTTTAGGGTATCAAAATCTGCCCCCCCTTCAATCTGCTTTTTAATTCAGCAAGTGATTTACGTACAGGTCTCAATGAAACAAGCCCCGAAGGGCTGGGGGGGGGGGGGGGGCGGTCATTGCCAATTGATTTGGATCAGTTCAGGTGCGTGTAAACTTTTCTGCCTCTTATTTGTGAAAATTCGGCTCCAGGGAGTCCGATTTATGTAAGCATGCCATTACTTTCTAAATTGAACTTTGAAGAGGTTTTTTTAGCTCACCTGAGCCTAAGGCTCGAGTGAGCTATTGCGATGGAAATTTGTCCGGCGTCCGTCGTCCGTCGTGCGTCGTCCGTTAACTTTTTACATTTTCATCTTCTTCTCCAAAACCCATGATCGGAATTCAACCAAACTTGGTAGGAATCATCCTTAGGGGTAGGGGACCCAAAGTTGCTAAAATGGTACATGTGGCCCCCAGGGGGGCCCAGGGGCCCAGGGGGACCCAGGGGGAGGGCCCCCAATTGTAAAAGCTATGTAAATTTCAAACATCTTCTTCTCCAGAACCAGGCATAGCTCAGACTTGGTATTGTGTATGGAGATACCTCTATAGATGAAGAATGAATGTTGTTCATGAAATTTCTCTGATTGGCCCTATAGGGGCCCTGTGGGGGTAACATACTGGAGGGGGGGGGGGGGGTGGGGCGCTGCCAGGCAAAATGTACATTCTGATCTTCTTCTCCAAAACACATGATTGGGACTCAACCAAACTTGGTAGGAATCATCCTTAGGGGTAGGGGACCCAAAGTTGCTAAAATGGTACATGTGGCCCCCAGGGGGGCCCACGGGAGGGCCCCCAATTGTAAAAGCTATGTAAATTTCAAACATCTTCTTCTCCAGAACCAGGCATAGCTCAGACTTGGTATTGTGTATGGAGATACCTCTATAGATGAAGAATGAATGTTGTTCATGAAAGTTGCTGAAATGGTACATGTGGCCCCCAGGGGGGCCCAGGGGGATGGCCCCCAATTGTAAAAGCTATGTAAATTTCAAACATCTTCTTCTCCAGAACCAGGCATAGCTCAGACTTGGTATTGTGTATGGAGATACCTCTATAGACGAAAAATGAAAGTTGTTCATGAATTTTTTCTGGGTGGCCCTATAGGGGGTCTGTGGGGGTAACATACTGGAGGGGGGGGGGGGGTGTGGCAAGTTGTCCGCCATCCATAAACTTTTTACATTTTCAGCTTCTTCTCCAAAACCCATGATTGGAATTTAACCGAACTTGGTAGGAAGCTCAGACTTGGTATTGTGTATAGAGATACCTCTATAGATGAAGAATGAAAGTTGTTCATGTGCTAGAGAGAACATGCACCAGATGTGAATTGATCCACCTCAGGTGAGCGTCGTGCCCCCTGGGGCTCTTTTTTTATATACTAGGGTAAACTTCCTTTTGCGACAGCCTCCCGAAATGGAAACAATATATAGGGTTGGGGTTTGGGTTTAGAGTTTAGGGTTTACGTAACCGCACACTGGCTGTCGCACAAGTCATTCGTATTATCAACAACTAAATTCATATGTTATTGTATATCGCCTCAAATATATTATTCATTCCCTTATTACAGACTAAACCGATCTGTAGACATCATTCGGGGGAGGGGAGGTGTAGGAGATCACGTCACTTAGGAATATCGGTTGCCACGGTGTAAAGAAGGAGCCCCTCCCCCACAACCACACCAACCAAAATATCCTTGGAAAATATTTCCACTATGATATGGATACGTATAGAATCGGGGCTGGGGGTGACGGGAGGGTAGTAGGGAAAAGTCAATCCGTCTGTCCTCCCAAGACCCATATAAGGGGGCCATAATCCCCCTGAAAAGAAAATGACAATTTTTTTTCCCCTCATTTTGCATCCTTAAAGGGACGTACCGCAAATTATGCACGTTATGTTTTCATGGCCTTAATTTCTCTGAGTATTAAACCACAGAAACATGGCAAGATCAAATCGCTAGGTCTATGCATGGATATTCTACTCGAACATAATTATACCCATATCATTTAGTCTTCATCAAGATGAAAATGTATTTTCTTCAGAACTCATGCAAGCTTTGGATAAATAACACATACTCACATGTTGTAAATACTTCTTGGTAAAAAATAACTTTACCCGACTTTTTTTAAAATCCACTTGATTATTGTGACAAATATACGGTACAGTGATTAATCATAAACACAGCTAGTGCCCATGGATGTCCACGGCTACTTCTGCTAGTTTCTATGTAATATCCCATCTCACTTTAATTTCTCTATTTGTCTCTTCTTCTTTGAGCTCAGATCAATGCCTTCAGATAAAACTCTTTTTTTCTGGAGAGAGAGAGAGAGAGAGAGGGGGGGGGGGGTATTCTCTCTTGATCATATAGGCACACTGTAGACTTTATATTGATGATATATGGGTACTTTTTAGCCTAGTATGACCACAGCAGCCCCAGTTTGATGAAGATTGTGTTGTACTCTTGTATGCCACCTATAGTGACTCTTGCACTGCTATTCAATTTGCCCCTGATAAATGTAACAGTTCCCTTCTTTCCACCCCCCATTCGTACATTTGAATACATTTGGGATATATGCTATTGTGCATATGATATATACATTGTAGCTACAGTATGTAGATTTAGGTCATTTTTTATTCAGTAAGGAATATGACCCTGTTTTGGGATTATATATTGTCTGTTTGGTGCCAGAAGGGCATTAACTCATATTACTTTAACACAGAGTTAACACCCTTCTGGCTCTCAACAGACGATATGATACATTATAATAGAGTCACCTCCCACTATTAAACTCATTTTTTTTAAAAATAGAATGGTGTCATGGTCTATGTCATGTTCATACATTAGCTAAATAGGACCAGTGGTATAAAGGAGGGGGGAGGGGGTACACTCATTTTAGTTTTAATAAACAAGTTATTTCTAAATTTAGTAGAAATACACTTTAAGATCTCCTCCTCCCCTGTTGGGAAAGTTAGCACCTTTGCCCCGGGAATAGTGTGAGATGTATTATTCCTTATTCTCTTGAGGAGATACAGCTTTTTGATAGCATCTTTTCTCAAAAAATTAATATGGTCATAAACTCAACGTGATGCATAAAAGAAATTAAAAGTGTCTGCATCATTCCTGGAGAAAAATGATGAAAAAACAAAAACAGAAACAAAAACAGTCTTTCAATGTTTTTATATTCCTCCTTTTCACCCTTTTATAACATCCTAATTGGGGTAATGTACTTTTGTCTGTTCGTGACTGATATGATATGAATAATACATTTATAATGTACAAATCGGCTTGTTTGCTGGCAGGTGTTCATCATTATGACCTTAAATACTCCTTTCATTGTTGCTATAGCAATATCAAATAACATATTCCACCTTCATTGTACATTCTAATTACTTGTCTTGAAATAGAATGGTGAAATATACACATCCTGTTTTCATCTACATTACATGTCGGTCGGATAATATGAGGATAATAAACCAGTTGCTGCAAACCATTTATCATTTTTGAGTACCAGTAGATCGATATGGGAACTGGTTTAATTACAGTAATATTCCCTTCTGGTATATCGCATATCACATTATATCACCATTAGAATAGTTTTTACTAATTTTATTAGGTCTTTGTCCCCAAAGTGTTAAGAGAAGGTTGAGTTCTGGGAAAGGTGAGCAATAATTTGTGAGCTTTCTCATTCCTTTTATGTCAGTTTGGAAGAACACCATAGTAGATAATGTCCCCTGAAAAGGATTCCTCCTCAAATGCCCTCATATTCAAAATATGACAAGAATTCAGGCTGAACATTCATGCAACATGAGTGTGTGCAGTCCCATTTCTGTGTGGGCAGTCCATGTGATTTTCAGTGAGGTTTGGTCAGTTTCTTATCATTTTGATGATTCCAAAACCTCACATTAATTCTTATGTAGACATGATCAAGCTTTCCCCAATTGCTTTGAGACAGTTTCTTTCACAATGTAATCTCATGACCAGAACTCAACTTTATTTTTAAATAGTAGGTATATTTTTAGCCTCCCCCACAAAAAAGAAGAAGTTATAAATAGAAAGCCTATCTTTAACCATCTAGCAACATCATGATCTGTCTGGTTTCTGAAACAGAATTCATACAAGTTGAATTACATGTACATGTAGTTGGAGCAAATGCTTCAAAACAAAGTTGCTTGATAATAGGGCAATTGGCAACAAATATTCTTTGCACAGATCTGCAGAAGCGCACATCCGTCCTCAGTATACATTACTTTTTGTAATCATCTCTCATGCTGTTTATGCTCTAACGCTTCCTTCAAAAGTGTGTAACTGCACATCTTGTACAAGATTAGCTTGTATCGATTAAAACGTGCACGATCTGTGCCAAGGCGCTGGATCGGAGCGATCAATACTTTATTGTGCTTTAGATATTGGCTAACCACTGTTGTAGCATGCGGTGTGTGACATCATAATTCTGTATCCTTGAGTCATGAGGATCGTTTTCATTATCTCAAGTTTTTCAAACTAGCCCGCATATTATGATCCAGGAAATTAGCCTGATCACAACTAGTTCAAGCTAACAGTGGAGATGCAAAATAGTGGGCTATTTTACCCATGTGCTTGGTACTGTATGTTAAATCGAGTTATTATCCCGAGGAAACTACATGTAGGGCTTGTTCGCGAAATAGCGATTTATTTGGCCAATAAACATGCGAATTTGCTGTTGAAGACTCACTCACACTGTGAAATGCTCTGAAGCTCGAGATAATCTCAAGAAAGCAGGGATTGCTTTTGCTCGACTCGGGCTGATGGAGATTGGGAAACTTCACGAACTGAGACCTTTTTTGCAGAGAGAAGTATTATTATTATTATTATTATTATTATTCTATTCAGCAAATCAAAGTACATACATGTATAATTACAAAGAAGAACAAAACACAATACAGGAAGGTTGAAATTAATGTAATCGTCTAATATCTCAGAGCTAATACAAATGCACCTTTTCGCACTGTAAGGAAGTGGTCTGATTGGCGACCACAGAGCCTTGTGGTTGGACGATCAAAGGCTCTTGGTACTTCACCGTAGTGTGACAAGTGGTATTTAACCCATGCGGGTTTACTTACCTCCTGCCATCCTCATTTAATCAGAAAAATGTAAAATCAAATGTCATTTTCTTTCATGTCCATAAGAGGACATATTTTTTTGGAATTCATGTAAGTAAATATTGTATAGAGAAACAGACACAATGAACGAAAAGTGAAAAATCTAATCAAATATTCAGAGCAATACTTTAAGAAAAGTATTCAGAAAATGGTAATAAAACATATTGCTTCCAATAAATTTGACATCCTCCATCTTTACAATGCATAAACCTCAGTCTGATATGAGGCATAAGTTTTGAGTTATTAATGATAAAAAGTGTCCTCTGTTTTTTTAACACTTAGTGCATATACTGTATATATATGTTTACACCTGTGCAACTGGACAACTGGCTCTTCATGTTACTTGCCTAAACATGACATATATTTATACTGCTTGCTCAAATTATACAAATTTTATAATTCATTTATCTTTAAAGTTTAAATTATCAGAGTTCCTTTGCCAAACTATTCTGCTTCAGTCACAAATCCCTACTTACTAATGCTTGGGAACAATTCTAAAATGGTGCAATGTTTATTTCATATATGTCAAGTTTGATAAAAAAAAGAGAAAAGAACAGTTTTTCTAAAGAACAGAACAAATTCATGGTCATGCCTTAAGGATCACACCAAAATCTTTTGAAAGGGAAGATTTGGTGATTCTATTTTCAAGTATGCATGAGCAAGATGAAGTAGTTAAAGTGACAGTAAATTGAAGCTCCTAATGGCGCCATCTTTCAACAGGATTTGGAAAGTGTCTGTGCCTCTAATTTACCCATCATGCCCCATTCTAGTTTGTAGAAGCTTAGAAATATAGTTTGAAATATAAAATGTGCCTATTTTCCAAACAGCTATTAGTCAACATTCAAAATAAAATGCAATTAATTTTCAAATTATAATCTCAATTTAGCATTTACTGTAAGGTGGCGCTGTTCAAATTTTGCCAGTTTAATGCCATTTTAAGATGAAGTATCATACATGATGTCTGCTGAGAGCTGTTAGGGCAATAACTACTATACTTTTACACTGACTTAAAGCCTTTCTGGCTCTCAATAGTTGATGCAATTCATCTCTAGGATCCTTTGAAAGATAGAAATATGACTGATGGGTAGTTGAATTGAGAACCATTTTCAATGGCAATTATAGGATGGAGGGTTGCATGTTCCACTGTAACTAATGATCCTTTTAACATTTTGGTGCTCCCACATGTGCTCCGACGACAACTGCTCCGGGCTTTATTTTGTCATAGATATGGGGTAAGGGTTAGTGTTGCAATTGGTTTCTATAGCTACATTCATACGGGATTTGTAGTATCGAAACTTTAAGTTAGCGAAACTTTAAGTAAAACGAAATAACGGCTCACTAACAACGACGAGGGTTCCCACGGGCCAAAAAAATGACGCTCGTTGTTCTGAAACTACAAGTCGAGTGTTAGTCATTTAACATGAGCAGAGAGGTCATCGTCAACGACGAGATTGCTAAGCTTAAAGTTTATCCTGTCCACACGGTCCGTAACTACGAGGAGGGCCCCCGCTGCTTGTGGTTTCGGCTTTATAACCAAGAGCTCGCTTGTGGTTCTGGAACTACAAGTAAACTTCAAGTTTCGAAACTACGAGTCCATTCACACGGTCTGAAATCACAAGATATCTACAAGATAATCTAAAGTTTTGTAACTTCAAGCGAAACTAAAAGTTTAGCTTCCATCGTGTGAACCTGACTTATGTTGGGTTTAGAGTTAGGGGTTAATAGGATTAGGTATAGTGTTTGGTCCGGGGTAAATGTTAAAGGGATAGTCCACCCTGATTACAAGTTGGCTTTAAAAGAAGCAGAAAAATTAAAGAAACGGATTAGTGAAGGTTGGAGCAAAATCCAACAAGAAATAAGAAAGTTATGAATTTTTGAAGTTGTAATCAATCAGACACAAATTGGCAACTCTGTGACGTATCTTGCGAGCTCCTCTCCCATTTTCTCAGTACAGAAAGTTTCATAAATTTTCATTTTCTTGGTTTTTGATGAAGGAATAGATTTGTTTCATACAGGTTTTGTGTCACAGCATATGAGCAATGATAATATCTAAGGTGCATGTCCGACTGAATATTTCCTATAGAGAAAATGGAAATTAATGATTTTGGGGGGTACAGGGCAAATGGGAGAAGAGCTCGCAAGATACGTCACGGAGTTGCCAATTTGTGTCTGATTGATTACCACTTCAAAAATTCATAACTTTCTTATTTCTTGTCGGATTTTGCTCAAACCTTCACTGATCTGTTTGTTTAATTTTTCTGCTTCTTTTAAAACCAACTTGTAATCAGGGTGGACTGTCCCTTTAAGAACTCTGTTTGTGTAGGGTATGGACTGTGGAACAGTTACAGCCGGAGCATGTGTCATACAACCCATCCTTTTGGGTCTCAAACAGATGATATAATTAATCTCTTTGGTTCTTTGAAAGATGGAAATATCAAAATGTCTGATGGGTTGTCGAAAGAAAACCATTTTCAGTGGGGGTTGTAAGATGAATGGTAATGTATGTTTGACTGTTTAACTAATATCCTTTTTACACAGAGCTAACACCCTTCTGCCTCTCAACTTACATTATAATTCATCCTTGAGATAGGCTTAGAAAGACGGAAATGTGACCGATGAGTTGATGAAATGAAAAGCATTTTCAGTGGGGGTCATATAAAGATGACTGATAATATGTTCCACCGTTAACTAATATACTTTTACACAGTTTGCATGTACCACCCATCTTATTCTCAATAGTTGATACGATTCATCTCGTTGGTGCTTTGAAAGAGGAAATATGACTGATGGGTTAATGAAATGATGAATGAAAGCCATTTTCAATGGGGGTCATCGGATGAATTGGTAGGAACTTCCACTGTGATGCTCCCATGCATAGACCCCCATAGGAGGTTTTGTGTCCAGCACAGACAGGTGACAAGCTCTCTCTATTCACATCTTTACACTCGATTGTTGGCAATTAGCCCTGGAGGAATGTTAACACTGCTAAATGCTGCTGTGCACATGAGTGGTGCACAACCCCTTTCTCGAGTGCTGCTGTATAGCTAGGATTTTTTTTTTCCATTTTGGGGCAGGGGGCATAGTGACTAAGCCCCCTCCCCAAATGTTTTATCTTTTATTGAAACATGACATCTTTATCACAGAGCTTGTATAGTGTTACTGAGCATCTCATCATAATACCGCCGCCCCCCGTTTTCAAAAAAGATTTGTGGGGGGCACCATATTTTTTTTTAAGGGGGCATGCACCCCAGGCCCCTCTGCTACACTGCTGCTAGAATGCAAAATTATGGTAGAAGTTAATAGAAAATCAGCCAGTTAATTTGGCAGAGGATAATCTGTCTCTGAACTTGATTGTTGACAATCTGGAAAACTGTTCACACTGGAAGGCTAATGTGATTGAAGAGTGGGTAGAGCACAACCCCCTCCTAGAAAACCATTTCAAAACCTAATCAATATAATTGTGGGATATGATATGAGCTCTACATTGTATGTTATCATCTGTGGTAATGGTTGTTGGCAAGGAGCCTAGAGGAATTGTAATACAGTTCTTGATTGTGTGTATATTTTAGTCAAGCACAACCCCTTCCTATAGCATGCTAAAAGACATGATAGAATTTTGTCAGTTCCAGACCAATTTACTTGTAAATCTTAAAATGAATTATCCGTTCTTTGGTGTAAAATCAGGAGATTATTTTTTAAAACTAATCTGGGCTGGCACTTAAAAAAACCCAGAGAGATAAAAGTAAATTTGAATATGGGAAAAATAGGATTGCAGGACAGATTTGACATTCAATTCATTTCATTTATGTTTGGGAAAATGAAAAATTTTGATAGGTTACAACTTAGACCACTGACCTGACATGGAGAATGTAATAATTAGCAAAAAGAAGAAAATAAATAATACAAATGGAAGGAACATGAAATTGACATAAACATACTAAAATTGAATATCTGGCAGTGGGTACCCCTACCCTAAGCAATTTTTCTCGCGTGGTTGACCTTGCTTGACTCTGTTTAAGAGACATTTAACGCTTCTTTGCTCTGATAATCAGAGAGTAAACTCGCCATTTTGTCCATGATTGTAATTTTAATAACCTCAGCGGCATTTTCATGCTTGACTTGACATCCCCTCTTCTCCATCAGATCGATTCCAAAGTGATTAAAATTGAATTCAACGTTTTCTATGATTTTCAGTAATGAGCTGATTATGAGGTGCTAAGCATGGGTGAAATTAAACCGCAGCTTTTATAAAACATGCACATAACTTTTTCGTTTTGTTTTTGTTGCTATTCAAAGCAAGGTCAAGACCAAGTTTAATTTTTTTTTTCTCTGTTAGGTATGAGCTACATTGAAGTGACATTGCAAATACCCTTTCTAGAATTAAAGCTTAAAAGATACATGCAATGTATTTTCTAAAATCATATTACGAAATATTCCTGTTTCATAATTGGTAAGAGTTATTTGAAGTCTATAATAAATATAATTTAATGCAAAAGTACACCCCGCGAGATCTTTACGCTCATCCACTTCCAGTTCTCTTGTTATCCCTAAAGTCGCAAAATCTTGGGGGGAAAGAACCAATTTGCCCACGCGTGTCCGAAATTATGGAATAGCCTTCCTGAAGACATCAAAAAGTGTATAACATTCTTTTAAAAATCATGTAAAAACACTGCTGTTTAATTTTTAATTAATTTCTACATGCGCCTTGAGCACTCCACAGAGTGGATTTGGCATTATATTAGTTACATTTATTTATTTATTTAATATTGAGACTTGAATAGCCTTGAATAAAATGTACCGGTAGCCATATTGAAGGCTATATTGGTACATTCTCAGTTCAATATGGTCATGTCTTGACTTCAAATTACAGGGTATTAATCATTAATGAAAATAGTACATGTATTTCTTTGTATTATTGAGCATTGAAAACATCTGCCTTTGATATTATGTACCAGTACATTAGTTTAGAATTTAATTGATTGGCCTCTACATTATCTCTGTATGAGAATTAATTCCGTTGACAAGCAAATGAATTTTGTGAGGGTTTTATAAAATTCATTTTGCTCCAAGTTATAGTGTTTTTTAGTTCAATTAATTTTTAAAATTTCATATCACTTGAACGATTTTCATCTCGGATAAAATATCCTTATCATATTTGGGTATTGAATGTACATGTAGTTTTGTTGACCTATAAATTTGACAAGTTGAAGATTATTAAGTATCTTTATTGTGTATTTTGTAATTGTTTCCAGAATGGATGCAGAGCAGTACTGCTTTGAAGACTTTGATTTTGATGAGCCTGAGCCCAGTACGTCCTTTGACCAGAGTAGCGACTGGGATACTTCTGCAGATGTAACACTTACAGAGGATCGTGTGAAAGATGCACAGACCGAAGAAACAAGAACTGCCTGTAAGCAGTTGAATCATATTAAGGAAAGGCAAGCATCTATCGAGAAAGCTGCACAAGAAGGTATAGATGGGACTAGGAACTATATGAGACTTGGAGGCAGTGGGGGATCTGCATTTGTAAGTGCAAAGGCTTCTCAAAGATCATCCTGGGCAGGGTCAAGGACCAAGGCATTCTTCACTCACGGGAGAAGCAAATCCTGGGATTTGGAAGACTCTTGTAGTCGCAGTGATGCAAAAGGACATAAGGAGCATGAGGTTGATAATGGGTTTGTAAGGACAGGTCAGGGTGGGGCGATTCACCAAGGAACGGGTAAAGATGCACAGGGTGTCAGAGGAATCCTTCAGAATCGGGTTGGTGCAATTAGCCAGAATCAACGCTCAAGCAATTTTTCAGATGGTAACATCAAGGAACGGACTGATCTAGAGACTATCGGGGAGCAGCTGCAGCAAGAGGACAAATTTAGTGTAAGAACTCGTAACGATGTGCATCATGTGAGATGGAAAGCAAATGCATTGACTACAAAGCATATCTATAGATCACACCCTCACATATACAATGGAGGCCCTAAACTTGTACATTCCGCCAGTGTGGATTCACCATTCCCTCCAAACCAATCCAGTCCAATCCGTCCCGCTGGGCTTATCGACCGCAAGGACCGCTACCAGTCTACTATGCATGGAGAGCTCCACTCCCAACGTACTGCAGACAGCTTCGGTCCACTCCTCCAGAACAGACTACCTCAACAAATGAAAGGCCAGAGTCTAGACAACCTGCCATCGGCATCAGAGAGAATCCGCCTCTTTGGTCCCAAGGACCTCATCTCTGACCTGAATATAAAGGGTGCACCACTGGAATTATCTTCTAGGAATTCCCCCTTAGACCTTGCCAGCAGTACTGACTCTGGTGTGAGTGTCTCAACAACTGTTGAATCCCTGGAGTCTTTGGAGCCAGAGATGGCCAGACAGCTCTTGATGGACATCCCGCCAGCCAGTCTGAGTCCTGCAGCCAGTAAGCTGAAGAGGAAGCCCATTGTCTTACCGTCAGACAACCCTGACGCCCTGGACAAGGCACTGGGGCTTCCTCCAAGCGGAAGGCACTCGGACATCCAGACAGTCTCAGACAGGGTGACAGGCCTACCGCCTAGTGGGAGACATATGACTTCAGGAGACAAGGGATCGGGAAACAACCTGCATGTAGGAGAGCTGCAGGAAGTCAGATCAAGGCCAGCATCCTGTCACAGGTAGGACAAAACATGTTACATTTTAATTTAAGTATGATTTTAGTATGACTTTTGGAAGGTGTGTGATTGTTTATATGATTGTTACAACTTGAGTAAAGCTGATTTTAATGTAAAGATCAGTGAAGGAGGAGAGAAAGAAGAGAAAAGGTACATTATGTGTCAACATCAAAGATAATTAAAGGAGTGGAGAAAGACAGAGGACGAGGAGAGATAACAAGACATAGAAAGATAGAGGAGAGAAAAAAAGAGAAGACTTTAAAAAAGAGTTATCTAGATCATATTTCATATGACAATCATGCAAATATATATAAATAATTTTTGTACCATTACAATGAAAATGCTGAGAAGAAAAATGTTGAGTAGTTACAAGTAAAAAAGAAGAAGAAGAAGTTAAATCCCTACATTGTTCCAGCTTACCAACAAAAGCATGTAACACTGTGGTGTTTGTGGGCAAAGAGGGCGCTATACTAGAACTCCAGTGGCTTGGAGACAGAGTAGAAATATACATCAGTGACACAACTATTTCAACTTGCATATTCACCAAGAGTTTTGATACCACCTTTCTTTGATATGTGACATAAATGGTTGTAGCCATTCTTATAACAACATATATTCTCAATTCAATTCAATTCAATTCATTTATTTTCCACAACAATAAAATACATCATAGAGTACATAAAAGTACATATCAAATAAACAAATGTATAAAACAAGGTAACAGTACTACTTTCAAACGAACAAAATACAATTGCGATGACATTGATCTGTAGCATGAAACAGAAATGAATCAAATGTAATGATACACCTTATTATTGTGGAGGGAGCCAACAGGAAGACCGAAAAGAGTCTTAAGTACATCAGCACCCAGTATATAGTATTAAATTAAATACAATGTTTATGTAAATATAACGATTATAAAACAAATCTAGTCATTTCCATCAGTAAAAGATGATTAATTAAGAAATGAAAGGGACAAAACATGTTAAGATCTCTACTAATAATTTTGCTGATCCTGATATTTATTTATCATGTAATTTTTAAGATTGCGTTTAAAGCATTGGAGCGACACTGAGTTTTTTATATCGTTGGGTAAGGAACTCCACAATTTTGGTCCGGTAAAACATAAAGTAGATTTTGCATATGATGTTCGTATTTTGGGGAAGTGAAAATCATTAGCAGACCGAGTTTGATAAGAATGAATGGTAGCATTTATAGGAAACATGGCAGTAATGTAAAGAGGAAGTAAGTTATGTTTACATTTGTACATAAAGATACCAGTTTGTAACTGCCTTATATCGTACAAGTTTAAAACCTTGAGCCTGAAATATAAAGGAGCAGAATGAGCGGTGTATGAAGATTTTGTTATCAAGCGAATGGCTCTTTTCTGTAATTTAAACAATCTATCTGAATATGACTTTGGGCATCCAGCCCAATTAATGTTGCAGTAAGATATGTGAGGCAGAAACAAAGTGTTATAAATAGTTAGAAGTATTTTTTCAGGCAGAACATTTCGTAAACGGTATAATATACCTACTACTTGTGAAATTTTAGAACAAATATCTCCTATGTGATACTTCCATGACATAGATTCATCAATATGAACACCTAAAAATTTTGAATGATTTGTATGTAACAATTGAAATTGATTCATATGGAGTGTTATGTCCTCAATATTGTACTTCATATTACTGAAAACCATGAAATTAGTTTTGGATATATTTATAACTAACTTGTTACACTTTAACCATTCACATACATTATGCAATTCATTATTTAGTGTTCTAGTAACAAAGGAAATATCGTTGTGAGTCATTATACCCCGCCAAACGAAGTTTGAAGGGGGTATATATGAATCAGTCAACGGTTGGGCGGTCGGTCGGGCGGTCGGTCGGTCGGTCTGTGGCAAATCTTGCGGATCGAACTACTTTCTCAGTTTTCGACCAAAGCTCATGAAATTTGGTACACACATTGGTCTTGGTGGGAAGATGTGCAAGACATATTTTTCGGATGAGTTGGAATGTGCGTTGCCATGGAAACGGAGGATGGAACTACTTCCTCAGTTTTCGACCAAAAGTCAAGAAAGGCTGTTGTCACGGGGCGGGGGTATTAATCATCATCTTCAGTGATATTTCTAGTTTTATTTGTTAATTGATTCAGTTATTGATGATATTAGACCAAATATGAAGAAAATGGAGTTTGATTACCAGCAATATTGCTGTGAAATCTTGTGAAATCTTTACAGCCTCTCCCAACTTCCAAGTCCTCTGAAAAACGCAAGAATGATTCATTTCGCTATGCATGTCCCTTGGCACTATTATGTGCTTACTTATAGTCTTGAAAAGGAATGAGTCATGCATGAATGAGAGAAAGAGGATAGAAAGATGGGGGGAGAGACAGAGAGAGAGAGAGAGAAAAAACAAAAAAAGATTAATGTACTTGGATTCTTTGTAAGTTGGAGCTCGCTCCAGCTGAATTTCGGGAGATGTTAAACAGCAGTAAACAGGATGAACTATAATGTTTTTGTACTCAAGAGGGCAGCAGCATGCTTTGATCATCCAGGCTCTTTCAGTTATGGGTTGGAAATTGTGCTTCATTTAGATAAAAGCTTTCTCCATTGCAAGGTGCATTACACTTCATTTCCCAAATGTAGTTCTTTCAATTGTTTTTTAATCATAGCTCAGTAGCACTGATAAGAATAATAGAGATTTTATCTTTTCTTACAAGTAATTTTGTGTTAATTTTGTTTTTTTAGGCGTGTGCTTTTATTCATCAATGTTTTTGTAACATCAAATGCACAGATATCACTGAAGCTAGGTTACAGTTGATTCTTGCCCAACAGAGCTGTGCGTATCATCTGCTTAGAGTCAGAAGGGCTTTATCTCATACTTTAACCCGGAGTTAACATCCTTCTGGCTCTCAAAGACGATAAAATAGGAGTTATTTTCTCTTGTTATGATAGTAAGAAAAAGAAAGAAGATGTCGGGATCTGGGTGCCATTCAGAATTAGATCGTGGAACTGAAACCCTTCAAACAGATCCATACGGCCTCGGCGCTTAAAGCCCCGTAAAGTCGCCTTCTTCCCAAGTCACCCCTTGGACACTCGGGTGTCTTCCTAGTAAAACTGGATTTGGTATCAACTCTTTTTCCATTCCCCATGTGCCATGCAATGCAAAGTAGCTTTATTATATATGCAAATCCATAAATTATATATTCATCTCTCTGTAGTGCTTAGAGTGCATGTTTTTTTAATTTTTATATCTCTCTCCCTCTCAGCTAGAATTTTGTCAGGATTGTGTTGCAGTGGAGCTTTAAAAAAAATCTTGCATGATTAGTACTCTTACACTCCAGACATGTCATGTTTTATGTATCTCAGCATATTTTTAGTGTGTGTGCATATGTGTGTGTATGTGTGTGTGTTTGGGGGGGGGGGGGGTGGGGTTATTGGGTAAACTTCCAAGTGAGCTTGAAGGTATTTGAAAATAAGAACTAATTAATAATGTAAGGCCCTGAGAAATTGCCCCCCCCCCTATTTTTTTAATGCATTTTACCAAATGCATCAGTAGAGAAATTATCCTTAGTCTAGAGTAACCCCCCTGCCACACCCCAAGGAGAGTGGAATAGTCCAGTAGCAAGAAGAAGTCACCACCAGTGATGTCATCATCACTTTACTTGTTATACTTCTCACAACAACACGTGTGTGCTGACTCCTCCTTGTTACTTTATTAACAGGTAAGAAATCCAATATTTCTACCTCTCTTGAGTTATTCATGTATTGTCATCTAATGATATCTACTTTATATTATGTATGATTTGTTAGTTATTAATTTGCATAGATTGTATCATTGCCTGCATGATGAGAGAGAGAGAATAAGGTGATGAAGATGAGATGTTTTATTCCTTTGTAAGAACAAAGAATGAATGTTGATGATATCATAAAATCATTATTTAGAGATGTATTTAGTTCATTAGAGAAGTTAAGATTATGTAAGAATTAATGATTTATACCAAGCTGATTGTTAATACCAATTTGTATCTTGACTGGGTATGTAGAAGTAGGATTAGATTATAGTGCAAACACACCTCATGTATATCTGTATAGCAATCTTAGATGGGATAAGCTGAGTGTAAACACGAACCGTTACTGAATACACAATTAGGGGAATAGCTACAGAACAGGGGATGTGGTGTTCCTATTCCAGTACAAACACAAGACTGGAAGTGAACACAGCCCAGGGACAAAGAGGGTCATTGACTCAGTATGTGGCCTTGACTGGTAGTAGCAGATTTATTTGCCTTTTGCTGACCAGTGTTTTCCATCTCATAGCCATTACATTCATCAGCGTGAAAGAGAAAGTATTTCTCACTTTGCAGTGAATGTGAAGTTTGTAAGAAAGATAAATAGAATCTTATTAGGAAATGATTAAGTAGTATTTTAACTAGAATACTTCACTCTGTGTAAAAGGGAATCT
Organism: Heliocidaris erythrogramma; assembly: GCA_025617745.1. NCBI lineage: Eukaryota > Metazoa > Echinodermata > Echinoidea > Camarodonta > Echinometridae > Heliocidaris > Heliocidaris erythrogramma. The sequence continues at coordinate 39,807,695 of CM046857.1, read as the reverse complement.
TCACACTAGGATATATTGTAGTGTTTTACCAAATGTAATGTATTCTATAACTTTGATCATATGTTATTAGAATTAGTTTAACCAAATTATATTTAAGACATTATTATTTACTCTATGTTCACGCACACTATCAATCAGATTCAGACTGAGTGCTGTCGCATTATATTTAACTTTCATTTTGTAAATAGACCAAAGCATACCAAAATCTCATGAAAAGTCATGCTAGTGTGAACCCTCCCAAAAGGTATGCAGAGAAAGTCAGTTAATGGGCTAGATGCTTTGTTTGAGAATAGTCAGATGTAAACACAGATTGACAGAGTTTAGTTTATTGGAAGGAAAGTTCCTTACAGAGATAAAATGATCAGTTGTTATTAGGGTATGACCATATGTTCCATTTAATTGAGAAAACAGCAAGAAGGATTTTTATTATGAAACCTGGACATGAATTTTAACCAAATACAGAGAGTTCGATTGAGACAGAACTTAAAACATCACATTAAAGATAATCTAGATATTACTTTGAGACATTTAAGCGAATGATTAACCTATTATAATATTTCGATAATGATTATAGTTCCTTGCTTATACCAGATTTAATACCAATTCAGAAATAGTTCACATTTTTATGTTTGTTACAGTGAAAGTGAATATTCAAATAGATTAAAGAATTAACTTTAAAGTGTTGTAAGTTTAAACAAAAGAATAACAGAATAGTTTCGAGGATATTAATCATTGTAAATATTATTGTGTTGCCTTTGCATTTATTCCAAGGAAAATACATGATTATGTATATTGAATAGAATTGGAATAAATGATCACTTTACTTGTTATACTTCTCACAACAACACGTGTGTGCTGACTCCTCCTTGTTACTTTATTAACAGATTCGATTGGACAACACCTTCCTACCTTTGAGGCAGGTGTAACATTTTCTGGCGACCCTGCCAGGACGGCACAACACGCGAACTAGACCGAGCCCGATGTGTCGTCCTTAGACAAGATTCTGGATTCCCACTAGTTGAGGACAAATACCATTCACCATGACGACTACTATAGAGGATGTGAGCCGAGATGTCCAGAGGGGGCTACACAAACTAAATGAGGAGCAGGCCATCCTCACTGCAGAGTATCTCCAATTACCAAAGACCAGCGTTGAAAAGGTAAGGGGGAGAGGGAGGATGGGAGTAGTTCGATTGGTTAATAGGTATTTGGCTAGGGAAGAGGTGGATGAGATGGAGGATGGAGGACTGGAAGTCCTCAAGGGGCTAGACGCCTTCGTGAAACAACTGACAGGAGCCATCGAAGAAAAAGAGGTCCCTATTCAGAAGGATGACGAGGGTGAGGAAGAAAGAGCTCCCAAGAGGAAGTCGCCTGACCCATCTTCTCCACCACCTAGCGTCTCAACCAGGGAAGATGATATCCACATGGCCTACCTCTCCAGATTTTTGAAGAGGGAATTTAAGATCACAGGCCAAATTGGGGAGCCTGGGCAGAAGGATAAGATAACATTCAGCAGCCTGAACCGACAGTTGGAAGCGGGCCTTGAGAAGGGCTACCCAGAGAGGGAAATGGTAGAGGCTGTCATTAGGGCAATTAGCCCTGGGATGAGGCTTCGTAGCTATCTCGAGGGAAAGGCGGACGTTACTCTGGAAACACTTCGTGAGATACTACAGGTGCATTTCAGAGAGGGAGATGCAACCACCCTCTATAAAGAGCTGTCCTCGGCCAGCCAAGGAGCTAATGAAACAGCACAGGACTTCTTGGTGCGAATGCTGGATATCCGGCAAAAGATAATGCTGGCTTCCCAAAAGGTGGATGCGACTCTCCGCTATGACCCAAGCCTTGTCCAACAGATGTTTTTACATTCCCTTGGGACAGGCTTAGGGAGTGACGGGATAAGGATGGAAATGAGGGCACTCCTGGTGAATCCGTTTGTTAGCGATGAGGCCCTCTTCAGACAGATAAAGTCAGCGGAAGAACAAGAGGCTGAACGGAAAAGCAAATTGAAATACATGTACCAGAAGACTCCTAAAGTGAATCAGGTTGGAGCAAAAGAGCAGGAGAAAGATGACTCGCTTTCTAAACAGCTCCGTCAAATCCAAGCTGACTTGGCTGCTTTGAAGGCAGCGACTGCAGAAGTGAAGACACAGAAAACATCCCAGGAGAATCGGCCTGCTCCTAGACGCAAACCTGAGGATTGGGGATGCCGAGCATGCCGTGATGCTGGAGTTGGGACAAGTTGTCGGCACTGCTTTCACTGCGGGGGAGAAGACCATATTCTTCGAGGGTGTCGTCTTCGACAGATCTCCAAGCAGGAAAACGGGAAAGGGGCACCCCGACGGGACGAAGGGCGACCCCAAGACGACAGAAGAGGTCCCAGGAATCTCGAATTGTAAAGAAGACCACAGAGGACATACAAAAGAAATCAAAGACTAAGAAAGAGACAAAAATTGCTAAGTTGATAGGGGAACGTTGTGTCATCAAGTGTAAATTGAATGGGCAGGAGGCAACAGCATTGTGGGATACGGGTGCCCAGGTAACCCTCATCTCAAAAGATTGGATAGACAGGTTCCTCCCCAGACAAGAAATTAGGCCTGTGTCTGAGTTGATTGCCGGTTCTGGACTCCAGCTGAGAACTGCCAATGAGAAGGATCTCCCTTTTCTCGGTTGGGTCCAGATTGAATTCTCCTTGGGAAGGGATGACGGAAACCCAGTTGTAGCGGTTCCTGCCTTGGTTACGCCAGACAAATTGGAACAATCGATAATTGGTTCAAATGTCATCGCAGAGCTTCTCAACCAGACACCTACCCAATGTGAATCCAACTCAGCCATAGACCTACTCCTGAATGCAATACCCCAAAAGACAAACCAGATATCGTCACTTGTTGCACTCCTGCAGAGTCCGCAGGATGACAAGATCGGCGTTGTGAAAAACCAAAGAGAAGATACCAAAGTTCCTAGTCAATCCTCAGTGCAGGTAGTTGTTAGAGCAAGGATGTCCACACCAATTCAGCACGAGACAGAAGCCCTATTTGATCCCGACGAGAGTGAACTACCTCTTGGACTCAAGCTTAGTGAAGGCTTGATGAAGCTCAAACAGGGAAAGTGCTGTAAGGTCTGGGTGCAAGTCACTAACACTACGAAGCATGATATTACACTCAAGGGGAAGACATTCCTTGGACGACTCCATGTCATATCATCGATTGTCCCAGGAGAGATTACCCAGTATCCGGAACCCAAGTGTAGTCAAGTCACTGCTGAGGCCAAATCAGACCAAGCCACCCAAGCTGATTTTTTGTCGAACATTGACCTGTCTGGACTGCCCGAGCAAGAGCAGGAACAAGTAAGGAGAGTTTTGTGTCAGGAGAAGGATGCATTCGCAAAAGATGACTCTGATGTCGGATGCATCGAAGACCTTAAGATGCATATAACTCTTAACGACCAGACGCCAGTCAACAGGACTTACATGTCCATCCCACGTCCACTCTACCAAGAGGTAAAGGATTACCTAACAGATCTGATCAACAGGGGCTGGGTCACCAAATCTTCATCACCATACTCCTCACCAGTAGTATGTGTACGGAAGAAAGATGGCAGCCTACGTCTCTGCATCGACTATAGGGAGCTAAACAAAAAGACCGTTTGTGACCGCCAACCAATACCCAGGATCCAAGATGTGCTTGATGGACTAGGTGGGAGCCGTTGGTTTACGACACTTGACCAGGGCAAAGCCTATCATCAGGGCTTCATGGACGAAGAAAGCCAACCCCTGACTGCCTTCGTCACCCCCTGGGGACTGTATCAGTGGCTTCGGATACCATTCGGGCTTAAGAATGCTCCTGCAGTATACCAACGTCACATGGAGTCTGCTTTAGAGGGACTCACCCATGACTTCTGCGTCGTCTATTTAGACGATATCCTTGTCTACAGCCCAACCTTTGAAGAACATCTCAGTCACATCCAACAGGTTCTACAGCGGATGAAACAGAATGGCATCAAACTCAAACCGAGCAAGTGCAAACTGTTTCAAAAAGAGGCCAAGTACTTGGGGAAGATTGTCTCAGCAAATGGACATCAACCAGACCCGAAAGACACAGCTGCTCTGCAATCTCTGAAGGAGAAACGCCCGAGAACTGTTGGAGGTGTGAGGCAATTGCTAGGTCTGATTGGCTACTTCCGTCGCTACATCGCAGACTTCTCCAGAAAGGCAAAACCTCTGTATGACCTGCTGAAGGGCCCTCCAGAAGGGTCATTCAAACCCAAGAAATACTCCTCAAAAACAAAAAGAGACTTAGTTCCTTCTAGCCAGCCAGTAACATGGACAAACACCCACCAGCAGATACTGGAGGAGCTGGTTAACATGTTGGCCTCCCCACCCGTGATGGCCTACCCAGACTACAACCAACCCTACTGCCTATTCACAGATGCTTCACAAGATGGACTAGGAGCGGTGCTGACCCAAGAACGAGATGGAAAGAACCATGTCATCGGGTATGGCTCACGCACTTTGACTCCAGCCGAGAAGAACTACAATCTCCACTCTGGGAAGCTCGAGTTTCTGGCACTTAAATGGGCCGTAACTGAGCATTTCAGGGACTACCTATCATATGCCACCCATTTCACGGTTTTCACCGATAACAACCCCTTGACTTATGTCATGTCCACTGCCAAGCTGAACGCCACAGGACTGCGATGGGTTTCTGAATTAGCGGACTTCAACTTCAACATCAAATACCTACCTGGAAGGAAGAACGCAGCAGCAGACACCCTTTCTCGTCTACCACTCGACTTAGACTCCTACAAACAATCATGCACGAAGGAAATCTCGCCCGAGACCATCACTGCCACAAGTGCAGCAGTGTTGGAAGAGAGCAACCACAGTACAGCATGGCTCCTCCCAGTCACAGCCTCACACAGTCCTGACACAGACCATCAGCCATTGACTACAGTCCCCCAGTTATCGCCTGGTGAGGTAATCCATGCACAAGAGGCAGATGAAGTCATCGGACCAATCCTTCGAGCCAAGAAAGACAACCATTTTCCAACCCGAAAGAAGCCAGATGGATTGCCAAAGGGCACCAAGAATCTCCTCCACGAATGGAACAGGCTTCATCTCGTAGACGGTATCCTGTATCGAATGACAACCAACCGAAAGCAACTTGTTCTGCCTAAGGTTTTTCATGCAATGGTCTTGACTCAGCTCCATGATGAGATGGGTCACCAAGGAGCAGATCGTGTAACATCCCTCGTGAGAGACCGGTTTTATTGGCCCCACATGCAGCGAGATGTGGAGCACTACACAATGAAATCTTGCAGTTGCCTGAAGGACAGAAAACCCGGATTGAAAACCAAAGCCCCATTGCAGCCTATCATTTCTTCTCAGCCATTCGAACTAGTGTCTCTAGACTTCCTTCATCTTGAGAAGAGTAAGGGTGGTCATGAGTACATCCTTGTGATTGTGGACCACTACACCAGGTTCGCCCAAGCCTACCCAACCACTAACAAGAGCGGGAAGACAGCGGCTGACAAGTTCTTCAACGATTATGTGCTGAGGTTTGGCCTTCCTCAGCGTATTCACCATGACCAAGGCCGAGAGTTTGAGAACCGTTTCTTCAAACAACTTTGTCAACACAGTAAAGTGGCAAGATCTCACACAACCCCTTACCACCCGGAAGGTAATGGCCAAGTGGAACGATTCAACCGGACGCTCCTTGGTATGCTTCGAACACTCACAAACACAGAAAAGACAAGATGGAAGGACTATGTGAATAAAGTAGTTCACGCCTACAACTGTACCAGGCACTCTACTACAGGGTTCTCTCCATTCTTTCTGCTGTATGGGAGGTCGCCGCATTTACCCATCGACCTAGCATTTGGTCTTAATAATGCTGAAGGCGTCCAAAGCCATACCGACCACCAAGACTACGTAGAGAAGTGGAAAGCACAGATGGCAGAAGCATACAAGTTAGCTTCCCGGTACATCTCCAAGGCAGCAGAGCGTGGGAAGAAGAACTACGACAAACACGTTCGTAGCACTCTGCTTCGCCCTGGAGATCGGGTACTGGTGAAGAACCTAGCCCCAGCTGGTGGACCAGGCAAATTGCGTGGGTACTGGGAAGACAAGATCTACAAAGTAGAGTCCCAGAAGGAGGGTTCCTTAGTCTATATCCTTGTCCCTGAGGATGGGAAGGGTAGAACGAGAGTCCTCCACAGAAACCACCTACTCCCCTGTGACTATCTGGTACCACCAACATCAACCGCACCAGATAACCAGCAGAAACGACCTCCAAAATCCTCTCAGAGACCAACCAGTCAATACAGAGAGGAAACCATTGACTCACATGTTCACAACTCAAGCCCAGAAGATTCAGAAGACGAGTACTATTTTGAGTTTCTGGGGACTTCACAAGACCAAATTGAAGATGTGAGTAGTGATATCGAACCAGAAATACTTCCTCAAGCCCAGAACAGTGAAAGTGAGCTTGACGAAGAGGAAGCTCCAGTATCGGATGGTGATCAAGCCTACGAAGTTGAGATAGAAACTACAGATCCACCACAGAATAACATAACTGGTGTTGATGAACAAGCCCCAGGGTTAGTCCCTGAACAAATAGACGACCACCCAACTCAGGACCCAGAAAGCACAACAGACATAAGGAGTTCAAGTCGCCAACGTAGACCTCCCCAAGTTCTCACTTATGATCGTCTTGGAGAGCCGTCTTCTAGCACAGCACAGGTCCAAGCCGTCATGAATTCTCACCCTCAAAACACAACCCAATTCCAAATCCAGGAGAACGTCTTTCTACCTCCTTCAAGGAACCAAACCATTCACCCAGACCACTCGTTTCCACCACCCAATCTTCAGCCTATCCATCAACCTCCAGTCTCATTCCACCATTTCCCGAACCAATATCTGAATTCACCAAATTTTCAGCACCAACCTCTCCCCCACCTTGGTTTCCCATTCCCAAGCCCCTCACCTCCCATGAACTTTTACGGGCAACCTCAAAATGTCCATCCTCCATATCTCCAACCTCAAACTTTCCCAAGAACTGATTTTCTACCTATGCCTACCGTGACGTCAACATACCAGTCTTAGAATAATTAGCCAATGTCTAAACGAGACAAGGATAAGTATAATCGTTTTACCAAGATGCCAGTTTAGCAGAAGTGTCATTTTGGGACGAGAATTATAGTAGCGTTGCCAAGGAGAGAAGATTGCAAATCACTGCGCAGTGTATTAGAAGAGGACCCAAGATTTACTGGCTGAACTTTTTATTGAAAAGACATTGTCAATAGTTGAAGCTGACAGGATCCTTTAGTTTCTTGAGCAACCTGGACCACTGGAAGTTATAATGTGACAAATTTGTCATGGACTATTAGGGTCAGAATGGCCGTATAATATGTTGTGATAGGGAAGGCGCCCCCTGTTACAACGAATTATTATTTTTTTAGTCCATATTGTAGAGTGTGAAACAGAGTGCGAAACAGAAATAATTCTGGGCTCTGATGATTAATACTTTGCATCAACTAATAGTGGTCGAATAGAAAATCCTAAAATTATAAAACCTTTTGAAGGTGTGTGCACTTCTTATTGGTACGATATTACCGGCTGAGGTATTGACATTGTTGCTATTGTTACCAGAAAAGAATTACATTTATTGATTTAGATTTTTTGTTTCCAACTCGATTGGTAACATCAATTTAGTTTAAACTGCCACGATCCATTGGGGTGATAGATAATGCAGTTATCTTTTAAAATGTCATGGAAGACATTTATTTTTGGAGGGGCGGGTGTAAGGCCCTGAGAAATTGCCCCCCCCCCCCCTATTTTTTTAATGCATTTTACCAAATGCATCAGTAGAGAAATTATCCTTAGTCTAGAGTAACCCCCCTGCCACACCCCAAGGAGAGTGGAATAGTCCAGTAGCAAGAAGAAGTCACCACCAGTGATGTCATCATCACTTTACTTGTTATACTTCTCACAACAACACGTGTGTGCTGACTCCTCCTTGTTACTTTATTAACAGGTAAGAAATCCAATATTTCTACCTCTCTTGAGTTATTCATGTATTGTAATCTAATTATATCTACTTTATATTATGTATGATTTGTTAGTTATTAATTTGCATAGATTGTATCATTGCCTGCATGATGAGAGAGAGAGAATAAGGTGATGAAGATGAGATGTTTTATTCCTTTGTAAGAACAAAGAATGAATGTTGATGATATCATAAAATCATTATTTAGAGATGTATTTAGTTCATTAGAGAAGTTAAGATTATGTAAGAATTAATGATTTATACCAAGCTGATTGTTAATACCAATTTGTATCTTGACTGGGTATGTAGAAGTAGGATTAGATTATAGTGCAAACACACCTCATGTATATCTGTATAGCAATCTTAGATGGGATAAGCTGAGTGTAAACACGAACCGTTACTGAATACACAATTAGGGGAATAGCTACAGAACAGGGGATGTGGTGTTCCTATTCCAGTACAAACACAAGACTGGAAGTGAACACAACCCAGGGACAAAGAGAGTCATTGACTCAGTATGTGGCCTTGACTGGTAGTAGCAGATTTATTTGCCTTTTGCTGACCAGTGTTTTCCATCTCATAGCCATTACATTCATCAGCGTGAAAGAGAAAGTATTTCTCACTTTGCAGTGAATGTGAAGTTTGTAAGAAAGATAAATAGAATCTTATTAGGAAATGATTAAGTAGTATTTTAACTAGAATACTTCACTCTGTGTAAAAGGGAATCTTCACACTAGGATATATTGTAGTGTTTTACCAAATGTAATGTATTCTATAACTTTGATCATATGTTATTAGAATTAGTTTAACCAAATTATATTTAAGACATTATTATTTACTCCATGTTCACGCACATTATCAATCAGATTCAGACTGAGTGCTGTCGCATTATATTTAACTTTCATTTTGTAAATAGACCAAAGCATACCAAAATCTCATGAAAAGTCATGCTAGTGTGAACCCTCCCAAAAGGTATGCAGAGAAAGTCAGTTAATGGGCTAGATGCTTTGTTTGAGAATAGTCAGATGTAAACACAGATTGACAGAGTTTAGTTTATTGGAAGGAAAGTTCCTTACAGAGATAAAATGATCAGTTGTTATTAGGGTATGACCATATGTTCCATTTAATTGAGAAAACAGCAAGAAGGATTTTTATTATGAAACCTGGACATGAATTTTAACCAAATACAGAGAGTTCGATTGAGACAGAACTTAAAACATCACATTAAAGATAATCTAGATATTACTTTGAGACATTTAAGCGAATGATTAACCTATTATAATATTTCGATAATGATTATAGTTCCTTGCTTATACCAGATTTAATACCAATTCAGAAATAGTTCACATTTTTATGTTTGTTACAGTGAAAGTGAATATTCAAATAGATTAAAGAATTAACTTTAAAGTGTTGTAAGTTTAAACAAAAGAATAACAGAATAGTTTCGAGGATATTAATCATTGTAAATATTATTGTGTTGCCTTTGCATTTATTCCAAGGAAAATACATGATTATGTATATTGAATAGAATTGGAATAAATGATCACTTTACTTGTTATACTTCTCACAACAACACGTGTGTGCTGACTCCTCCTTGTTACTTTATTAACAGATTCGATTGGACAACACCTTCCTACCTTTGAGGCAGGTGTAACAATAATATGCAAACTTAAGAAAAACTTAGGGAGGACATGCAGTCACATGTAAAAATAATTAAACTTTGAAGAATTGATTAAAAAGAATATTTGGCAAAGGTTTTTTATCCCAATTGAGTTGACTCAAGATAAAAAAAAAACAATACAAAGAAATATAACAAGATCTTGAATTTATGTATAAAGGAAACATTTTTTGGAAGTCTTATATTGAATACGTAAAGTTGATCATAATTATTTAGAGGGTTAATGTCATTCTTTGTAATTGTTTACTTGGTTATTTACATGTAGCTACACCTTTTTTTTTTTTTACTGATTTGGCACTCTGTTGTCTTTATTAAATACTTTTAATGTGAGTCAGAAAAGTTTCATATTATCAACAACTGTTTGTTTTGTAAGGTATTAAAATAAGATGAAATATAGAAATATATATGATTTGCTTGAGATGATATTGAATGAAATAAGAATCACCCTCACATTTTGAAATAAATTTCCCCAAATTTTTCATTGATCAAGAAGAAACCGTCTGATTCAGAACAGATAAAAATTTGTATTTTCCGAAGAACCATATTCCCCAAATCCACTAATCACTGAATATCCAAGCTACATAATACAAAATAACTGTCATTGCTGCTTGCATTAATTTATCCCATTCGTAAATGTGACAGATTTGTGAATTACATGTAAGCTTGAACATGAAAGTAGTACATGTACCTATAATTTCAAACGATATGACAAAGATTCATGTACTTGTCGGTTGCAGAGTCATGAACTTGACTTTTGTACGACATGTGGATTATGCTTTCATGTTGGCATCATTCAACAAGTGCGGACGTCCGCCCGAGGGATCGAAAGAGAAGTGAAAAAAGGGAAAATGACCGAAGCCTTGACATTTAGAATGCTATCTCTTTTGTTCCTCATGCACAGAGGTCGAACTGTATGCGTACAAACTTGGTGGACGTCTCTAGGCATTAGTGCGAAATATCATCGGGGATCAGTCAAGAAATCGCAGCAATCGCTGGCATCTTGAGCTCCTTTAGCTTGATGACTTTCCCAGGTGTAATCATCTTGGAGACATGCGAGTCATTAGAAATGCATCTTGGAGGGGAAAAAAAAATGATGTAAAAGCAAATTTTGGTTGTACCGGTATTTTTCTTGTAGGGGAGATGCCAGGAGATGGTATGGATCATTTGGCAAAGCAAATGATTTGTGAAGTTGATTAAGTCTGTTCGTCTAGAGTTACATGTGTAGGTGGATGTTTAACCTGTTGGATATGATTTCATTTTGGTATAACATACATTTTCCATTGACTCCAGCCCGAGTTATCTCGGGCGAAGTATCCAAAGGGTTAATTATGTGGATGTGTGTCAGAGAGTGGGTCTTTAGTCCATATTGTTTAGAGGGTTATTAATCCTTTGACTACTGAATTTTCTCATTCCCATAGGCTGTACACAGGGACCACCCGATTCCCGTTGGCAATGGGTTAAGTAGGTAACGATTACAGTATAAATAGTAAATGTTATCTTCTAGTCCGTAGGATTTATTTTTTAAAGGTTTTCTATGCGAAACGTGAGATTTTCTTAGACCTTTTTAAAGTATAAATTTCCTTATCTTTCAAGTGAGCTTATACATGTGGGTAGGTGGTTCTAACAGTACTTGTTACAAAGTTTGTTTTGAAACACTTTTAACCTAGTTTTTTTAGTCCAGTTTATACCTTTCATCTGTGGCATGAGGTTCCAAAAGTTGTAACATATCCTGCAGAGGATCACTTTATAAGTTTATGTTGTGACATTTAAAGTATGACCAGAAATCCAGCTGAAAGTGGCAAAGAGTAAAGGTGAACGGAAATGCAGAAGGTAGAGATGAAAGTTTAAGACCATCTTGGTGCTTCCTTTGATTGTTAGTGAAGTGTAAGTGAATCTCAGTCGGTCCCATCAGGGGATCTTTGGTTACAGGAAGGTCAACAACTTGGAGAGGTTGGTCAAGGTATCTGAAGGGCTTTATCTTCCCATCGGCTTGCTCGGTTTGGAAAAAGATGGCAAGATCCACTAGAGACCTGTTCCTATTAGCCAGAGTATTCCAAATAGCCTGCTAATTCTGATCCGGGGGAAATTAGCAAGTAAGCGAGATTACAGCTAGCTTTTAAACTAATTCCAGTGAAAACGCACATACATGTAGTGGGTGATTTCAACCTTGTGCTTGGGATACTAGCTCAAGCTACTGTTGCAAGCAAACTAGGGGCTTGTTTGAAGAATAGCTCATTAAGTGGCCAAAAAGTGGGATAATTTGCTGGTGAAGATGCACCCTGATTATGATATCGTCTGTTTGGAGCCAGAAGGGCATTATCTCATATACTTTAACACAGAGTTAATGCCCTTCTGCATGGCTCTCCACAGATGATATACTCTTTTAAGATGAAGCTCTTGACAAGAGAGCATGGATTGCTTGACTTGGGCTAATGGAAATGGGTAGACGCGGTGGAACGTCAGGCTCGGACAATGGAAGTGGGGGGGGGGGGGCATCTTTGTTTGGCGGACATAAGGTGCCCCCCTCCCCCCACTTACCATTGTCTGAGCCTGATGTTCTGCCGCTTTTGGAGATGGGAAACTTTGAATTTCCAGTTTTATCACAAGAACGCTGATTATTCTGAGACTCAAGCTTGTTTGAGCTAATGAGAATTCACCTAACGATTCACTATTGGGAGATGTGGCTAGCTTGATCCGATATTAATGTTAAATCCAGTTAAAATTTTTGATTTTTATAACATATTATAAAAGTCTTTTGGGGGATTTGGTGCAGAATGATTTGTTTTTCTACAAAAAATTCAATTGGATGAACTTTCTGCCATTTTTTTCCCTACATGAATTGGTTGAGCAAACTTTTCTTTTGCTTGAAAGTTTCTCCATGTGTTAATGTAAGCTTTTAAAGATGCATAAGCCATTTGACAAATTCAATTTCCTTTGCCTCATAATCTTCTAATATTGACTTCATTGTTTTATCGCTGTGGATAATCATCATAATCAGGTCATTATTATCCTCGGGGGTTTCAACCACAATATCGGTCGTTCACCGAGGCTGCTCTTAACTGTTCCTGATTTGATAATTCAGTTATTGGAATCGTTACCTTTGGAAACATGAAAAACACAGATTTCCCAGGAACATGATGAAATGCCATTTTCCAGGGTTGATATACAACCAGCTTTGCAGGGAATTTACATGTAAGTAGTTCATGTCATCTCTTGAGGCCATCAGAAAAAGATGTCCATACAACTTTTCATTCTGATGTCATCAGGAAACTTCCTTGTTTTCTAATGGAATCAGAGAAAAGGGTCAGTATGAATAGGAAAAATCTCCAAATCTGAGCCCCCTTGCTTAAAAAAATGTGAGTAAATGTACCCCCCCCCCCAATCAAATGCAAGTTCTAAATATGCGGCTCTGATTGGTTGAAATTCAAGTTGCATTTGTATTTTGGCGTGTTTTTCTCTGAGATGCAAATTCCTCGTGTAGAGAGTAATTCCTCTTTGGCCCGAATTCACAAAGGAGGTTTGGTTTAAACCATGGTTTAAACTGTCTCTTGGGTTTTTTAAGCTTACGTGCGCACGGAATCCGATCCAATCATATATTTTTCTTTGAGCGCGCGCATCGGCAATGTACGCTTATTTACGCTTACAGAGGTTTAAACCTTAACCATGGTTTAAACCTCCTTTGTGAATTTGGACGTTTGTGTTTATCTATATATTTACAGTTCACGATTTAGTCATCATCATTCATTGATATTTCAGCACTTATACCATGTACCAAACAACGGACTCCTTCAAATTCATGTATTGATCAAGAAGGATTTTTGTGCTTCTTGGCTGGATTTAGAAAAGAAAACTTTCAAGATAAAAAAATCAATAAAATCTCAATTTTCCTGATTGAATCAGGTGATTAAACAGCGGTATGGACGCATTTTGATAACGTAAGCCCAAACCATCACAACAAGGAATTGGATATTTAATGCAATTTTTTTTGAGATTTAAAGCTAATAATTTGAGCTTGTAATTTCATCTATAAAATATGCAGTTTGCATATATTCTCTCAACGTTAAGACCTTTGAAGGTATGCGGAATTAGAGAAAATACTTCGAAAATATTTTGAACGTCATACTTTAATTACATACATGTAGTACTTGTAAATTCTACTCAGGACGCTTCGCTTCATAATATCTACTATTCCAGTAAATTAAATGTTGTAAATTGTATGTTGAGAGCCAAAAGGATATTATCTCTGTATTAAAGTATATGAGTTAAGGCCCTTCTGGCTCCAACCAACAATTATATTAATATTTGATTCAACATAAATCCCCTGGCCCCTGGTTATGAATCAATTTAAGCTCTAAATATTACTTAAAAGTGGCAGCAATGAATCTCTTGCTAATGTGTAACTATATTGATATTTCAAGCAGGCACAAGCCAGCTCTTACCAAAATCCCTCATAATTGGATTTCACATCTTATTCAAAATCAATTTGAATACAACATCATAGTGTCTGCTCATGCAGAGCCAGGTTTGTCAAGTCCAATCCTTTGACACAGATTTAACGCCCTTCTGGCTCTCAACAGATTTAATGCCCTTCTGGCTCTCATACAGCTTATCACGAATATGAACTTTACAATCAAGCTGTTCGTGGTGATGAATGTTCAAATAAACTGCACATTTATTATGCTTACTTTGACGTCATTTTTTTTGTTCATGTAGCTGTGCTTCTAGTACCATATTGAATTTAAATGCTCTTTTCTACAGGAATGGTCATTTAGATCGTCTTACCTGTTAGAGTGCATCATATGCAAGATTTTAAGTTCAACTTTTTTGTGAAATAAGTTATCTTTATTCATTAAGTACTCCCCCCCCCCCCCAAAAAAAAAAACACCACGAAACAAACCAACCCAAAACAACAACAGCAAAAAACAACAATCATGGCTTTTGATTCTATTGTACTTAAATGTCTTTGCAAACAATATGCAGGACTACATGTATATGATATACTACAAAATAAGATATATGTATTTGTAATATCATATGTATGTATACTTTACAATAAGAATGTACCTTTAAACACATGCACCTTTTTCTGAGTTGAAACATAGTTTAGGGAGAGTCAAATGAGATAGGAAAAAAAAACCCTCCATAAATTATTATCATAACATTGCCCTGGTTCTGAAGTATGAGGAGAGAGCGCATTCATAATGCATGGAAGATTGCTGTAACATATGTGAACAGTTCTTATGGGGCTTTTGTCATATGTTAAGCACCTAATCAAATTTTCAAAGGGTCATTAATTATTGCATCGTAGTTTGATTCTTCCTGCCTACCATAAGCTATTAACCTATTATATTTTATGTTAAACAAGCAAGGTACATTTTAGAGCCGAGTAATTACAGTTGAATCAACAGTCTAACGACCATCAGATAAATAACGGTTTCGTTTGACTGAAAATGACTTTTTTGTAAAATATCGAAACAATTTTTTGCACATAATGGTGGATGGTTTGGTGAGTCGATGTACGTGTATAGGCTTAACCATTGAAGATAAGTCAGTAAGGGTTATTGAAGATAAGTCAGACCGTGGGCAGAGGCCTGTTTTCTTGCTTAGTTCTCGAGTTCCGTGGTCCACATCTTGGAAGTACCTAGAAATGTGCTAGATATGTTGGAAATATATATCTGAAACAGAAATGACATGTTCCCACGTTTGAAACTTGGGCAGTAACTATTAACGGCAGAAAACAAAGAAAAAGTTAAAAATTGGTTGCTCAGGTCTTTTTTCCAGAAGCAACCGTAAAAGGGAGAGATATTTATTGTAATATTTTGCTACAGATCCTGAGAAGTGTGAAATAAATGACAAATTTTGTGGACTAAAAAATATTTCCAAATTTCGAAGACAATCACTTATTAGAGAGGTATGAAAGGTGTATATTTTTCACTTTCCATGCTAATGGATTAGCTTTAACATCCACTTTGTTTCAAAACTGGTCAGCTTCTAGAAATTTGTTATCTTGTCTCATAATATCTATAACTCTGCTATTTGAACAAGAAATGAAAATCTATTGTATCATGAAATACTCTTTTTTTACTTACTTTTTTTTTTGTTCCTTTAATAAAGAAAGTCACTTGCCTATCTTTGTTGCCTTTCTTGGTTGTCACCACATGAATATTCTGAGCAGGCCCATCTCTACATATTTATTGGTTGATTTAAGGAGGCAGGTGTGAAACCCCCCCCCCCCCATGGCCCCCATGAGTATTTAATGGATAATCCTGTTCGGAACTTGTGTAGATTGTCTTTTGATCTGTTTAGTAGCTTATTGATTGAAATAATATTTGCAGAACTATGCCAGACAGGGTGTCTGGGTTCTTAAGTGTCCTGGAAATGACTGAATAATTATGTTGAGTATTTAGTATGTATGTATGTATGTATTTAGGTGCTGTAGGTATGTCTAATAGATAACATTTTTTCTAATGTCATCCCACACTCTGATTCCTACATTGTTCTCTCGGATTTATCCGACCATTACCCCATTTTGGCACACTACCCAATTATCCAATCGTTAAACAACAATGGCCCTTGTTCCAGTAAACGTAAAGTTACTGCGGAGAATTTAGCTCGCCTCGGAGTCAATCTCGAGAATACTGACTGGTCCAGCGTCTATTCAAATAGTGAAGTGGATGGTTCTTTTGACTTGTTTTCTAGTATACTCACTACCCAATTAGATATAAACTTACCAAAGCAAAAAAACAAGTCAAATTATAAGAAAACGCCTAAACTCCCCTGGATTTCGAAGTCTTTACTAAAATCAATAAATCGGAAGAATAAGCTCTACTACAAATTTAAAACAAAAGGTACTGAACAGTCAAAGCGAAAATATACACACTATAAAAACACATTGACTAAAATTATTCGATTTGAAAAGAAAAATTATTTTATCACTCGTTTGAAAAACTGTAAAAATGATATGCAAAACACTTGGAAGATAATTAAACAGGCAATGAACATGGCAAATAACAGATCGGATGTGAAAAGAATCAGACTTGACAACAAATTAGTTGAAGACCCAAAAGCTATTGTCAATATATTTAATACTTATTTTTCTCTAATTGGTGACAATCTTGCTAAAAACATTCCACCGGCTAATAAAAAATTTACAGACTTTCTAGGTTCTTATAATCCAAATTCTATTTTCTTTATACCAACAAATAAGCAAGAAATACTTAAAATTATTTCTGATTTGAAGAACAAGAAAAGTTCAGGATATGATGAAATTAATAACGTTATATTGAAATCTATAATACCTTTTATTGTTGACCCATTGGTTCATATCTTTAATATATCACTGTCATGTGGTCAGTTTCCGAATGCAATGAAACTTGCCAAAATTATCCCACTATTTAAAAAAGGTGATCATCTTGATGTTGGTAATTATAGACCAATCTCTTTATTATCTTCATTCTCTAAAGTATTGGAAAAAATAATTTATACTCGTATGATTTCTTTTTTGAATAAGTATGATATTTTTTCACATTTCCAATTTGGATTTCGTGAAAAGCACAGTACGGTCCATGCGTTAATGTCTTTTGTTGAAAAAGTCACACACTCAATTGATGTATCGTCTCATACTATAGGAATATTCCTGGACTTCTCCAAGGCCTTTGACACCATCAATCATGAAATTTTACTTTACAAACTGTCTCATTATGGTGTACGTGGGAAGGCCTTGGAGTGGTTCAGGAGCTATCTTCTTAATAGAAAACAATATGTATTTTTAAATGAGTGCGAATCTGAATTACGTAATATTTGTTGCGGTGTACCGCAGGGTAGTTTATTGGGTCCGCTCCTTTTTGTCCTTTACATAAACGATTTCTGTAGATCATCGAACTCCTTATCGTTTATTTTATTTGCTGATGATACCAATCTTTTCTATTCCCACAAAGATCCTAATGTTTTAGTAAATACAATCAATACTGAATTATTAAATATATCGCAGTGGATAAGGGCTAATAAGCTCTCGCTTAATCTTCAGAAGACAAATTACATGATATTTAGCAACTCCTTAGTATCATTACCTTCCGACATAGTCCTCGATAACGATCCATTGAAACAGGTGTCTCACACAAAATTCCTGGGGGTAATAGTCGACAACCAACTTACATGGAAATTACATATCGATAATATTTGCAAAGTTATTTCGCGAAATATTGGTATTATTAATAAACTCAAATTTTTGTTACCTCAATCCTCATTACTTATGCTTTATTCGACACTGATTTTACCATACTTAAATTACGGTCTCTTGGTCTGGGGTAATACCCATCAAACACTAATAGAAAAAGTTTTGTTATTACAAAAGAGGGCTATTCGCATTATTTGCAATGCCCCCATGCGCTCTCATACTGCCTCTTTATTTTTCGAAAATAACATCCTCAAAATAAAGGATTTATATTCATTTCAGTTAGGTCAATTTATGTATCGTTATAATAATGGTAGTTCACCCAGTGTTTTTCAAGACATGTTTGTAAAAAATCAGAGCGTTCACAAATACCCAACTAGGCAGTTAGATGAATTTCATTTACCTCTTTTGAGGACATTTAAAGCAAAAAATACGTTCATTTTTGAAGGCCCTAAATTCTGGAATTCCCTTGATTGTGTCTTGAAAAATTCCCCCTCCCTAAACAGCTTTAAGGGTAAATTAAAATGTTTTTTACTCAAATCTTACAATCATATCTAAAAACAAAACGAAAACTAAACTAAAAAAACAAAAACAAAAAAACTAAACATAATAACATTTCTTGTTACTGGTTTGTTTTTCCTCCCCAATTTCTTTTAAATGGTTTTGTGCGCCCACTACTCCTTTTTTCCCCCCTTTAATCCACATGCAGCTTCCACTTTCATTCCGACTCATCTTTATTTCTCTTTATCTCCATCACCCTCCCCCTCTCTTTCTCTCCACTCTCTCTTCCTTGCCCTTTATTTACCTCATTTCACTCCATTCGTTTTGTTTGTTTTCATCAATTTAGTTCATACTTTTGGTTCCTGCTCACGGTCTCTGTTGGCCTTTATCGTGTTTTATTTATTTTTTTATTTTTCGCTATATAAAATTCATTTATTGCATTTGCTTTTTGAGGAGCCCACAATATACAAGCTTTGCTTTTTAGTGGGCCTCTCCATTTTCACAAAATATAAATCACAAGGTTCTATTTATCAATGCCACAGTCGTTTTTTTATTGATTGTATGTTCATATTTCTGTTAGCAACTTATCTCAACTGTTATGACGGCACTTTGTTATTTATCGTATTGATTTGAATTACTTGACTGTATTTACTTGATTTGTATTTTGTTGGAAATGAAATAAATCTAAATGAAATGAAAATGAAATGTCTTGGTTACGATCAGGAAGTATAGATCTCAACTGCTTGGTAGTCTGTTCCTATTCATCCCAGTTATTAAGGAACATTTTTGAAAATAAGAAAAATGAAGAAACAAAATATACATATAAACCCAATTGCAATGAATTTCTTTCACACAAATGATATGTAAGACCATTTTTGTGAGGTCTTCATACAAAATCTGATGACTTACTTCAGTAGGTCTGAAGATAGAAGGAAAGTTTTGACCACATCTCAGTTTTAAACTTATTTCAAGACATCATATTATATTCCACACTGGGTTAATTATTAATTGATTCCCATCGCGTTAGTCATGATTGGACAGCTAGAGGTATACGGTACATAACTAAGAATAAATTAGATGAGTTTGCATTATTACTTTGAAAATGAAAGCATCATGAAAGTTTTTTCCACTCTTTGTTACAGTTCACCTCTGTGTTCCCATCCACCCTGTTTTACGGTAGTCCCCCCCCCATTTTTTTTCTTGCTTGAAACCTTGCCCCCTCTCCTTCCCCCTCCCCCTTCCCCTCCCCCTCCCCCTTCCCCCGACCAGAGAATCCTTTATCTGCCAATGCATATATGTATTTAAAAATGTTCTCACACCTTTGTTCCTGTCCCATCTCTCATTATGGATTCCATGCACACGCTATCTACTCCTTTCTCCTATTCAACACCCCCTTTGTCTGTCCATATTCCATTCTTTCCTATTTGTATTCTACTTGTTTATCATGATCAATCTTTATATTCAGAGCACATGCTTGGTGTGAATCCATCTTTTACCGTCTCGCATTGTCTCTGCCATCTTTCCATTGCATTCTCTCCTTAATTATTTTTTATCTCTCATCTCTCTGTATTCTATTCACAACTTCTGTGATAGCACTCTTTGCCACTCCTCAGCTCTCGTTTTCTTCCACATCCTCTATTCCTCTCTCTCCATCCCTTTTTTGTCTGTATGTTTCTCTTCTATGTATCTTTCCTCCCCCCTCCCCCTCCCTATCTTTGTCTCCTCTCTCATTCTCTTTCCCTTTCTCCCATCTGTCTCTATCTCACTCTTGCTCCCTATCTTCTCCCCCTCCCTATCTTTGCCTCCCACTCTTTTCTCCTCTTACTACTTTTCTCCCTCTGACCCTCTCTCCTCATACTCCTCTTTCTTTGTATCTCTTTCCCTCCCACCCTCTCTCTCTCGCTCTCTTCCCCTCTTTCTGCGAAACTCTTTCCCTGTTATCTCTCTATATCTTCCCCCTCTCCCCTCTTTCTATTTTCTCTCTCTCTCTCTCTCTCTCTCTCCTCTTTTCCCATTCTCTCTTTCTCTTTCTTTCCCTTTCTTTCCCTCTCCCTTTCTCCCTCTCTGCCTCTCTCTCCCTTTGACCCTCTGCATCTCTCTTTCTCTCTCGTTCCCTCTCGCTTTTCCCCTGTTCTTTCCCCTATTCTCTCTCACCCTTTCTTCCCCTCTCCCTCTCAACCCCTCTCTCCATTCAACCCTCTTCATCTCTCTCTATCTCTCTCTCTTTCTCTCTCTTCCCCTCCCTCTCCCACCGACCCTTCTCTCACCCTCTCCAGTGATTCCACTCGCATCCTCCCACCGGTGTCTACGATCAGCTGATGATCCCTTGGAAATAAGACAAGCGGCAAGTCGCATAGCATGACAGTTTGTCGTGTAGCGTTGCTCCGTGCACCTCTTTTCAATCCGCTGCCATTTATACAGCTCACCCTTACCTCTCTCTTCGCACCCACTCTTTCTCTCTCTCATGATTCTTATGGACTTTATGATATGGATAATTCAGGATATTCCACTGTGATGTGAACTTTGCCGTGTTTTCTTGTGGATTAATACCTCGATTATCTGATGGAAGATGTTCCCGTTGAGGCTTTCACCCAGAAATCGGCTCAGGTGAGAAGATTTTATTTCAATTAAACATCTTTAGTCAAATGATCTGGGTGTTTTGTCACATTTAAAATTCCACCTTACCCATTAAAAGTGATGTTTTCTCTGTTGAGAGAAGGGTATTAACTCTGTATCAAAATACATGAATTAACGCCCTTCTCACTCTCAATAGATGTGCATTACGTGATGGGCTGTAGAGGTTTTCATTTCTATCTTGTATATAGTCTGCTTAGAGCCAGAAGGGTATTAATTAATTCATATCCTTTAACACAGAGTTAACATCCTTCTGGCACCCAAAAGATGTTATTCAGCATATTTCAAGCTTGCTAAAAAAAATGGTGCAATTTTCATGAAAAAAAGAAAGGACTGGGCAACATAAGAATGCTTGTATTCTCTTTCATAGCTTATATATACAATAAACATTATTTTGTTGGAAATAAAAGGATGTATCCATCATTTATAACCTCATTGAAATGTTATCTGTTTAGAGCAAGTAGGATATTAACTAATATCAAGTTATATATGTAGTTAAGGCCCTTATAGCTCTCAAAATACAATTTTCTTAGGTTAGCTTCATGTTTGTCAGTGTGACAACCAAAATGGCAGTAATTAATGCATAAGAATATGTGAAATGTGGTCATGTAATTGTTAAAGAAATCATAAGGACTACAATATAGTATGATTACACACAACTCCTGAAAACTGTATGTGGGTTGAGTGCACACTTTGTCTTTTTTGTGAATTGTCCATTTTTATAGTCTATTGTAATCATTCAATGTTCAGTGGTCGGGTCACAGATTTTTGTTATGTTTGCAAAACATAACACAATAAAGTTGTCTGGCAGGCCATTGTACCTGATGTGCAAGCAATATTTTCATTTGTGAACTATTTTCAAGTTCAGGTTCAAAGTTCAAAGTTTTATTTCACATCTGTTTTAAAAAAAAGGACTAAATATATATACATTTGACAAAATCAATGACAACGGTAAATTCAAAAAGAAATGAATGTGATTACAGCATTGGATATAGGCTTGACATGTAGCGGATGTGAGGGATCAGCAAAAGGCTGATGGCCTGTCTAGGCTGATCCCCTTTATACTGCAATATACATTATTAATTCACTTAGTATATTGTCTGTTTAGAGCCAGAAGGGCATTAACTCTATACTTTAACACAGAATTAACACCCTTCTGGCTCCAAACAGATGATATGTGATGTATGCTAATTATCATAAAAGGAATAAATCATGTTAAAAGCTGGTGTAAACATAAAGTTGCCACTGTTTAAGAATTTTGATACGGAAACAAGTTATAGGAGTTGGTCAACACTAATATTTTTTTTAGCCTCAGATAGAAAAAGTATATTTGAAGCAGGTGATTTGCCATATTAAGGAAATTCATAAACAGTACAAATTAAATTCTCACTAAGAAAAATGGGTGACAGAGGTTATGAAAAATATGTTAGAAATGAATTAATATTACAAAACTATTAAAATGGCATATTGCAGATTAGATTGAAGCCTGCAGCTGTCAAATTTAATTTAGAAAGATAATGAGTAGAGTTACAGCTAAAATTGTCAATCATCACAGGATTACACCTCAAGTTTATAATACACTGTACATGAATTATTGACTTCTGAGTAAATAACACCTAGAGTGAATTAATTGCATTTCTAGTTTTACAATGCATGGTTTCCCCCCGTCCATTCTTGTTTAAACTTGCGTTTGAGGGATAATGCAGTTATTGAGCTTGCTTCGTGCGAATTTCCAGAATATTCAGCTTTCAATTATTTTTAGGGTGTTATACAATGGGTTCTACAATGGTGTGTAACTATATGCAATGACTGTCTTATTGCAAGTATATACAAAATGATTTTTTTAGGTGGCATTTCATAACTATAGCCTTATTATTCTCTTCTTCTTTTTTTGAAAGCAAGAAGGTAATTAATCTCTTTTGAGAGCCATGAGGGCCTTAACCCTTTCGAGACAATCGACTACATTTTGTGGTTTGTCTCAATAACTTTCATTTCAGAGCTCTAAAAAATATACCAGATGAATGAATAGAAAGAGCAAAGATTTCTGCATACACGATGTCCGTTTTTGTTGTATGACCATATTGTGTTTGATGCCATGAATTTAAACAAAAGAACAAGAATAAGCTTTAAAATCCTTAAATTGGCAACACATTGAGAGGTTCAAAATCATTGTTTTTCATCAAAATTGGAAATTTTGTCTACTTTCGACAAAATTCCTAACCATGTGTATTGTTTTCAAAGACATTACACCTTTTATTAGAGCCATATGTAGCACTGAAAGAGAAATATCATTGTTGCCAATTTGAAGAAGAAAATGTGACCAATTTAGCCCTTGAATAATTCCTGTCCTGAAAGGGTTAACTCTGTATAAAAAGGAGAGTTACTGCCCTTTTGGGCCTCAGCAGCCAGTATAAGTTTTGCATATATGGATATTAATATGTTGTCAAATCAAACTTGCTTTTGAAAGGACTCTGAGCCCCTAAAAGGTTTTCTAATTGATGAATGTGCTTCTCTTTAAGTCTTGCAAATATTTGTGAACAGGCATTACTTGTATGGTACTCAGTGGGCAAAATATGAGAGTGAGAGAGAGAGAGAGAGAGAGAGAGAGAGAGCGCGCGCAAAATAGAGCAGAGAGAGAGAGGGAGAAATAGGGGCTGAGAGAGAGAGAGAGAGAGAGAGACTGAGAGAGAGTGAGAGAGCGAGAGAGAGAGGGGGCAGCAAGGCAAATGGGTAAGATGGAGGAGAGAGAGCTAGGGAGGGTGTGGTATTTTCGGATGAATCAATAGGGTTGTTTAATAAAAAAGAAAGGAATGAGTGAGTAGTACTTCAATTTAGGCAGATTTGAGAATGGAGGCAAATTGAATTATTGAGTATTCAGAGAGTTCACAATTGAAAGGTTTATTTTTTCCCCCTTTTCTATATTTTTTTTTCCATTTGATTTCATCTCGATTTAGCTTTGTCTTTACCAAGTTAAGAGAAGGTTGAGTATTTGAAAAGGTGAAAAATAGTTTTTGAGCTTTCTCATTTTCAGTTTGGAAGAACATCATATTAGAAATATCCCCTTAAAAGAATTGCTCTTCAAATGTCCTCATATTTGAAATATGATGAGATATAGCTTAAGTGTTCGGGCCAAACATTCATGCCACATGTGTGTGCAGTCCCATGTACCCATTTCTGTGCTTTTCAGCGAGATTGGGTCAATTTCTTTGTATTATTTTGATGATTCCAAGCCTCGCAATATACACCAATTCTTATGTAGGCATGATCAACCTTTCCCAGTTGCTTTGAGACAGTTTCTTTCACAACATAATCGCATAACCAGAACTTAACTTTATCTTGAAACATCGGAAAGGCCATTGTTGATGGCCACATACATGTATCACGCCTATTTTTATTCATCAGAAATTTTCATCCTATGAGCTTATCCACTCACCAAGAAATCATCTTCGCTCATTTGGAAACAGTGTTCTGACCAAGACCATCCTGACAAGCCCGGACGTTGCCCTACATATTGCTGATTAACCTAAATTATTCATTCTCCATCTCCGAGAAGGCAAACTGAAGTTTGGGATAAAAAATCTCTTCATTCAGACAAGCAGAACAGCTTTATGAAAACTGTCTAGCTATCGATAGATAATCATTTTTCTGGTCATGTCTGAATGTTGTATAATGAAACAGGTGTTTGAGCATCGTTTCAAAGAAACAAAATCTTGAATCAAGGTTCATAGCCTGTGTGAAGAAAGTATCAAACAAAAACTGCGTAACTTAGCGGGATCATTGTATTACTGCCCTTTTGGCTCCCTCAGCAGACCATTTTAATTTTTTGCATGTTAATTTGTTACCAAATCAAACCTGAGCATCGTGAAGAAAGTATCAAACAAAAACTGCGTAACTTAGCGAGGTCATCGTGACCATGCTCCGTATGACCAGCCTGCTGTCATTCTGTACTCTCGAGGAAGATAAGCTTGACACAGAATATACGTGCAAGTTGACTTTCCCCCAAACTAGTTTCTTTATACTACATTCCTGTATGTACTCTAAAACCAGAAATATTCTCATGCATGAAACTTCAGGGGGGTGTTTCACAAAGAGTTAAGTTTGACTAACAGTCGCACTGAAATTCCTAGTTGTGTGCGGTATATGACACATCACCGCACTGGTCAGATCATGCTCAAGGGCCGCGCGCTATTGGGTAATCTACCAATGAGATTACGTGTTTAATACCGTATGCGCATTGGCACTTACACATGACTTTAAGTCAAACTTAACTCTTTGTGAAACACCCCCAGGAGTTGTCAACATTCTCGAAAGTCTCATGCCTTGAATTACACGTAATTGAATCACTACTGGCGCAACATGGATTTTTGCAATTCGTGAAAATTTCTGTCGCGAAAATGGCCGTCATAAACAATTGGCGAAAATTTTTGGTTGTACAGTATACAACATTCTTATCCTATCACTAAATTTTATCGCTGTATGATAATTTTTTTAAATACATTTCTTTGTACGAATTTTGTTGAAATTGCTTGTAGTGTGAATGCCCTTATATTTGACCTGCTCATCACTGACCTGAGCAGTAACGAGTAGTAATCAACATGTCCGATGAGGTCTTCATTGATCTGTGGACAGCAGAGGCAAGAAAGCAAATTATCAAAGTATTCAGCTACGCTCGACTGGATGAAGTACTCTGTCGCCCCTTCCCCCTTTCACATGAAGAAAAATTACCATGTATCTAATGAAAACTCTGTTGCTGTACAATAAGCAATCAAAATTTTTATTGTGAACAAGCCCCTGGGGGTACGTCCTGTACATATAGCTTAATAGCTGGATGAAATTCTCTAGTCCCTGAATTCCCCCCTTTCACACGGGGGAAAGTGTATGCTGTATCGAATGAAAACTCTGTCGGTGTATACTAAGAAATTAAATTTTGTTCATATGAATGGGCTGCAGTGACATGTCTCATAGCTTGGCTGGATGAAATGAATGTACTCTAGCCCTTTCCCCCATGTCCGATGTGGTCTTTATTGATCTGTGGACAGCAGTGGCAAGAAAGCAAATTATCAGAGTGTTAGAGTACGCTTGACTGGATGATATACTCTATCGCCCCTGCCCCCTTTCACATGAAGAAAAGTCAGGCTGATTCTAATTAAAACTCTGTACAAGCTGTATGTGAAGAAATAAGATTTTGTCCTTATATGAATGGGCTTTAGTGACTTGTCTCATAGCTTGGCTGGATGAAATAGATGTACTCCCCTTCACCCTTTCACATGAAGAAAAGTTATTATGTATCAAGTGAGAAGGCTGTTGGTTTAATCCCAGGCACAGTATTAATGTCAATGCCCTTATGTGGTAAGACATTCTTCTTCATGTATATTCCCACTCTCAACCTAATCTATGCAAGTAGTTAGTGGATTTGAGGTAGGATAATTCATTTAAATGTACCAAGTCCTGCTGGAGCTAAAGCTGGAATACTAATTCTCAAAGGTCTTTGGAGGAGATCAGTTGTTATGTCATAATAATAATGTACATACCTCAAGCTGATGACATCAAAGATTTCTCAGTGATGACGTCTCCTAATAAAATCAAACGTTCTTAATGTTGAAATTACAAGATCAAGATCAGCCATTTTATTGACCCTTTGACCTCTGCTTTACATTTTCCTCCAACACAGACCCATACAGCGAACCCAACGATATTTAAATCCTCTCGTGCGAAATGCTCCTCGACTCACCAGGGGAAGTCGGAGGTTGACTTTAGGATGATAGGTACACTGCCCTTTTTGAGATGCGTACATTTGTGTTTTGATGCTTCCGTATCTGTCAAGGGATTAGTGATTTGATTTCGGTCGTCTATGGCGTACTTGATGTCGTTTTTTAGCAATTTGCATGTAATCAGTCGGGAGAGTGAAGGTGAAAAGATGCGTGACTCATGATCAGAGTACTCTTAGGAATATGTGATTATTTTGACAAGTATTATCTTGAAGTGACCTTATCAAGTTAAAATGCCACTCTCGTAAAATGTAAATGACGTTTCAGTTTGGATAGATTTATGCCCAATTCACCCACAAAACAATACAATAGTTTAAAAACAGATTCATTAATTGCCCCTCTTTTCCCGGATGTTTATTCCTTTCCCCTTATTCAGCTATTCTAAAATAAAACTTGTCTTGCAACATCGATCCTGCCCTTGATCCAAAAAAAAGAATTTAACCTTTTAAGTTCTGTTCTAATATTAGTGACCATCCTTCTCTGGATGTTTAACACATATCATTGCTTAACCCTTATCATGCAGCTTTTCTTAGAAAAGAAAACTTGCAAAAAACATCAGTGCTGCCCTTGAATCGTGACTGACAGCTGATCTTCACTGAAAACATTCAACTATTGAACTTTGTGAACAGAGAGTTGGGATAAAATGTAAGGAAATAACGGTTTTCCCACCTGAGGGTCATCCGATGAGTTGTAATTTGTATACAATCACCCTAGCTCACACATCTAACCCCACTCCTAAACTGCCTGGAAACAAGAGTCCCTCTCCCTATGACCCACCCTATCTTTCCAAGCGATGTAATCCTATCTTAGCATCGCTTCCAGAAAGAAGTGAGATTAGGATCGCCCAAGCTTTATCGCCGGGCTTCGCATAAAGTTGCCATCGCCGAGGACGTGCCTGATTCTTCTGCCGAGATGGGCGCCGTTTTCGTGCTCCCGAGACTCCGGGCTGGCAGCGAGGATATACGTGATTGGGTTTCGTTTCTATTACATTAAGATTGGCGTGGACGGTCGAGTTTCAAAGAAGTGCTACCGTTCTACTTCCCCTTTTTTAATATTTTCTCACAAGGAATTTGCCTGTAAGGAAGAGGTTAGGGAAAACAATCAAGCTATCTTTCTTGGGAACATTTTTAGGTTTTAAAGGCAGGAGAGGGTTAAACTTCGGAGAGTGCGTGAGGGACCTCGGTGAGATCAGATGAGGAGAAATTGTTTGGCGATTTCAATGATTGTCACTCCCCCTAGCGTGAAACCTAGAAATGGATGTAAGAGGATCGCAATCGGATTAAATCGATAACCTTCTGTGAATCTTTACAAATAAGTGCAGAGTGTAGTGAACTCGACTTAAAATGGAGTCACACCAAAGAAGAAATTGGTATTTAGGAAATGAGGGATGAAAATGGTATTAACAAAATTAAAATTTGGGGTAAAAGTGTTGTGGCTCAGATATAATGATCAAAAAGACAGTGTAATGTCTAAGGATTTTTAAAAGGAGAGGAGGGATTGGGGGGGGGGGGGGGGTTGTGAATGGAAACACAATAATGGAAGCCTTCATTAGCTAAAGAAAAGAAAGAAAAACTGTAAAGATTGTAAAGAATATGTAATATGTTGAGATCCAGAAGGGCATTAACTCATATACTTTTAACACAGAGTTAACGCCTTCTCGCTCTTAAAAACCAACACTAAGAAATGTCTAAAGATGGTGTGATTAGGTCATTGCAAATGCTTTGAATCAATTAAACTACATTACTTGATTAAAGCTAGTTAAATCAAAGCAAGAAACTATCTTCACCAATATAAGACCAATCAATTTCAGAAAAGAGATCTTGTCGAAGCAAGACGAGTTAAAATATACTTTCAAATGTATGAGGTTCAATGAAGATTATTATTTCAAACTGCAACTGTACAGCTTGTATAAGAAATATGCTTAATATACAGGTGAATTATTTCATTCCAGGATGTGTTTGTAATTGATTCATCTGTCTGAAGTTGCTAATGTCTCTAAAATTAATGAGATACAGAGAAGCAGACACAAGTGTACAACAACACTCCATGTATATCTATTATTGTGAGCATATTACCGAATTAAATGACAGAATCCCAGATGAAGTCATTTTGAAATTGTAATTGAAGGAGACAGAAACACCTAAAAGGCAGGATATCGAGAATTTGATATCACCTTCATTTCCATATCACACTGGGTAGTGAATTATTCAAGTCCTTAAAGGGAACGTTAGTTCCCTGTAAAGGTAAAACATGATTTGTGAGCTTTCTCGTTGTTTTTATCTCAGTCTGGAAGCACGTCATAGTTGAAGTGTCCTCTCAAAAGGATTGCTCTTCAAATGCTATCATACATGTATATGTATTTGCAATATGACTAGAGATAGCTAAATTGTCTGGACCAAATTTTCATATCATACATGTACCATGTTTGTGTAGTCCTATATACCCATTTTTGTGTGCAGTGCATATGATTTTCAGCAAAAATTAGTCATTTTCTTATCATTTTGATGATTCCAAATCCTCATCAGTTCTAATATACTATATAACCAACATTTCCCAATTGCTTCCAGACAGTTCCTTTCATAATGTAATCACATGACCATTTACTCAACTTTATCTTTGAAGGAGCTTTCATTTGGCCATAAGTTTGACGTCATTGACTTCTCATATACATCGCAAGCAATTACATCTTCATTTCATTTTTTCATTACATGAATTGAATCCCACTTGATATGTATATCAATAGAAAATTGAAATATTATATCTCATGAATATTTTATATAGGTTGAGAGCCAGAGGGCCGTTAGCTGTATGTAAAAGTACATGTACATACGCCCTTCTGGCTCTCAACAGACAGTTTATATTGTGATGTCACTGTTTACCTCTTAAAATTTTTGTTTAAAAACTATAAGAAATAGATTTACATTTAGTGTGGCAAATAACAATTATTCAAATGTCAGAATTTAAATCTAATTTTTAAAAGGTATAGATTCTATTAAACAATAAGGTAAATAAATATAATAAAATCAACATACATGTACTTGACATCAAGATAAAAGCTCTCCTATGAAAAAAATGACATCCTTCCATCCATGATTAAATATTGCGTGCTTGAATAATTTTCTACTGAATTCAATAAGTAAAATAAGCATATTTCATACGCATAGAACTGTTGCCCTTTAAAAATTTGCCACCATTTCAATGCCGGGGTGCTTTCCGCTGACTGTTACAGTGAAAAGTGCACATGGCATACCTATAGACACCTGTTAAAAGGGCTGTAAGCGCAATGGACTGGAAAGATATCTTGAGTGGAGGCATCGCCCCAAGACCTGTATGTTCTCTCTCTCCGCTTTGCTCTTCGTTGTTGCTGTGTAATTCAATTGGTTGATTCAATTTCAAGTTCACTCAAGGCTACATTAGTACTACTGTGTTCTAGGAGAGGGTGGGGGGGGGGGGGGATGCCGGAGGGGTGGGGATGAAGGGATGTTGATTCAACTGGAAATGATTAAAGAATGGAAAGGGGTTGGATTGGGGGAATATTTGACAGGGAGTGAGGTGGGTATTGGATGAATCGTTTGGTTGTTGGACGTAAATGAAACCAGTTTGTTATTTATCATTGAGAGGCAAGGAGAAGAGGAGAGTGGATATAAATATTTAAAAAAATAACTAGGTGAGAGAGAGGGTGTAGAGGATGTGGAAAAAGCTGAGGGAGGGAGAGAGAGAGAGAGAGAAGAGGGGGAGGAAGAGAGGAAAGAAGAGAGGGAGAGGAGGGGAGAGGGAGAGGAGGGGAGAGAGGGAGGGCGTAGAGGATGCGGAGGGAGTTGAGGGAGGGAGAGAGGAAAGAAGAGAAGGGGAGAGGAGGGGAGAGAGGGAGAGAGAGGAAGAGTGAAAGAGAGAGAGGGCAGACAGAAAAGGAGGGAAGGAAAGAGAGAAAGGAAGAGAGAGCGAGAAAGGAAGAGACAGAGATAGGCAGAGATATATGTAAATATTAGGGCCTGCATGAAGGGGTAAATCAGAAGCCACAATTGTAATTCTCACTCAGTTCTGTGTTTTCAGATCATTAGCATATATATATACAATAAAATCGATTCTTGACTCAAAAGCATGCATCACCTGTAAATATATCCACATATTCCTCCTCACGTTCTGCACCCCACTCTTGTCATAAAGGCGAATAGAAATGAGAACCAGGACTCGAGGTCATCTGCCCTGGGGGCCCAGGTGAAAAGACATCAATAAATAAGCAATTTGCACAGAAACCTAATTTGTCTAAATGGGTTATGTCCTTTTTGCCAATGTAATACAGACGTTAAGGGGCCTCTGGAGGGGCTTAAAATCCAGTAATGGGAAGCCAGATTTGCTCATTTATGAAATGTGTTTTTGATATTGCAGTTCACTTTCATTCAATTTATTCGGCTTTCTTTCTAAAAGTAACCGCAGACAAGTTTTTTATGGCAAACATTCATGAGATATGTCCAATTTAAAATTATTAGTTTAAGTGGGCACTTACAATATTCATTATATTAATCATATTAATGTTCATGATGATAGAATAAGAGTATGAAATGGTTCCTGTTTATGAAAAAAACAGATGTTAAGGCATTATATAGGCCCAAGTAATTAAAGCATGATATTTTAATAGGAATTCATGTACCAGTTAAAGTAGTTGTCAAATAAATACTCGCCCGTACAGGAGCATTCAATATGAAATATATATATATACATGTATATTTATATATATATATATATATATATATATATATATATATAAAGAAACTAATGAATATATATATATATATAGCAAGCTAGATTTTACATTATAGGTACAGATTTACCTTACAAAGAGATGTTATGAAGAAAATTTAATTGTTAGGATCAAATTTCATACTGTTTGATTATGCAAAACAATTCCCCCTCCCGTTTGATTTTAGAAAACAATGAAGAAAACAAAACGAAAATAATTAGACAGCAAAAAATGTAGCCTGAAATTTCATGTAATTATCTTCACCGTATGCGCATTTAATGTACTCTGTTTTCTATCATTGGAATTTCACTTTATAACAATATTAATTGTTGGCAGTAATAATGTCAGCACAATACTACTATTTATATTAACTATTTTTTACTGTAAATATAGTAGGTATTGATGAATTGTATTTTTTGTTGTATTCTTATGTATGTATTTTAATACGGAGATTCAAATGTATCAGCTTTTAGCTGCAATCTTGAATATTCCTAATAAATCTAAACCAAGCCAACCATTCCATTTCATTCATATTTTTTAAAAGAAAATATTTCTCCTTGTACTGCTTATAGCACCTCAGACTTTTGTCATGTTGCCAATGCCATTTTAGATATCAAATTGTAACTTTAATAACAGTGTATTGTGAATGATGATGAATTGCCCCAATATTGCCGTTTCGATTGAGATAGCACCAAGGAGATGAGAATATGGTAGGTCTACTGTGTATGAGGCCATAGAAACAGGTCATAATAATAGCATTTCATTTTTTTGCAGGATGTATTGAAAATGAAGGTGAAATGAGGAAGAACCATCATCTCAAAGAGGAAACCTGCTCCAAATCTTTTTTTTTGTGGTTAACAATAGACTTTAGTTTAGCATAGTCTGTTCAGAGGCTATGAATCCTGTCTGAATTTTAATAAATCAAAGTCTAGTTATGTCCATATTCTGCCATTATAGAATTCTGTATCCTCAAAATGTCAAATATGCTCATTTTGGTGTATGATTTGTATGTAATATGTGATGTAAATCAATTTTTCCCATTGGTAGTTGTGCATTACACAAACAACATTTTTGAATATTTTAGGGAATAATTTGAACTAATATCGATTCCTCAAAATAGTATTTTATTATTTCAATTTGAATTTTGAGCTCTTTTAAAAATGTATGATTAAAGTGTTTGTCCTCAACAGGAAAATCCATCTTTGATCTTTAAAAGAAAAATTCAGAGGGTACTTGAAAGGCTAATGATGGCTACTATGGCCCAAATCACCAGAGCCCTGTGTATTTTGAGCTGTCTCCGAACACGGTGACATGGACTTGCCCTTTAAGAAGTGAGATGTGAAGATGATATGGGCGTGAAGATTGAGGTTCAGCAGGAAGATCGCTGACTGACAGAGGTGTGAGATTTGAATTTAATGTCCTACAACCGGCGGTGATACTTGTACGAAGTGTATTGGAAAAGACATTATGAAAATGGAGATCATATGTTATATTTCAATGAGTTTGATGACCATTCTATACATATTTAACCCTTACGAGACAATTATGACCACATTTTGTGGTTTGGCTCAATAACTTTTGATATAAAACTCTAAAAAAGATATACCAGATGCATGAGTAGAAAGAGTAAAAATTTCTGCACAAACTATGTGCATTTTGTTGCATGACCACATTGAGTTTGATGCCAGGAAATTTATAAAAACGAGAACAAGCTTAAATTGGCAACATATTGAGAGGTTCAAAATAATATTTAAAAATAAAAATTGGCAATTTTTAAAAAACTTTTCGACAAAATTCTTAACTATGAGTATTGTTTTCAAAGACAATACATCTTATTAGAACCTTGTAGCACTGAAAGAAAATATTATTGTTGCAAATTTGAAGAACAAAATGTGATCAATTTAGCCCTTAAATAATTCCTGTCCTGAAAGGGTTAATGTTCCAGTACTTTGTAGACATGTCAAACTCATTTTCTTCAAGTGCAATCCACTTTAACTTAATAGTTACCAGACACAGACACATTTTCAAAATGCCAGGCAGCATTATGCCATTGCATAGTTGAGCATTTCTTGGTGAATTGTGTCACTTCAAAGTCTGTAGGGCATGAATTCTATGTAGAAATGTTAGATTTTTTTTCTTCATTAATTTTGTCTATGTGATGTGACAGTAAAAACAAGTTTGGGATTTTAAATCTTTTCCAGGCTCTTTTAAAATAACTTTCTGGAGCCTCTTCTGAGCTTTTCCTGGGCTTGCTGTTATGTGATACACATAAAAATATGAATAGACATGTGTGCATAACAAACTTTGCCCTCAATGTTATGGAATATGTTTTTATTGAATTATTTGATGAGAAATTTTGAATGAATGTCACTTTAACAAACAATTTGCCAAGATGGGGTTAAAATTTTGGGAATTATCTCTAAAAAATAACATTTTGCCCTGGATGTGGCGTAGATTATGTCTTCTCTATTGTATTACGTGTGGAGGAATTGTTTATCAAATACATGCCTGAACGATGTGCATTTTGTCAAGATGCAGTCAATATTGGGTAGTACATATCTCCAAAATATGGAACATTTTGTCCTTTAATGTCATAACACACGTCTTCTTACTGCATTAAATGTATTTGATGAGGAACCTATATTGTTATTGAATAGATGACAAATTGATGTGCGTCTTGTCAAGAGGTGTTAAGATTAGGTAGGATTGTACTCCGAAAAGAAACATTTTGCCCTTGGTGTCGTAGAAGAAATATGTCTTCTCATTTCATTAGATGCATTTGATGGAGAATTTTCATTGAATACACATGTCTTATTGATGTGTTTCTTTTCAAGATGAGCTTAAGATTGGATAGGATTGTGCTCCAAAAATAAAAATTTTTCCCTTGATGTCGTAGAAGACATCTCTTCTTATTGTGTTAAATATTTTTGAAGAGGAATTATAATTGATGTTCTTTATGTCAGGATGTGCTTACGATTGGGTAAGACATATACCTCCAAAAGAAAACATTTTGCCCTTTTGATGTTGTAGAGTTTGTTTTTTTATTATGTGTTTTTTCAAGATGAGTTAAAGATTGGATAGGATTGTGCTCCAAAAATAATTTTCCCTTAATGTCGTGGAAGACATCTCTCCCTACTGTGTTAAATATTTCTGAAGAGCAATTATAATTGATGTTCTTTATGTCAGGATGTGGTTACGACTGGGTAAGACATATTCCTCGATAAGAAAACATTTTGTCTTTTTGATGTTGTAGAGTTTGTTTTTTTATTATGTTAACGTGTATTTGATGAGGTATTGTTATTGGATACACGTCCAATAAGCTAGTTTGTAAATAGGCCCTGTGTGAAAGTGACGTCAGAGGTCACAGGGTCATTTGGGATAAACGCCGGGATCGTGGGCGCTGCACTTTGCCTTTTCTGGCGCGTACGTGTCCGCTCTAGTACAAAGTGAATGTGAATTCGGGCGTGCTGTATCTCTTTAGCGTTCACGTGTGTTTATATCCGAGATCGAGTAAACGCTACTTCATTTTCATTTAATTTTGTCTAATTTTTTCTACGTAATGGATGACCATGAATCTGTTTCCATTGACGAAATTCGTTTGTGGAACGTGGCACGTTTGAAATGTTTTCTCCGAGAGCGTAACCTAAAGGTTTCTGGGAGAAAAGATG
Source organism: Heliocidaris erythrogramma (assembly GCA_025617745.1). Classification (NCBI taxonomy): domain Eukaryota; kingdom Metazoa; phylum Echinodermata; class Echinoidea; order Camarodonta; family Echinometridae; genus Heliocidaris; species Heliocidaris erythrogramma. Next base: position 39,772,490 of record CM046857.1, on the reverse strand, counting down.
AGCTTGTCGCCCTCGTCTTTGCGGCATTGAAAATGCCGGATCTTGCCCCTGCAGCCACGGGGAGTTCCGGGGTTGAGAAGAATCAACAGTACGCTGATTTACTGCGGATTCCTACTGGAACTTTGCCGGACCCTCACCAACTTCAGGACTGGAAGTCGGAGACGTCGTCGATTAGGGAGTGGCCCCCGACTATGGCCTTCGACATCGGAACATATCTAACAAACATTGATGATGTGCCCCTCAAGAAGAGACTCATGTCCGATTACAAAGAGGGTAAAGGATATAGTTACTTTGCTTCTGGATGGGTGAAGGAGGTGCAGTACCATGGCATATCAGATGACAGCCAATTTTGTTTTCTGAGAACAGAGTGCACCCCATCTCAAAGAGTTAACAACATTCCATGGAAAGTTTGGGTGTGTGTGAACAAGACGTCAGGAGCTGTGCAGAGCGCATTTTGCACTTGTTTTGCTGGGTAAGCTTAGTTTGAGCTCGACAGTATTCGTATCATATCAATAATTCATACTCATAGGATGGAGAACTGAAGTACATGTAACATGTGGACCTCCCTGGCCTCATCATCTCTTCTTTTTAATGTCTTTCATTTTTGTTGTTTCCTTTGAAGTTATTCGGTATCACTTTTAGTTTGGTTGTTATTTGTTTTCAGGCAAATATACGTGCTCCCTCGGCCCTTCCCCCTCCTCTCTCCATTTCCACCTTACATGTTACTTTACAAGTGGTAACAACGGACATGTCGCTATTTGTCTATTTTACTTTCATGTTTGTTTCCTGGACAAATCCTTAGGCTTAGTGCAGTTTATTATCAGCATAATTTTGAATTATTCTTTTTTTCTTCCAGAATTGATGATTCGTTATTTATTTATGAATTAGAAATGTTAACATTAGCTTTTCAGAGAAGTCAACAATTTTTCCTGTTTTCCTTTCATTCCTGATAACAGATACAGTGGAACATGCAACCATGTTGCAGCAATTCTTTTTAAAGTGGATTTCGCATGGCGGAATGGCCTCACTAATCCTGCCTGCACCTCCAAGGAATGTGGCTGGTCTGCTTTTGGGGCTCAGCATAAAGTTGAGCCAAGGCGTATCAGTGACGTGGTATTAAGCAAGCCTCACTTTTCGAAGCATGGTAAGTATGTACAGTAGATACATGTATGCATAGACCAGCAACCATGTTAAAAAATAAGTCGGTTCGCACAAAATGCTCGAGTAAAAACATTGTAAATGATCCTTACTTATAAGTTATATAGATGAAGTGCATCACACTTGCGTGAACACAAGTTAGCGCAAGTTCAATTTACAACTTATTTTTAATTTTAAAAATCTGAGATGTCATTTTTGCTGTATTTTCTTTAAGGGTAAGATGTGAATCAATTAATTATTGCTAAGAAAATTTGAAATAATTTAGTGACTGCTGATATTTTAAAATTCCATATATATGTACATGCTATGATTATGTATGGGAATAGTTCCGTTCATTGAGTGGCTAAGTTTACAAATGATACATGCATCCATGTAGATGGATGTATGGCATCTAAAATTAAGGTCTTGTTTCTGTGTTTTTGTTATGAAATGAATAAGAACTTAACTGCTTCACAGTGGTTAACAGAATACAGAATTATTTTGTTTGTTTGTCATTTTTTTCCACCAGATTCAGTGAACACAGAGGGAATCAACACACCTGTGAGGAAATTGTTTTCTCCTATAGATTCCCGTGCCAGTGGATCTCGACCTCCTGCTTCCCTTGAGACCCTGGTTGATGCCCTTTACCCAGACTTTCCAGACGCCTGCTTCGTGCAGTATGCCAGACCAACGGCACTTGACTTCTGTGAACCTTCCTTGGACATAAATGTGGCCTGCCAAGAGGTTATCGAGACATGCAGTATACCCGTTCCCCTTTGGAACTTCGCAGAACAGTTCAAGTCAGTGGACGACTTTCTCAATGGACTACCCTCGTATAGTTCTGCTGAAGTTGAAGAGTTAGAGAAAGCAACCCGTGGACAGGCTTCGAACAAAGAATGGTTGAAGCAGAGGAGAGGAAGAATTACTGGCTCTATCGCTCACAGCGTATTTACAAGAGGAAAGAGATTGATAGGAGGTAAGGGGAAGAGTTTAGACTGTGCTGCTCTTGTGAAGCGGATTTTGGGGTATGTTACGGTGAATCCAAACATACCTTCCCTAAAGTATGGAAGAGAGTTAGAGGACGAGGCACGGAACAGATATAAGGAAGCAATGAAGTCAGCAGGGCACAAGCATCTTCGTGTCGAGGAGTGTGGGCTTCGGATAAAGGGAGACCAGGGGTTTATTGGAGCAAGTGCCGACGCTGTTGTTGCATGCAAGTGTTGTGGGTCAGGGTTGTTAGAAATCAAATGCCCTATCTCGGTAGCCCACACGAAACCCAATGAAACCCTTCCATACATCACCATGATTGATGACAAACCCAGCCTCAAAGAGAATCACCCTTACTATTCCCAGGTACAGTTGCAGCTGGGGGTATGGCAGAGGACCTGGTGTGACTTTTTTGTTTACTCTAGGCATGGGCATATGTGCATACGTGTACCGTTCAATCAGGCTCGATGGAACGAACTTTTAATAACATGTGAACATTTCTTCAAAGTAAAACTAGCAAAAGAATTGGTATTCAGGGAATTGTTCAGTGCTGAAGAGCAAGAGCAAGTGGACGTGGATGTTGATTGAGAATATTTCACCAAATATGTGCATAGACTTTAGTTAATATTTCAAGCATGCAGTCGTTCATTGTACTGAACAGATATGTATGGTAGGGGTTAAGAACACGGCCTATAGACATTTCGCAAGTTTTTCCAAATTCATAAATTACTCACTTTGTATTCAATAAGGTGCAAATCTACTTGACTTTTTTTGCTATTAGTATTACATGTATTCATTATCATTATTATAGTTATAAGTGGTGCTAGTATCTGTAGTACCTTTATACATGTATATTATACAGATAACTATTTCATAACTAAGTCAATTTTTTGACCAAACTATGCAAAAACATGTTTACATTTCCGAAGTCAGTTTGCATAAGTCAAACTATTTTTTGGTGGTCCCAACAGATTCAACTTATGCAAAGTTAACTATATATATTTTTTTCAATTGTCATTTTAAAAAAATTGGTACTCTTTATGATCATTAGTCATCTTTTTACACTAAGGTAAGAAAAATGAACATGCTTAACACATTTCTATCAAAGTGTGATGATGTTATTTTTTTCAATAAAGGTAACATTCTGTGTGCCTATTTATAAGATTAATTTTTCATTGATTCAATTTGTTTTGCATTTCACCGACAAAGACTGAGGATGTTGGGTAAATGTTTTTAAGTTCAAGAAACAGTTTACATGTGCAAATGTATATTTATTTTTGCATGTATATATTTTATATAATACAGGGTTCCGACTATTTCAGGAAAATCAATTCATAGTAGTTTTAATCTTCATATGATTTCGTCAACCTCCACAAGGTATTATTCTGCCTTCATTTCTGCAGCAAACTAACAGAAAGTTTCCATCTTCTGAAAGGTTTGATATAAAATATACTTGTAGGAATTGACACTTCCTAGCATTGAAAGAAAGAAAAGAAATTCCTTGTTGGCTAATCATTCATATCCTGGAATGTGAGGAACCGTGTATCAACTCGTTGAAAAAAAGTAAGATAGAAAAGAATGCAACACATGAATACATATACATACCATTTTATTTAATGCACATTAGTCTCAAGTAGTACATGTACATGTAATCTGTCACTGGTGTACAACCTGTTTGCAAACAAGACTTACATGAAATTGATTAACCGAACATGCTTGTACTCTGATATATTCTGCTGAGAACAGTTGTTAATATTTGTAATTTCTGTCTGGTAAAATGAACTGCTCTCTGAAAAACGCTCATATTTTTACATGGGTATATGATCACGCTATTCAACATCTCAGTAGTCTAATATTTTCCATATTCAAAGGAGTGCCATGTATATCTCATCATTTACCTTCTGTATACATTGATGCAATTTTAAACAAAACAATGCAATTTCAACCTTTGAAGTACATCTGTACAAATGTATGTATTTACATGTATGTAGATTAGAAATTAGATCTTATGTTACAAAGAGTAAAGGTTTGTTGAGACAATTCTATAATTTACATCTACAGTAAGAAATGATTTATTTTGCCTGCTCTGGGTATGAATTTTAAAAATGTTGTACTCATACTGTATTCTTCATGAATGTCACTTGGCATTCTACATTGTAGCTCATATGGACAAGTTCCATGATTGAGATTACATTGTCACAACAGTAACCTACATGTTGTAAATATAAAGTTCACAATGAAGGCCTTCCTAATTCATTAATATTACAAAATAATTACCACTCAAAAAACATGTCATCTTCAAATTTAAGAAATTAATAAAACTATTACTAGTATGTTATGTATGCAATAATAAAAACCATGGCAATAAAGTAAGTTCAGATGCAAAGTCCTGATCCTAGCAACAGTTTATTGTATTTCTAAATGTATGTCTGTCAAATCTTAGTACATGTCAATGCTTACAATTTAAAGATGAGTGTTGTTGCAAGAGTTGACGATAATGGTGCTGATCATGATGATGCTGGCGATGGTGACAAAGATGACAATGAAGATGATGATTATGATGATGAAAATGAAAAAAAAAAAGTAAATATGAAGCTGGTGACATCGAAGATGATGATGACAGATGAATAATGCCTCTTAGACCATCCACATGATCAGTGATGGATAGGCTAGGTAAGGGGGGGGGGGGGGGGGTAGAAAACACAAAAAGAGAAGAGATAAGTTAGTACACATGTCTACAAATGATATTTGTCCTTGTTTACTTTTTACTTTCAACAAACGCATCATATCAGTCATTCCACTTTCATTTACTTTACCAATGGTTGCCTTAAATTTACCAGTGCTGCACAAACAACAATTATATCATCTATTAAGGGTACAAGGGATATTGGTAAAGTCTGTTGAAGGATAGCAAACCATTTCATTCTTCCTATTGCTCTCTCAACATGTATTCTTGCATTTGCAATTTTCTTTGTCTTTGCTACATCTTTTGGCGCTTGCTGTTCCAAGCCCTTGCTAGGTGGTGGAATTTCTAATTGTGCATGTCTGATAAGAAGATCTTCTTTTATAATGAATCCTCTATCAGCAAGAATCAAATCCCCTGGGTCAATCAAATTTAGGAATCCAGATTCACGTGTAATGTGCACATCTGTGGCTCTTCCACCCCAGGCTTTTGACAAGAAAGAGATCATACCATTTGGAGCAATGGCAACAAGGAATTTTATTGTATTATGCCGTTTATAATCCGACCAAGTAAGGGCTTGAATTGCAAAATTGCGTGGATGCTCTATAAATACTTCAGTACAATCAATGGTGCAGCGGAGATGTTTGTACTTTTTTTTCAGTGTATGCGGAATGGACATGTACACAGCCTCCTTCTCTGGCCAAAATACCAAGTGCTTTAACTCATTAGCTAAGAACTTTATCCACGTATTGAATATTTGAGAAGCTGTACTAGTAGAGATATGAAATAAACTTCCAAGGAATGCAATTGTCAATGCCAAACGTAACTTAAGAAGAACCAGAATGAATTCTTGCTTAGAATTTAAAGTTCTCATTGGTCCTGGTTTCTGAGGTGTAGTTTTCTGCTTGGGCGTAGACCTGGGAGAAGATTCTTTCTTTGTGCCAGTCCAATATCGCATTCTTCCTACTTTAGGCTGTAGGAACTTATGCATGCTCTCAAATTTTGTTATGGATTCGAATCCAGTGTACAATCTTACAGTTTTATCCGTTCTCATGACTACAGCAGTCATATCGAAATCACCTTTCTTACCATGCTGTTTCTTTGTAGCTTTCAGCTTTGCCTGTAAATGACTATTCCTCCTTTGTAGATCTTCAATTTGTTTTTGCTTTGCAACACATCCAATGCAGGTACATAATCTTTTATCACAATGTAGCACATAATTGTGATCAGTGAGATGTGAACGAACAGTCTGATCAGATCTTTTCCTCTCATTACTTGAAGCTGTCTCATAAATTTCTTGGTGCTCATCAATAGTAGGGGGTCCATGGTTGTCGGGCTCTTCTGTGGCATCATGTTTCTTCCGTTTACATGTTGATTTCCTCTTTTCTTTACTTGAAGCCATTTCACTAACTTCTTGGTGCTCCTCAACCGTAGAGGTTTCATGCAAGTCAGGATCTCCTGTCAAGTCGGCATCCTTTCTCTTCCGTTTACATGTTGATTTCCTCTTTTCTGGGTACTGAGGTCTTTCTTTTGGAGGCAAACGAGGAGATTTATGAGAAGACTGGTGTGCTGAACTGTATCCCAGATTTATTGTGGGGTCTGGCCATGCTGCACTCGGTTTTCCATCTCGAAAGTGACTAGAGCAAACCCTATCTCCATATGTTGGTTCCCAGTTTTTGCCATTTTTACGTTTTCTATTTATCAGCTTTATCCATCGTCGGCGGCCATCCGCATCTTTATTTTGCAATGGAAAAGAAAAAAGTATGAAAGGTGGTGTGCATACGCAGCTCCCATATTTCAGGCCATGTCTGTCACACAGCTGGGAATACCATTTATCAAGCTTGAATGTACTGTTTGAGCACCCGATGACAGCACAGATTCTCCCCATTACGACCAGCCTGTTTGTAAGAAAGAAAGAAAATGTTTTGGTGTGAACACAAATCACAAATATTATCTTAGCAGATCGACTATCACAATTCTTCAATCAAAATTATAATAATGGTATCCATTCGGGCATGAAAATATTTCCCATTTCATGCGGGGATATCTCAACTGATATTGATAATGATATTCTCAACACCATTAAAAAGGCATTATTATTCAAAAAATAAAAAAGTAGGCCTAACATTCAATCACGGACTGGCAAAAAAAAATCAAAAAATCAAAGTAACTGTTAGATCTAGACTAGAGAAAACTTCTTGTAAGCTATAAACGGGCTGAATTAGGAGGGCCAAACAACCTTCAGATGAATCATCCTTTCATTATGTTTTTAAGTTAGACGTTAGACAATATTATTCACGATAGGCATTCGGAGCAGACAGCTTACACAAATCCTAATGTATGGGGCAACGGTGAGACTACAGCAAACGCTTCGCCTCTGTGGAGACGACTGCCGATGGCAAAGAAAAAAATACTTATAAATTAGCTAATCACGTAGCAGATGAAAGGAAAAGAAGGAAAATATATCCAGTTACCTGCAGAGGATGATTTGTAGAAAAGAAGTGATGTCAAAATCGCGTATTTAGAACGGATCAAACGCTGAAATTCCCCATGCACTATTATGGATTGTGTGTAAACTTGCGATATCGCCTCCAGTTTATCCCAAATGACCTAGCCGAAAGGTCACGGAGGATTTTTCGCGCATGCGCAGAATGTAACTACGAACTCGCTTATTGGTTGGCAATTTATCAAGACACCGGGACAAGGTTGTTTGATTCATGGTGTTCGGTAGCTGCATTGACAGATGTTTGTTTATGAGATACATGCATGATGGTTGGGAGAGTATACAGTTTGAAACATACCACCTGCGTTGTCGTCATTGTTTAATGCATAGAGTGCCAAATTGAGAGAAGGAAGAGAAAGAGAGGAAGAGAGAGAGAAAGGGGGGGGGGGGGGGAGGAGGGAGAAAGAGAAAAAAAAAGATTAATTGAATAGTAAGAGAGAAAGAAATAGAAAGGGGGAATAAAAGTTGTAAAGTGATAGAGATAGAGAAAGAAAGAGAAAGACAGAGAGAGGGGGGGGGGGGGGGAGAAAGAGGAGATTAAGAGTAAGAGTGAAACAAATAGTGAGGGGGAATAAAAGTGGTAAAATGCGAGAGATATATAGAAAGAAAAGGAAAGACAGAGAAAAAGCTAGAAGGAGAGAAAGAGAGGGGATGGCGATAAAGGAGAATAAAATGAAAATTATGGCAAGGTAGAATATATACAATTTGAAACATACCACCTGCATCGTTTTAGTAAATGTATTGCATGGCCATAGATTGCCAAATTGAGAGATGGAAAGAGATAGAGTGTGAGAGAGAGAGAGAGAAAGAGAGAGAGAGGGGGGGGGGGGGGGGGCTAGGGAAATAGAGAAGAGAGAGGGAGGGAGACAGAGGGAGACAGAGACAGTGATACAGACAGAGAGTGGGAGAAAGAGAGAGAGAGAGATACACAAATAGAATAGAATGCGAAAAGTATCATGCACTTTATATTTGTGACAGGAAATAAGCTTAATTTAGTTATATCGCATATGGTCTAATGAGAGTTTTGAATTGGAGTGTTAATTAAGATGTGGAATGTATGAACTTTTGTAGGTTGAACTAGAAGTGCCTTTCTAGAGCTAAATTCTAAAAAACTTAAAGTGTTAAATCAATATATAAATGGGTGTAGAGGCAACTGTTTTCCAAAGTGGAAGATTCAACACTTTTAAAATGCGGGATGTAACCTTTAAACCTACAGTGTATCTTGTGATCAATCGAGCATATACGGATAGTAAGATACAACATCTTAAGAATACTGTTACTCTAGCTCTAGCTAACCTAATAAATGTTGATTTAACATTGCTTTTTTCAGACATTTTAGCCATCGCTATGCCATTTTTCAGGGCTTGACAAGTACAATTGGACCACTGAATTCTAACCTCAGACCCCCCAAAATAATAAATAAATAAATAAAATTTTTTACAGGGGCCAACGCATACACACCCTTAAAATATTGATTTGGATGTCAAGTGGAAAAGAAAGTTGGTGCGGAGCCCTACATTATCAGGATATAGACTTAATTAGAAGCTCATCATTAGCCATGTGTGAAATGGTGTTTAGTGCTATATGTTTGAACTGCCGAAGGGTTTCGTAGCCACATACAGACCAGCACCTGACAAATTGGTTGTTGGGGTTTGAATGTCACATGACTAGACAGATCGGTCTTTAGGGTTGGTGCGGCAAACATGTTCTGTCACCATTACTTTGTAACTTCATTCATCAGCGTTAAGGTCCTAGAATTTATCTTTTTTATCAGTGGCGTATCCAGGATTTCCCAATAGGGGGGGCGCCAGGAATTATTGATCGCCGTCATGGGGGAGGGGTCTTTGGAAAATTTTTGCTTCTGAAGAAGGGCTGAGATGCAAAATAGTGCTATATGTGACCAATTCTGAAGCCTATTTAAAGACCAATATTTTCAATTGGTATGAGGATTTTTTTTTTTTTTGCTTTTTTTTTTTTTACGACGACCAATAGGGGGGGCGCGCGCCTGTTGCGCCCCCCCCCCCCTGGATACACCCCTGTTTTTTATTACTGCTCTATGCTCTCAATAAGTAGCTTCATCCTTCCCCTTGGTGCTTTGAAGATAAAGTTGAGTTCTGGGGAGCGTTTCATCAAGTGTTTTGTCGGTGATTTTTACCGACAATTTTGCTCTCAGCCAATCAGATGCAAGAATTTCAGTAGTTTATAACAGTTGTCGGTAAAAATCACTGACAAAACGCTTGATGAAACACTCCCCAGGTCATGCAATTACGTTGTGAAAGAAACTGTCTCAGAGCAATTGGGAAAGGTTGATCATGTCTACATAAGAATGAGTGTTTACTGTGAGGTTATGGAATAAACAAAACAATAAAAAATAGACCCAATCTCGCTGAAAGACACAGCACACAGAATCCGGTATATGGGACTGCACATACAAGTGGCAAGATTGTGAATGTTCGGCCCAAACATTTCAGCTATTTCTCGTCATATTTCGAATATGAGGGCATTTGAAGAGGTATCGTTTTCAGGGGACATGTCAAGTGTGATGTTCTTCAAAACTGACATAAAAAGAATGAGAAAGCTCACAAAATCATTTTCACCTCTCCCAGAACTCAACCTTCTCTTTAAGGACATAGACTTGCAGTCTTACTGTAGGTAATAGTGAGCTTTCGAATGTGTGGACTTGAACACCGTCCTAGATTTTCCCAGCTACAATGGACTGCATTGTGTTAGCTGCATACCGCGCTTTGTGCAAGAACGGCTCACCCGTCCACTGGCTTCTCCCTCATCCACTAGTCAGATTGAGAACGCGGCAAACATGGTTTTGCCGTCTTCTCTAAAACGTGAACCTCGCTTCACCCATTGTTAGCTTCATGCTTCACCTACTTTGTAGGCAGTCAACACAAAGCAGTCTATTGTCGCTGGGAGGATCTAGGACGGCGTTCTAGTTGACACATCCGAAAACTCCTTAATGTTTCATTGTAACTTCATTCATCAGGGTTACAACCTTTCAATGTTTTGTGTTTTATTACTTCCTTGTGCTCTCAGAGTAGGTTCTACCTTCCTCCTGGTGCTGCAAAGACATCATCCGTTGAGAGCCAGAAGGGCATAAACCCCTGTAGAAAATGGTATGAGTTAATGCCGTTCTATCTCTCGGAGCCTGTCAGTGTTTTAGGTCTGCTTTAACTAAAGGTTGTTTTAGTGTTGGTTATATGAGCTACCTAATGAATAAATTTCTGCGTGCAACACCACGTGATATAAGATGTGGACTAAGACTGGAAGAACCGTTTAGTCTACAGTTACATGGAGCTCTTACATACCTGTGTATTCTCTTTCTGTAGCTCCTTTAGAAGATATAGTCGTGTGATATCCCGCCATTCTCTAAGCAACTGACTAAAAGCCTCCTCGTAAGAGGGCTATACAGATACCCCCGTTTTTACCATCGACAGGTTAAGTAGAACAGCTTATTGAGTGTCCTGCAACAAGCCTGACCGGAATACATTAACCCATCTACTATCGCTTTTGATAAGGTTAGGAGGAAATCTTGGATTGCAGGAATGGGCAGAGTTCATCCTTGTCTCCGGTCTTCATTGCGGGGTTGAAGCCATATCACCGTTGTGAAGTACTTGCCTATAGCGGGGCGGATGGCATGTATAGGGTATATGGCCCGTTTCACAGTTAGGCGCCACTTTTTGTCAACCTAGGTATCAAAATTTCAAGTTTTATTTGAAATATGGAGAAGTATGATTTTTCAATCCTGGGAATGTGAATTTATCAGCAAATGTGGTGCCAGAGCTTAATTAATGCCATAACACCTGGCTCTGTAATGGCCACTTTGAAGTTTAAGGAAATTTGAATAAAAAACAACATTTAAATATCACAGACATAACTATAGGTCCATATGTACAAATAATATTATTACATGTTCACATGATGAAGTGGTATTCAAGCAAACTTTGTTCCAAAAATTGTGCCTTTCTGTACATTTGGTGTTAAAATATAGCAAAGTGAAGAAAAAATATGCATTATAACAAGGTTTTGACTCTGAAAAGTTTCTCTCATTTTACACTTCCTCATTGAGGATATGTATTACTCCATGGAGATGATGATTGTGGTGGGGGACATCTACATCCTTAATAGTAACATTGCTAATGTTCGTCTTTTAACTTTAGAATTTTAGCCACAGGGTGGTGCGGATGTGACAAAAGCAGATGTGAACGGACATTTCAAACATTCACCAATAATACACAGATATGAGCCCATCATTAGTTATTAAACAGTCTGCAAATTTAATTTTCAATCACAATGGGAATTTATTACTTAAATAGATTGTATTTTTCACAGTATGTGGTAACTGGCATGGCGGATGTGACATTATGCATGTGAACGGAACATTATCTTCCTTGTTTTCTTCAAAGTTTTACGCTGCAATCACAATAATAATGTCTAGCAATAGTCCCAAGAATACCAATATTTGCAGAAGACAAGTCACTGCTCACAAGGTTATGCATTCTGTAAAGTTATGAAGTTACTTGTGGTGGATGTGACAAAATCAGATGTGAACAGACACTTTCCACCTTTATCAATTAATACTTAATGATAATGCAAATAACTGAGACAGTGATATTAATCAAGCATAGTAGAGTTTAATATATACTGAGAATTCACAGCAATAATCTGTTGGTCTTTTTGTCGGAGTAAATGAATTCAAATATGGTGGATGTGACATTATAATAGTGAACAGACTTACCGGTTATAGGTTGATTTAATTTACTGAGAAGTAGATTTAAACCAGTACTTATCTTTAGCAAAATCACTATTAAGAATACGCATATTTCTAGAATACAAGTCACTGCTCACAAGATTTTCTATTTTAAAAGGTAGACTGCCTGAAACTCCTTGTGGCGGATGTGACAAAATCAAATGTGAACGGACATTTTACACTTTAATCAATTACTACTTGATACAAACCTTTAGACAAGAATATTGATCAAGCAGCGGTGTGTTACATATGTACTGGGAATTCATAACAAATAGCATTTCTGTTGGTAGCAGTGTTAATTTCTCATAGTAAACGACATCAAACATGGTGGATGTGACATTACAATACAGTGCATCCCCCAAGAAAGTTAACAGATGGAAACAGTCTCCCTAAATAATTAATTTTGAATATTTTCAAAAATTTTTAATTCTTGTAGATAGATTAGGGTCCCTCCTATACAACAACACCAAAAAATCTGACTAGTTATTACGCTTGAATGATTTAAAACCACTTTTGTGAAAGGGTGCAAAATTCAGACTTGACTATAATTGGTGTTTGTTCAGACTGGTATAAAAAAAGTTGAAAACTGTTTGAAATTGACAGTCGGAAAATAGTCTCCCCAATGAAATATTTCAAAATATTTTCAGTAAAATTTCATACAATGTGGTTTGCTTAGAATTTCTTCTACCAAATGACACTAAAATGTCTCACAATATTTTTACGCATAAGTAAGCAAAAGTCACTTCTGTGAATTGGTGCAAATTCCAATCTTGACAAAATGTCTATTGTTGTTCTAGCTGGTATGAGCCAAGTTGAGGGTCATGAAGTACATTGTAACATCAAGATTTTATATTTTTGTCATTGAAAGACTATTTGTGAAAGAACAGACTTTGTTCAATGCATTTCCTGATAAATTATATCCCATCAATACTTTATGGTTAAGTGAGCAAGTCAGATGAAATTAAAAAACTCACCAAAAGTAACATTTTGAAACACTCAGCAAAATAGTAAATTGCTCACTCAAGCATAACATGTTGATGGATGTGTAATGATATACAGAGAAGATAGCCTGTTATTACATAAATTGTCTTTTATTGATCCAAATATGGAAATTTTAAGCCTTTAAATGTACATAGTCTCAGCTCAGCTGATACCAGCCTGAGCCAATATCAATACTTGTCAAGACTGGATTTTGCACCCTTTCACAAAATTGGCTTTTGCTCTCTCAGACGTAAAGTATTGTGGGATATTTTGGTGTCATTTGATAGAAAAGACCGTAGGCTATCCACAGGTATAATTTCTTAAACATATTTTGAAAAATTTATTGTGAGAGAATTTTCCAACTTAACTTTTTTCTTGGACACACTGTAGTGAACAGACTCGCTAGTTCAGTGTTTCTTTTACTCATACATGTAATTAATTATAAACCAGTACTTAGTAATATGTTCAGCAAAATCCTTCAGATTACTCATAATTCCCAGATCACAGGTCACTGCCCATAAGTTCTGAATTCTTAAAATTTTAGTATGAATTACTGAAATCCTTCTGGCAGGTGTTTAAAAAGGTGCGAGGAAAAAATGCCAGAGGTAAAAATGCCAGAGGAAAAAATGCCAGAGGAAAAAATGCCAGAGGTAAAAATGCCAGAGGTAAAAATGACAGAGGTAAAAATGACAGAGGTAAAAATGCCAGAGGCAAAAATGCCAGAGGCAAAAAATGTCAGAGGTAAAGATGCTAATGCCTTGTGTTTTCTTTTTCAGTTCTCCCTTCTTCAGCAAATGTACAGGCTGTCACACAAACATCGAGCATTACAGCATCGTCAACATTAATAAGGGGGGGGGGGGGGGGCTCATGCACATTAAGTTATAAACAAGCTGCAGATATATATTCAAACTGAATTAAAAGTGAAAAAAAGAATATAATATTGAAGTGTTCAACAAAAAAGGGTCGTCAACTGAAAGCGAGTGGAACTAGCGGGGGTACTAGCATTTTTTTTAACCTCTGGCATCTTTTCCTCTGGAATTTTTACCTCTGGCATCTTTTCCTCTGGCATTTTTACCTCTGGCATCTTTTCCTCTGGCATTTTTACCTCTGGCATTTTTACCACTGGCATTTTTACCACTGGCATTTTTACCTCTGGCATTTTTACCACTGGCATTTTTACACCGAACCTTTAAAAATGACATGTGAATACAAATGTCAACTTTCAACAATCGCAAAGTTAAACAATTCAAACATTTAATATTTTATCAAGAAGCAAATTAATTTATAGCAATAGCACATATTCATGTACTATCCAATTTGTGGATGCTTTACACAAACTGGTATGTTAGTAAAAGCACCATAAAGTATAACAGTACTGTCTTGTACATGTATGTACATACATGTACATGTAGCAAAAGCTAGAAATACCTGAATGCTTTAATAAGTGTATTGCCCAATACGATTCTAATAGATATTTCCAATGTTAATCATACAAATGCTGCTTAGCTAGAAATTGCACTTTAATACATGTAGGTCCAAAAGCTCTTACATGAAACCTTTCACTCACCCATCACTTTCCTGGATTCTACTATAAAGTTAGTCAGAGGTAAAGGCAGAATGTTTCATTTATTTGCTCCATAATTTTCTAAGTCACACAATTGATAATGTTCATTGCAGTTTGTTTATTAATAAAATGTATTCCTGTTATCTGGTTTGCTTATTTTCTTTCATTGATAGTGATTAAAAAGTACTTATGAATACATATTTATTTCAAAAAGACAATTCTGCTTTCCAGCGTGACATCACTTTCTTAACTACGACCCTAGTAATGCCTCAGTGGGTGGTAACAAGGCTCGTTTGAGCGTCTCAATTAGTTGACTTCGTCTTCGGTCCCACACATAGAATTTGCATGCAATAGATCCATTGCATTTTATTTGTATGCACATAGAAGGACTCTCGCACAACGAACATCATCGGAAATTCACTCCTGGCAGGATAACCTCATACTGGTCGGAGTGGTTGATGATGTATTCAGGGAATTAAAATATATATAAAAAAAAGCTTTCACAAAACTTAGTAAGTGGGACTGTAGAAAGTCCATACCGTGATGATATGGAGTAGTGAACAGCTGCATGAGCGAGTTATTGTTTTTGGTTCCCATAGCACATTTTCTGTCTTTGAAATCTACATGTATATTGCTCTATTGGAAAATATATGTACATATTATATTTATATATCAGACTGAAGCTAAATATCAGCAGGATATGTATCTATTATGAAATGATCCGAACAAATTATGTCGGTTCCCAGCGTTTGTTGTCTGGATTTTTCTTGCAGATTTCGATCGCGTTTACCCATTTTCCCCATCTTCGCACTATTTAATGTGATAAGGAAAAATACAAAATGAAAGAATATCCCTGCACCATATTGTGGTTGTGACAACCTATGGCACAGCAAATTTTCGGCATTTTGATAAAGAAAAGAAAAAAAACATTTTTATAGAGTCAAAGTGTGTGCAAAGTCAAATGTGTTTCCGCATTGCCAAGCTATTGTTTTCACCCAGCGGCTGCAATGACGACGAAAGATCCCGGATGCCCGGAAAGGAGAATTCCAAAGTTTTTTTTTTAATTAGTTGGCACTTTTCAAAGTCTTGTCGTTGGGGGACCTAGTGTAGCAAATGGAGAATACACAATGTGTCTGTTCACATGGAAAAATGTCACATCCACCACACATTTCAACAGCATAGTATTCAAAGCATCTTATAAGAGAGAGGTGAAATGGTAGTATGTTAAATATAATAATAAATTTATAGCTTTTTAGATGTCATATATGTATCAAGTTAGGTAAAATACATTGAATTTTGGCTTTATCTGATATGACGAAAAATGTATTTTACACCCTTACTGTGTGAAAATATTATTATGTAAAATAAAGGGAAAGGTATAGTTAAACAAACTGATTACACTCCTATTACATGGTAAAGACCAGAAATGTTTAATTTAGACGCCATTAGGTGTAAAGAAAAACCGAACTGTCCCAATAATTTGGTGAAATGTACGAAATGTCTGTTCACATCTGGAAGTGTCACATCCGCCACACCACTTTAAGCATTTTCACTTTTTTGTAAATTTATAATTACGCAGCAATCTCTTTTTGTATTCTAACTGCCAGCTCAATATAGAATCTGAAATTTCCTGTGATTTACAGTCGATCACATGTGCAAGTACTGAGATATATATCCTGATGTGATTCTGGAAAAATAGACTGGTGGATGTGACAGGTGTGAACGGACACCATGTATTGTGACATAAAAGAAAAACTTGAGTTTGAAATGTCTAATTGTCTTCATTGGATATGTAGCTCACCTTTTCTCCTAAATCTATGTAAAAAAATCTGAAGTCACCTAAACCATAAAAAAGTAATAGCATTCCAAAATTTTGGTGGATGTGACAAAATTGTGAACAGACATTTAATTTCGTTTTTCAAATTATCGACATAGTCTAAGATTAAAGTGAGGTACAGCCAAACTTTCTACAGTTATTCGACCAAACCAAAAATGTACTCAGACAACATTTTTATGAAACATCCCTTAAATATCTAAAGTGCATGACCCTTATAAGTAGATGCTTAAATGTGAACGGACACTGTCACATCCACCAAGGGAATTTTGGAGTGAAAAAAATGTATAAAAAAGGAATCAAAATGTTTTAACACTAATATGATTTATTACAACCACTCATCAACCAAACATATATTGGTTCAGTTAGGTGAGAGCTGAGTGTGTTTAGGAGTGGCACAGTTTTCAAAAAAGGTATGTTTGCCAGGTTGACATCAGGTAGGTCCAATTTGGGCACATCTCACCCTACTGTGCACAAATGCTTGGGAGTTAGATTTTCGTTATGCTATGGGAGGTAGACCCCATAGGGGCGTAACATATGCATATCAAATCATTTCATTAATCCGTTCATATTCTGTGTAGGAGACCCAAACCTAAAAAAAATGAAAAGTGGCGCCTAACCGTGAAACGGGCCATAGGTTGGCAGGGAGCCCCATTTAAGAAATGACCAGATATTAATGTCCATAGCGTCTGCTGAAGAGGAGATGAGCACTCAATTTATTATTTGTACGAAGGGTTTTGAGGCGACAGGAAACTTGGTATACCCCATGGTTTCAGAAAAAGTATTCAGATGACCATGCATTAATTATCTCATTGTTAGCAAACGGGTTATACATGTAGACCTGGGGAGCGTTTCATCAAGCGTTTTGTCAGTGATTTTTACCGACAACTGTTATAAGCTTCTGAAATCCTTGCATCTGATTGGCTGAGAGCAAATTTGTCAGTAAAAGTCACTGACAAAACGATGATGAAACACTCCCCTGTTTACTAACTTTATACATACTTCTTGAACAAGAGTTTCTCTTGACGACTCAAAAGCTTACCAGAGCCTTGCCCGACATAGCAACAACTGATGTATGCAAAAATGGATTCCATCCATAGAGATGCCGTTGTGGATAGTAGGTGCACTACATAGTTGGTAACTAAGGGTTCTGGAAAGAAACATGTATAAATTGAAATACATATCGTTTGGATATCAACTGCTTGCTCAGTTGTGTACAAAAATGAATATGTTTCTTAATGCATGAAGGTTTTATAGACATGGATATATATATGCACTGTATCCTTTCAAAGTTCATTGACAAGGACATAATCTACACTCTTTCACATGTAATTGTAACTTGTAATCAATACAAAAATTACTGCCAAGCAAAAATGAAAGAAGGTGTTTGATTTGTGGAATAATAATAGGTTTCATACAAATAATATTGAATCGCTCTTTTTTCATTGGACAGCTAGAGGGTAAATGGTAAAATGTTTTTCTCATCCTGGGACCTGTTTCATAAAACTTGTTTTATGAAAAATTCGCTCTCGGCCAGTCAGATTCAAGGATTTCAGTAGCTTATAGCAATTATTGTAACTTGTTATCGATAACAAATTTTATGAAACGGCCCTGCTCCCTTTCCACAGTACTCCTTCAAGCTGTCTGGACATTTGTATGGTAATGCAAATTCTATATCGTGTGTTGAGAGCCAGAAGGGTGTTAGCTCATATGTTTTTACACAGAGTTAACGCCCTTCTGGCTCTCAACACACGATATTACAGCTTCTCACAACATGTGGTTTCTAGTACATGCTTTCTGAAAGTTTGATTGGAGGAATTGATGTAGTTGAGGCAAGATAATGTGTGATGGATGAGAGGTTGGGAATTTGATTAAAGTAAAATTGTTCTGCCTTTGAGGGGTTATTTAAAATAAAAAGTACTTTAGGCTCTGATTAAAGGCATGCAGCTTTTCTGCATCATATGTTGGGACTTTCCCTTTTCCCCATGGCACCACCTCTCTCTAAAGTACCATTCAAGCCTGTGTAGATTTTCAGGAAGCCTTAAACAAAAACAAAAAACCCTGTCAGAATTATTTGATTTTTGTTGATAAATAGCTAGATACTTGCTATTCTAAGCTGCTTTGAATTGTCTTCATTGTTGTCCTCAAGTTGACTATGAAACAAATGAGAGGTGAAAAACCTCTTTGCCTGTAATGTAAAATGATAGATATTCATTGAAATCTCTGAAAATTGAGAACTTTAAATGACAGTTATTCACTCCTCATTTTCCTATATTCTTTGATTTACAGGATATTTGAAAGGCAATCAAGCATTCAATATGCATTCCATGTCGTTTCATTAATTCTTTTCACACTTGCAAAATTTTCCTTCCCTCGCTGTCCCTTTTTATCGATATATACGATGCTAATTCATCACATGTTCTAAAGACAGCAAAGCCTTGTTCACATGTGATGTGTTAAAATCCAACTCACAAACCCATTGTGACAAAATGAAAAATAATTTTTGCGTTTTAAATGAATGGCCAGCTGGGTAAAAAAAGGAACTGCAGGTAATATAGTATAGTCATAATTACTTATCTGCGTGTTACACGGTACAGCTATGTGAGTGCTTTTTGCTTGTGTCATTTTATTTTGGGACAGCGTTGCTTTCATTTTGGTAGTAGTTTTTTACATCATGTGTGAACGAAGCTTAGCAAGTTGATGTTCATCCGCATTCAAACGAAGATGTGCTTTTCTTGTTTTTTCTGAACAGTGTAAAAAGACCTTGCCTTGTGCATGAAACTGTTAAAAGCAATCAGAAAACCCAGCTGCTGTTAATGTAGCGTCAGGGAATCTTAATGATAATAATTTCATTTTGAGTATTTTGCCTACCGAGTTGCCTCATTAATGAGGTCTTTTGCAGCATGGGAATTTAAAAAAATTGATTGAAAAATGTTATTTCTACTTTTCTCACATTTGTCTTTGAAGGTACCATTTAACTTTTGACATATGTGTTGAAGCATCAGTTTATTATGGGTGACGACAATAATAGGAATCTGTATCAAATTCCACTAGTTTTGATGATATCTATGAGTTTGGGATTATCTGTATGATTAGTGGCAGTTTTAGGGGGAGGGGGCATGGGTGTTCCCCCCCTCCATTGAACCAAAGTGTCATATACCTTAAGTACACAGCTCCAAGTTTATGCCCCCCAAAAATCAAATGACCCCCC
Organism: Heliocidaris erythrogramma; assembly: GCA_025617745.1. Classification (NCBI taxonomy): domain Eukaryota; kingdom Metazoa; phylum Echinodermata; class Echinoidea; order Camarodonta; family Echinometridae; genus Heliocidaris; species Heliocidaris erythrogramma. The sequence goes on along the minus strand of CM046857.1, from coordinate 39,752,831 downwards.
TTTTTTTGTTGCTTGGCAGAGAAGTTAGAGTAAAGTGACACCTGTTATCTGATGACCTATTTTAAATAAAAAATAGATTAATCTTAATAATAATATCAATTTTAAAATCTTAATATTGTGCCCCTTCTTTTAAAAATTCCTGGATCCACCCCTGTTTATGATGGGACGAATAAGTTATTTATTATTCTAATTAATAAAAAGAACACATTAAGTTTGTTCTTATTAAATTTTAATTGATTTTTTTAAATCAACGTTCTAAGCCAAATAACCAAAAACTAAAATATTTTCATGACCATGTATAAATGTTGGAGTGTAGCTATAAAGATCGTAATCTAGCTTCATGAAGAAATTTAGGGTAACCCTTTAAACAATAACTGCAGTCGTCTGATGCGATTTGAATGTTATTTGCTCTATTAGCATCTCGTTCATAACCAAGAAAAGCAATGTTTCTCCCGCCATACCACTAGAATTATACCAGAATGAATTGCCTTCCTCCAAATGTAAAGACCTGCTATTATAATCTGCACAAAGTTATTGTATTTATTGCCATATTAGGCATCAACTATGACCGAGATGTAGTTGGTACAGATATGCTCAACGGAGCTTCGTTTTAGCTTTATTTAATGGGCCCCATTTAGACTGAGTCATACCTTGAAAGGAATGGATTTGTTTCTTTCTAGCTCCCAGCCGTAGAGACCTGTAACAAGATTATCGGACATAGCAAAAGTACCAATCACGAGATGGACTCTGCGTTAACCCATATACCAGTAGGAAGCATTGTGTCTGCAAATACTTCAAAATTGGCAAATTTCATTGAGAGAGAGAGAGAGAGAGAAGGATAGGGTGGATTGGAGTGGAGAGAGAGATAAAATAGAGTAAAGAAATAAACAAGAAAGAGAGAGAGAGGGGGGAAAGAGGAAGAAATGAATAAATATATAGAGAGAAAATAGAAAATAGAGAGGTGGAAGGGAGAGGAAAAAGAAACAGATAAAAAACAAAAAAGGGAAAGAGGGGGGGGGGGGGGAGAGATTAGAGTATTACCAGAACGCAAAAGCCAAGCCAAAATAATATACTTGGTAAAATTTAACGTACATACATTTATACAATTTCATGTAAATATTGACTTATTAACATTTGGTATGATGATTATTTACAAAAAAGTGCATTTCATATTGATATGGAGAAGCTTATAGACAGTAACAGATAATGAGAGAATCAGAAAGAGGGCGGAAGTGTGAGGTAGGGAGAGAGAGAGTGAATGAGAGAGAATGAGTAAGTGAGAGAGAATGTGAGGGAGGGAGGGAGTGATAGAGAGAATATAATTCCTTTGACTTCTGGGCATCGAGGCTTTGCCAAGTTTACTTCTAAATCTGTTGAAACTACAGGAGATTTTGAGGACAGGAAATTGGATGTAGCAGAGTGCTTGCGGCCGTAATGAATGGGATGATTTACCTTGTTGACATAGCTTGGGACTGATTGACGTTATCCTATGTTATGTCTTTGATGCTGTCGTCGACTCGTTGGTGATCGTATGTGTACTGGATACTGGATATGCCCAAAGGTGGTGGAAGGATGGGAGGATCGAATCTGTACGGGTCACTCCGGGAACGAGACAAACTGCATCACAGAATATCATTGAAAAACTGTGAATAGAATGATGACAATAATAATAGATACATTTGTATAGTGCATCTACTATACAAAATATACTCTACTGTACTTAAGACATAGTATCATGTTATTACCCCAGCTTAAACCAATCTTCTATGATAAGGGGCTCAAGCATTCTTGTTTGTTTCACAAATATAAGATTCTTAGTAGATTCATTTTCATTCATGTATTCACGTCCTGTACATGTATGTGGCAACTACTCTAATATCTACTGCAGATCTTAGGCATTCCTTTTCATGTGACACTGTGCTTTATTTTTTTAAATTTAATTTATAATATCAGAAAATCTTATGTGAAATGAATTCCTGTTTCACAAATATAAGTTTTTTATAAATAAGTAATTGGCACAAGTGTTTCCAAGTTCTGTACATGACCAGTATTTTAATATCTACTGTAGATCATAGACAGTCACATCCATTAGACTGTGCACTATGTATCACCAAATCTCTCCACATAGACTATCCATATCTTGTTTCGTGTTCCCACATACTAGGGGAGTATGCAGAATTAATGCATCATGTGGTTATCTCGCGAGATCTGTTTTCCACTCTACGAGGAAAGAGATTTTATCATTAACGTTTGTAATGTCTTTTCTGTGATTTTGTCCTTGTCCTTGTCCCTATTGTCAATTCTTTAAAAAAAAAATTCTACCCACTTGCAACCACTGTATTTCATTTTTCATTAGAATTTAAAAGAGAATTTATATGTGTTATTGCTTATGCATTCTCAACATCTTTTGGGGTTTGTATGGTTGAGATTGGGAAAGCATACATTCTGTCTTCTTGTTTGTACTGAATGTTTTGTTTGTACTTTCAGTCTGTCTCTGTCTTAAATGCAATCCATGGACATACATCCTCTGCTGCCATCCGGAAGGGCATTGACTCCTACATTTGTGTTCCTCCTGTTTTGTTTCTGTCTATCTCCTATTTTCTTGATTTGTCAGTTTGTCTCTCTTTCTCCCCACGTCTGCCCCTCTCTACCATTGATTTGTCATTTTCTTTCTTTCTTTCTCTCTTTGCATCTTTTGTTTTTGTTTTTTTTGCTTTTCCTTATCTTTCTTCTTATTTTCTATAGTCTCTGCACTGCACAAGTACCCTTCATTTATTGATCTTCAACTTTTTGAACCTCACCTGCCCTTTTAAAAAAAAGATTCTCACACATTCTCTCATCTTTAATTCATTGCCTTTCATCTTCATTTGTTGTTCGCTTTCATGATAGTTTAACGACTTGTATATCCACTTTTGTACCCCTGGTTTGGGGAACTAGAAATTGCATTCTGTTCTGTAACCTCTGCCATGTGTGGATGTATGTGCCTCTTGAAAAAGAGAGCTACAGAGAGGCACACAGAGAGATGGAGGTAGAGACAGAGAGAGAGAGAGAGAGATGAAGAATTTGAGATGGAGATAAATGAAAGATGGAAATAACATAATCAGTATGAGATAAGAGAGAGAGAGAGCAAAAGGGGGAGAGAGAGGAGAGACGGGGGCATAGAGAGACAGGGGAAAGGAGAGACAGAGAGAGAGACAATAGAGAGTTAGAGAGAGAAATAGAGAGAGGGAGGGAGGGAGAGAGTGGGAGGGAGAGAAGGACACACACAAAGTGTTGCAGAGACTCATCAGGAGCAGGAAAGAGAGAAAGAGACAATATGGGTGAGAAAAAGAAAAATATTAAATAAAAAGGAAAGAGAGAGAGAGAGAGAGACAGAGTGACTGGCAGAAAAGGAGAAGCTATGCATCTAAATTTACTTAAGGACCCTTTAAATATGTATTATTTTGTAGGACAATATTTTTGAGAGCCAGAAGGGCGTTAACTCAAACCATATAGCAGAGGGTAACGCCCTTTTGGATCTCAGCAGATGCGAAATGTAGGGTATATACCATATCCTTGCAAGTCAGATTGAACTTCTCGGAGCTAGCTGCTCTAACATAGTGGTTTTGCCTTGAATATTCACTAACATGCGCAAGAACAAAGCTCTCCAGAGAATGTTCAGTGCAAATGATTAGCGGTAGACCACATATGGATTAGATATCAGTCGGGAATGTGAAGAAATAAGAGTTAGGTATCGGTGATAAAAAGATAATAATCATCTCTCACAATCAATGACAAAGTGCAGCCAGCCTCGGGTAATATCAGGCTCAGTTTTGCGGTACTGTGAGACATTTGTGGCTATATTATTAGTGTTTGTCTTTAAAACCTGACAGTATAATTAAAACCCATATGCTACCCCAAAGTTTTTGGCAGATTTCTCTAATTCTGTGCATCAAACACAGCATGCTAGCAAGCCTAATGTACAGTGAAGATTTTTTTTTTCTTGAAGTGGAATATTAAACAAAAGAGTGGTAATAATTGATTTGTATCCTGACCAAAACGTAAATTCTAATGGGGCACCATGTATTTTTAAAATCAACAGGCAACGGCGTTCATGTCAGAACTTTGTGTATTCTGAGGACAGGTTTTAAAGATAGCCTTGTTTTTGATATTTACTGTACACATCATTGAAAATCTTGGACAGATCATCAGATTATCTTACATGCATCTTTTGATATAAAAAAATAGAACACTATGAGAGTAAATTCAATCCATTGCATCTCACTTTCCTCTCTGCAAACATTACTAAATGTTCTCTTTAAGAATGTGGATGAATGATTGAGACTTTTTTGTAGTAATTCCTCATAATCATGTAGACAGCGAGAAGGCATCATACGATAATGCTAAGAGGACAGAAAAACGAAAGACATACTTGTGATACTTTTGTCAACTTTAAGTCAGTTTTCCTTGACATTTTCTCAACCTTTTCTTTCATTAGTTGTCACCTTAACTTCACCTGTCATTCACCTATTCTTCTCCTTTTTAAGTAGCAAACTTATAGTTATATCTTCATTTCCTTCTTTCGATACTTTCAATACCTCAATCACGATTCACAGATCTGGGGATTATGTAAATACACCTAGGAAAAGAGTGTTCGTAGTAATTGACTCACTTCAGAAAAGTTGTTTGATGGAAAGAATTTGGCGACGGAATTAAAAATGTATAGCATTGTTAAAGCTCCTCTGAGCCTTTATTATCCCACTTTTCCAGAAGTTCAACTTTATGGAACTCTCTCTGAAATGCATCAGCTACTCGCTAATCAGCACTAATAATTGAATTTTGTCTGTGGATTTATTTGATTTATTTTTTCTTCAGTGTTTACTCTCGGTAGTTAAAAGAATTCATTTCCCTATCTAGTAATTGGTTTGTGTTTTCCTGTTATTTATTTGTAATCCATTTCTAATGAGATCCACAAATCATACATTTTCTCTGTTGACAGACTTGTATATCTTCTTTGCAATTACTGAAATTCTTGGCTTTTTTTGGTCCACTGCATATCAAAATTAGAATAAAATTGATATAGATATACATTTTGTTACCATATCATATTTGTACTACTGGTGTGTGAATTGGGCATTACAAAATATGGTATTGATAAATATTTTTTTCAAACTATTATCAGATTCTCCCCTGCAGTTTGAAATGCTCTATAATTTATCATTCACAATAAGGTCGTCATTTAAATTTAGCAATGTGTTTATCATGCTTTTTTTTTTCCTCCATGAAACTTTTATGGCATTGACTGACTGAAAGTTTGAGATAAATTGATTTCTAAAGATAAAGAAGTGGTCTTCATATTTTGATAATGGTCAAATTAATTCCCATATTCTAAATGAGTTTCTGTAAGAGTCTATAGCTTGTCTTTATATCTACTTGAAATGTTTTTTATTGCTACAGGCGAGTGAGGATGTACATTTTTTTCTCATTTTTCTTTTCTCATTTTACTGTTTAGAACAGTAAATGGCAATAACATACAAACATGTCGGTTATTTATTTTAACAAAGAATTCTTTCCAAACTCTATTTTTTGGCTTTCTTACGAATCAAGCCTGCTTTAAAAAAATATTTAGGAGACTTCAGTGCTTTCCATTGCTATAGGCATGAAAAGATTGACATTTTTTTCTTATTAATGTTTCGAAAAAGTAAATAACAATAACATACAAAAATTGTCAGATATTCATTTTCATAAAGAATTCTTTCCAAACTCTGTTTCTGGCTTTTATTTTCAAATGAATCAAGGCTGCATTTACTGTATATTCATTTAAGACGTTTTTCATTTCTATATAGACATGAAATATTCTCTCATTCCTTCTAATCAAATGTTAAGACTGGTAAATGCAAATTGGGAGTAAAATGAAGATTTCACTCCAAAACTCCTCCTAAACTGTTATTTCTAGCTTTTGTATAAATCAAGCCTGCTTTTATGAATTATGTATATAAGAAAATTCCCAATGCTTCAGGCATAAATAGATCTCCATTCTCTCTCATTAATGTTAAGAATGGTAGATTACAGTAACAGGAAAATGTCATCTCCCAGTTTTGGAGAAAGAATTCCCCCAAACTCTTATTTCTAGCCTTGTAAGAATCAATCCTGCTTTCATATTTATTAAAGAAATGATGCACATTCTTTTTCATAAATGTTAAGAAGGATAGATTGTAGGAACATGGAGATTTCACTCTATTTTTTATAAAGAATCCCCAAACAAACTCTATTTCTGGCTTTTGTATGAATCAAGCCTGCTTTTATATTCATTTCAAGATGCTTCCCATTGCTCTAGGCAAGAAAAAAATCTCTGTTATTTCTCAATAATTTAGAATGTAGATGAAAGTATCATGAAGATTTTTTCTTTCAAATACCCTATTTAGGAACCAAGCCCGCTTTCATATTCTTTTAAGGTGCTTCCCAGCGCTAGAAAAGATCTACTGTTTTGTTGTTGTTCATTATTAAATGTATAACACAGTAAATTGCACAAAAAATATCAGCTGTTTATTTTGATAAAGAATTTCCCCCAAACTCTATATCTTCTCTTCAATGCTATATAGGCAAGAAAAAAATCTCTGTTTTCTCTCATGAATGTTTAGGATGGTAAATTACTGTATCTTTGTGTCTGTTCTGGGTTGAGTGCTTGCAGCTGTACTGCACATGAGGCCAGGATGGGGTCGACTTCAAACATACAAGTATATGATCGGGTCATCAATCTATGTTTTGACTAAATAGTAGTGCTCCGACATGCTCTGGGGACTGTTGCTCCGACCTTTATTTTTGTCACAGATATAGCGTTAGGGTTAGGTTTAAGGTTAGGTTTAAGGTTAGGATTAGGGTTAGGTATAAGGATGAAGTTTCAAATTTGAATTAAAGGGAAAATCCACTTCTGATTACCTGTTGGTTTTAAAAGAAGCAGAACAATTAAAGAAACAGATCAGTGAAGGTTTGAGCAAAATATGATAAGAAATTAGAAAGTCATGACTTTTATGAAGTTGTAATCAAATAAACACAATTGAACCTGTATCCCCAAAAATATTAATTTCCATTTCTCGAAAGAAAATATTCAAACTTATATGCACCTTAGACATACTCATTGTTCATAATTATGTCTTTATACAAATCCTGAATGAAACAAATCTATTCCTTCATCAGAAACTAAGAAAATGAAAATTTATGAAATTGCTGTGCTGTGCAAATGGGAGAGGAGCTCGCAAGATACATCACAGAGTTGCCAATTTGTGTGTTTGATTGATGACAACTTTAAAAATTCATAACTTTCTCATTTCTTATCTAAATTTGCTTTAACTTTTACTGATCTGTTTTTCTCATTTTCTGCTTTTATTCAAATAAATTCACTACCAGGATGGACTTTATCTGTAAGGTGTACAAAACTGATGAAGAGTGATTGTTGCCTGGGCATGCGCTGTACAACCCTAACTTGCATCTCCATCAAAGACCAGAAAATTTTTGTAGACAATTTTCTTAGATTTGAAGTAATAAAAACCGCAAAGCACTCCTGAACAAAAAGATCATTGCACAATATGAGCCTCTTTTTACATTGCAGCACAGAGTAAGGATCATGAAGTGAAATATTAATGCATGAAATTCTAAAAAATCATTATTTCTTGCGCAAATGGGCTACTTTTTTCTGTCAAATTTATGCAGTCCTATTGTCAGTAAATAGTGGGAAAATGTAACAGTATAATGAATAATGATAATAATAAATAACATTGTATTAAGTGCATTGAAGTATTCACATAATGCGCTATATAAATGTAATATATTATTATTATTATTATTATTATTATTATAAGTGAAATATAAGTGTTGCCAATTGAGAGAACAATTGAGATGTTGAGCTTGCAATAAATTTTCTTTCCCAGGATTTGCTTGTAAATAGTGTATTCTTGGGAGATAGTGAAAAAAAAGATTGTGGAAGTGATTATTGAATTTGTTTCAGGTTTAACAATTAAGTTCCTGACAATCAAAATTTCTTAAAAAACAATATCCCTTAACATTCTCTGTTAAGGGCAAGATTTAAATCAATGTATTGGGAGGATGTGAATCATTTTGGGTTGTTTTCCTCAGATTTCCTGCTTGTATGAGCGATGATAATAGGTTTTCTTAGAAACATTTACATGCACATATTCAACTACAGGTATCCTGATCCATGTTAATGGAACTTGTATGTGCCAGCTTGAGGAGGTAGAACATTTTGAGTCATTTTTCTCCAAATTCATGTTTGCAATATAAACTGAAATGGGTTTTTCATCGAAATGATTACATATTCAGCTAACCTGATCCATGCATATGGTCCACATACATACATTAGTGGGAGGATATAATACATTTTGGGCCATTTCCCCCTGAATTCCTAGTTACGGTAATGAGTATTTCTTAGAAACGGTCAGTGTTCGGTCGTGACTAGCTTACTTGCCCTTACAAATGCGTTCTGTATCAGGAGGACGCAAATTTTGTGATTTCTAGATTGTGCAGTAGATTACTTGATATCTAATGCAGTATTATTTGCTGAAACATGAATTGCTTATATCACCTTTATAAGAAATGTAAATGGTTTTGTGTAAAGAAATCAGAATTGCAGAATTATTTGTAAATCTTTGTGTTGTGTTCAGAAACACAGGAAGATCAAAATGCATTTCTTTGTTAAAATACCTAACTTCTAGAATGCGTAGTAGAATTCTTGGTATACGATACAGTATTTATTTGCTGACACATACATTTCTTATTTCGTCTTTATAAGAAATGTGCATGCAATTATAGAGAATTGAAAGTAGTAGAATTATGAAATTGTTAATTGCCTACCGGTATATCTTCTCCAGAGAGCCACAAGGACTTTAATTTATATAGATTTAAAGCATTAATGGCTGTCAGCAAATATTATCTTTCTTAATTAAATAGCCTGTATGTAGACAGTTGACTACTACTAGAACTATTGAATGTTATTTCCCCTAAAAAACAAGCATAATTTTACAAGATAAAGGTGAGAACTAAGCCTGAGTCATATCGAATATTTCATAAACCGGGATTCGAAGGCTTTGATTCGATCGAATACCGGTTAATCGATAAATGATGTGCAGTGAAAACAGAGTTGCACACAGTTGCACGCAGTGCATGCACCATGCACCATGCACCGGTGACCGGTCCGCTGGCATCGCGGGCATATGTATGGGCTCTCGCTGCTCCAAATTAACAATAGCCCGCTAGCCAATGGCTAGTAAAAATCACAGCGGACGAGCCAAGTTTCTAGTCCGTATAGCTAGCCAAAATGTCACTAGTGTCGCACGAAGCGATGCTCATTGTCGACACACCCGACAATGATTCAAATTCAAAGAATTAATAATCTTACTTTGTCTTTGGAGAGCTGAATGGAACACGTTTGTTCGATGCCAAAAAAAAAAAAAAAAACAATACGAAATAAACTTTTCGTCGCTCAATATAGACTCGACTTCATTCAGCTTCAGAGATCATTCAGAAGTAATTGCCAATTTGATGAGAGTGTGATATTAGTTATTGCGAATTAAGTACGAACACTCGTACCCATGCCCGTATTTATCATGTTCAATTATACAATTGTCAAATTGACAATGCAGAGAGAGTGCAAGAAAATTATCGTAAACTTCAGTTCGTAACGACAAAACGATTTTTCCATAGAGAAAGCACAGGTAAAGCGCGACGTCCTCCGCGAGCGAATTAGCGAAAGTTAGCCAACAGTTTGAACTTTGAAGTCGCCTTCACGTTCTCTGCTAGTATATATGCTGTACGTTACGGGGTTTCTTTTTGTATTTGATTTTTTCATGGTGGCTACGGTAGTCAAAAATCTGGCGGACTACAAATCGATGCACCGAATTTGCCAAAACGTATTCGGGATTCGATGTCTTCGATCGAACACCGGCTAACCAATCGATTCGACTCAGGCTTAGTGAGAACTTCATGAAAATGAACATCAAGAGAAAAACAAAACCAAAAGAAATAGCTAAAAAGCAGAAGCAGAAACGAAACGAAACAACAAACAAGATAGATTTGGCATGGTTGTAATTGTCTCCCTTTTCTGTGATACATTATTTCATCTGAAACTTCAGCAGAGGGATGGATTGGAAACACTTGATGTAATTGCAGCAGATCATTATTGTCTGCTGAGATTGAGATGAACTTACAACTTTAAAGATAAAGTTGAGTTCTGGTCATGTAATTACATTGTGAAAGAAATTGTCTCAAAGCAATTGGGAAAGGTTGATTATATAGCACATAAGAATTGGTGTATGCTCTAAGGTTTTGGAATCACCAAAATGATAAGAAATTGACTCAATCCTGCTCAGAGTCATATGCACAGAAATGTGTATATGGGACTACACACAAATGTTTGGCCTGAACATTTCAGCCGTTTCTTTTTATATATATTGAATGTGAGGGCATTTGAAGGGCAATCCTGTTTACTCAAATCGTCTGTTTCCTAACTAACATAAAAAGAATGAGAAAGATGACAACTTATTTTTCACCTCTCCCAGAACTCAACCTTCCCTTTAAACACAGACTTAACGCCTTTCTGACTCTCAGCCAATGGTATAATCTTAGATAAGAATGCATGGAGACGATCAACTGGCTTACAGACAGAAATGGAGCAATCTCTGGTTTTGTGGTATGACTAGTATTCTTGGCCGGAAATGCCTCTGGCCATTTTTAGTGAGTATTTATTACCGCCACACGAGTTCTATGTCACAGTATCTGTTCTATTGTGATAAGCTGAGATTATGAAACATGCACCAGCTCGTTCTGCTGTCTGCGGCTGTCATAAGGCTGATTTTCTATTAAAGATGCAAGAAACTATTATTAGACTATCCATTTCTTGGTCGTATCTGCAAGCAGTTTCTGAAGAAGTGTGTAACCCTATCTCTCTCTGTCGATCCTTTTCAAAGTACCTTTGAGATTATTTTTGTAGAGAATGCAATATTTCTTCCTCCTCTTCAGCAGCTATACTGAACAATGCTTGTATCCATCTTTACAGTTCATGTCTTCATTGTTCGCAGTGAGGTAGTACACGGAAGCGTGGATAATTTTTTAATGAAAGTTTTTATGAAATGTGTGCATTTGTAATACTTTGCTGACATAGTTTTTTTTTATCGTTCACGTTATTTCCTATTCCTAATTCCTATTCCTAATTCCTATACCTAATTGTGTAATCTCAACTAAATGTGTGTTACATGCATTCTTGATACTTACTATGCTGAAGACAAAAACTTTCCAACTTCTAGTGAAATATCAATGTGTTAGGAATCTTATGAAGTTGCTGTTTCCTACATAAAGTTCATGTACTTCACTGGAACTAAACATGATAATTGTTAAATGTTATTGATACAAAGTTTTTGTCTAAAGAAAAATCTTCGGAGAGGGTTGATTCAAAATCATAATGGAGGATTATCAGTCCCTTACTAGCGATGTTTTTGTTGTTGAAGGGAAAGTGTAACAGTTTGGCTTCAAGTTAAGCTGAGATTATATATTTACCAAAGTAGGAATGATGATTCTCGCTAGATAAGTTATGTTGCACGTAAAAGATCATAGCTAATTCAGAAGCGGAGAGGAGTTTTTTGCTTTCCACCACATTACCAACGAGTGAATTTTCTGCATGATGTGCCCAAATTTCTGGGAAATTTGTCATTCTTTGCTTCCTCTTTCTAATAAATGAGACTTACAACACCTCACGCAAGCATCAATTCCGTTCCTCTCCATCCGCTCATTAAAGCCACTGTTCTTTTCTTATTTGTCTGCCAAGACAAATGAATTAATACACCGGTCTTGATTTTTTGATGGACGACATACTCCACTCCCAGTTGCATTTGGAAAGGCCAACAAGGAAGTTTATGAGAAGGACTAAGGGTTTTGTTTCCATCTACTAATGTTATTAATCAATGCGTGCCATTTGTCTGGTCGGATCGTAGCGGTGCATTAAGCACAGTTTTTTTTTTTGTCAAACTGTTGGTACAGTGTCATTTGGAGAGAGAAAGATGGTGTCTCTTCTTTGATTTAACACAATTGATTGTTTTTTTTTCCAGAATACGTGCAAAGAAGAAATTCATCTCCTGATTAAAAAAAAGTATGTTATGCATTCTTTTCTTTCAGTGTGACTCGTGTACATTGCGTTTCTTCCTGCTATAATTGACATTTACATCCACCACACACTATCCGACTTTGGAAGAATTTGCAATCGCATCTGATATGAATATTCGGAAATGACAAAAACATGCTGATCAAGGTTTCTAATAATCATGAATAGGAAAGTTGGGAAGTTTTGGGTTATTGCAGGTTTCTTTGAAAGAGGAAAAGCCTTATTGGCTCTGGATTGTAGTGATGTCAAACCAGTTGTGCGATTGTCTAGGATTTGAAGCCAAAATGACTTTCCTTGACTGGAAGGCTTCCCGGTACACTGCCCCAAAATTCTGATATTTAGTATTCTTTATCATTTTTTTTAGAACCTTCATAAGGATTGTAAAAAATCTAATGCAATTGAGATATCCTGGAAAAATTGCATCAAAGTCCAATCAATTTCACAAAGCTCCATAAAGTAAAACATTGTGTACATCATATGCATGGGAATCCCTTTGAAAACTGTTACCAATGAATAATGCTGTAAATGTATTTTGCTTCCCTCTGGACAGTTTATCTTGTGGATTAGGACCCTGGAAAAACAGTATTGCTGATTTATCTTAAACGTATACATATTTATATCATTGAAAACGCTAATGCAAAAAGGAGATGATGAATTTTACGAGGTGCTTTTCATGCTTAACTATAGCTGCCTAGAAGGGTTCGAAAAATTACACAGGAGTGGGAAGCGATTTAGCTCTGCAAAGCTAATAAAGAACTGGAAAAAGTATTAAAAACATAAAACAGAGCTCAGGAAAATGACAACGATGTTTTCAGGAATTGCCTCGAGGAAATGTTACTTTTGCAATTGAAAATCAAAATTACAACATGACAAAAAAGATATTTTTGAAAATGCAAACAGGGGTGAAAAGTAATGCAATGTGTACGATGCTTGCCTTTATAAAATACAATAAGCACCGATTCAATTCAATTTTAAGGATGATATACCACAATATTGGAATTGCCTTACAATATATATGAACCGATTTCAAAGAATACTCTACCATTACGTCCTGGCAATATTGCGGCACTCTTTTGAACTGGGCTTGTATAGTCCGTTGAGAGCAAGAAGAGCGTTATGACTCTGTATAGTTCTATAAGCTAACACCCTTCTGACTCTCACCGTGTATATGTCAAGTGGAGGCGGCTGTAAATTTTGGAATCTACCGAGAATCGTCTCGTTGCAAATTCATGGGGCGAGAAGCATATTATGGATGCACCCAAATCCCAACGCAATCTGTTGCGTGAAAACCCACACCAAAATAAAACATCCATTACTTCGGAATTGACCTTTGAAAGAGAGGGTCTATTTTCTCATTGATGGGAGCTTGCAAACAAATTCCGTCTCCCTTTCCACTCGCGATCCGTCCTTATCGATCAAGTTTCTCTCCAGAAGACTGGTAACATGGCAAACTTGAAGCATTGGTCATCCATCTTGTGTCATGCTTACATTGTTGCCATGGCAATGGAACTCCAATAATCGCAAATTCATCAGGAGACAATTGCTTGCTGACCATTTTTGCATGCTTAGCCCAATTTGTTTGTACGTGTACTTCTATTTTGCTTGAATGAAAATGACAGTTTGTTACTCAATGTTTGTCTTAGCATGCAGACAACATTCTCAATATGTTAAAGAAATGGATATTCTCATTTTTTGAATTTCAGGAGATCATTGGATTGGTAGGGTCATAGCAGATTTATACAAAGGAAACCTTTTTTTTTTAAATATCCAAATAATGGAAACTTCTCGCCTAAAGTTAGTAGATTTGTACAATTTTATGAAAAGATTATTCTTTAAAACCTGATATTGTGAAATGGTTGTCTTTCTTCTCTAGAATTTGGATGTGTATTTTGTTTTGAACGTGTTATGGAAAACCATGCAAACTGACTGCATTTTGTTGTTCAATTAGTATGAGAAGTCTCTCTGGAAGTCTTTTGTGCTAATGCTTCAAATGTAAAAACCTCTTATCATATTTGTAAATGCAACCCTGTATTAGTATAATTGGTCTTTATGTTCAAGGCCGCGAGTGCTTCAATTTTATTTGTTTGAAAATTGCTTGTGTACATTGACCGCAAGGTATTCAATTAACGAGCACAGGTTGAAGTAGTCTGAAGTGCTTAATTACCAAGCTAGTGCTCTCTCATTATCAGAGACAATTAAGCAATTATCCCCGAGCCGCATTCCTTAGTGGCCAGTCTGGAATCCCGTCATGAGACTGGGATGCTGTTCGCCTTCACGTTTCCAATGAGAATGGGTCTGTTCACATTGACATATTGGTGTACGTGTGCCGTGAATCAAGATGTGTTGGTCTGGTGCAGTCAGAAGGTTCTCAAGACTGACATCACCTGGAGTTCCAGGTGGATGGGAACTGTTATGTATATAAAAGTTAGAAAGTATTTAAAGTTAGTATTTAGTAGCGGAAAAGTTTTTTTTCAAAAATCATTTACGGGCTCTTTCATCTATTTTAATCCCATGTAAAAGAAATTGAATAATATTAGGGTAGAATGTTTTATGAAGAGGAGTGTCTTTGAAATGAAATTATATTTTAACTGTGACTGCAAATAGTATCTTTGGACTACAATTTTGTATTGTCTTACTTGGGATTATGGTAACAGAAGAGTTACATGCATTTCCTCCAAATCATTCTTCTTTTGATATCAATAATTCATGATCTAGCATTGTCGCTCATGGTCTCCCTTCTGCGTTGTTTTGCTTTACTGATGTACATCCTGGCCTGTGATTGAAGTTAGATTACACAAGATTTCCTCCGAGGTGAGATCAACCTCTATATTCTCTGACATTTCCCTGTTAAATTCTTGATTGAAATAGATAATCAGACGACTTTCCAAGGAGTTTTGCTGGAGCCAAGTTGACAAAAGGGAGATGATACAACCGGCATCGATTTGAGTCATAATTGTCCTTAAATTGCACTTAGGCCAGAAGGGAATGCGAGGAGTACGGGTTTTTGGTGTCAGGAGTGGGATTGTATTTCAAGTGGTTATTATTCACAGTTTTCGGCTCCCATTATGAATAAAACATGGTCATGGAAGCGCATTTGGTGTTACCCGTGAAGTTGTTTCAGACCATCCCTGCCATTACCATGGACAGCAGAGATGCTGAAGGTGTGAAGTGTCCATTGTGTTGTCCACTTCTGTGGGTGGCAAGAAATTAATTCATGGAATGGCATTTAGATCATCAGTATCTATTTTTATATTCCCTGAAGTTTTGAGGAAAAGATCTAACATGTCATCTTGAAGAAATCAAGTTGATTTGTAGCTTCTCTGAGTAAGACACATGCTCTATGGTCACTTTGTTGCCTCAAGTGAATTCTTTACTTTAACTTTGTTTTTTACAAAGGTACCTTGAAGGGTATAGTTATGGAAACAAGCTGTGAATTATTCAATAACATTTGGCGTTTAAAATAATCTAGAACCCTTATAATGAAAATCTGTAAATACTTGTACTCTTGTTTTTTTTTTGTTATTGAATTTTATCAGTTGGTGATCGAGTTACCCCTTTATTTCACTGAACATTTCAATTTACAGCAAGTCATGTGACAAACCTGGACACCTGCCCTAAATGTGGGCCTTGTAAATTGAGAAACAGCAGTGACATTACGCCATGTAAGACATGGGGCCATCCAAAGTTCGCTTGAATGAGCATTACAGTCACAGTGGAGTTACCATGCACTTTACCCTTTCAGCGGAGCCAGAAACACCAAGTAAAAAATGTCTAGGAGTTGCCGAGTTGGGGTTAATGAGGAGTTTAATTTGTTGGCTCCTTTGAACATGGCCAGGGGTCAACACTAAAAGGCACCAGGTGCAAATGGGTCCTTGTATTTTGATTCTGTAACCCCCAACTGACAAAAAAGTTTAATTGAAGCCCATGTATACAGACCCTAAACCTGAAATTTGGATCCCCCATATGGTCCCCACACCGTATGCTGACTCTTGTTTTCCAAAAATTTCAAAATTGTAAGAATCTCACCCCCTGTGACAAGAGTTAGTATGGCCGGAAGCTCTGAATATGGCACTTATAGTAATGTATTGTCAATGGAAATGAGGGACTTATTACGGGCAGCTGACAAGCTGTGAATGCGGTACTATCCAGTGTTGCTATGATACAGTAAATGATGTCTCTGTATATTTCATTGAGTAATAGGTAACAGACAAAAAGTTGTAGGATACAGAAAAATCTTGAAGAAGTGCGCGAAACTTAGGAAATTTACATCTTTGCTTTTTTGTGATTAGGTTTTGCTTGGGTGCACTTTACTTGTGATGCCCTAGGGACTTCCTTGTCTCACATCAAGGAGACACTGCTCTTGAAGTCCAAGGAGAATTGGCGAATTATGTAAGACCTTTCGATAGTAAAACTTAGATCATGTTTCATTTGATTGATTACATATAGAGCTAGAGGGAGAAGTCGCCACAGAGAGTGTTACATTACCCATACTAAAAGGACAATCCACCAGCTTCTTTAATATTCAGTCGGTGCTTGTTTCAGAGATAATTGTTTCAGGAATGCCGCGGAAAAGGAGTAAAATTATCTTTCTGATTGATTTTGAAATCCCGAAGAGAGTAAGAGAAAGAAGGTTTGGATTAGTAAAGGGAAATGGGATTGAGTTGCATTGATTAATTTTAAAGCTCATCCTATCAGAAAACTCAATACCAATAAGAATTGGGTAGCCGTGAATATCTCTCTCTATTAATGATATTTGTGATGATTTCCTCCTTTTTGAAAATCAATTATAGATGATTTATTTTAGAAGCACACCTACTTAATGTAGGTCATTTTGACTCCAATCCCAGTTCAGTTTCACAACCAATAAATTGATGTTATAAAAGAACTGTATTTTCTCCTCTGTCTCAGAGCCTTTGTAATATCAGGAATGATCATGCTTTGAACATCATTTATTCATCAAGCAGAGATTTTTTTTTAAATGGCACCCTTTGGGCTGTCACAGAGCTGTTTGAAAGTTTGATGAAGAGGATTGAGGAGTATTATTTCATACATAATTCTGTTCCCTAATGGTGCCAGTATATGGGGGTGAATGACGTAAGGAAGGAATATATGAGAAAGGATGTAGAACGTGCACAGAGGAAGATGGATAACAGTTGAGTGCCAGAAGGGCATTCACTGTGTGTTATCACCTTCTGGCTCTCAGTAGAGGATATGATTTAGAGATGTTGGTCATTTGTATAAGGTATGAAAAATTGACATGTCTTGTTGGAAGATTGATGAGAAAGGAAAATATTTTGAAGAAATGCTGGAAAAAGGAAAATGAACATTTTGATTACCTTTTGAGGCTGTGCGGTGGATATTTAGCTCTAGGGATTGTATAAAAGTAAAGGAAATATTAACACAGTATTGCCTAAAAGGAGATTGATGACATGATTGGAAAGTGTTTGGCATCTATAATGATATGGGATAAGTGAACATGCATTCTTATGTGAGACTGATATGAAGAAAATTAAGAAAATGAAAGATGAGGTACGTTGTTCCATCAACACACTTTCCCGATGACTGGAGGCTAGCAAATCTTTCAAACACATGAGTACTAAAGGAAAGTTATGGCGCATTATAAGTGCATACAGTGGTTTTATTTCAAAACGTTACAAGAAAAATATATCAATTTAACAAAAAATGGTTTCACCATTTCCTGTTTTCTTGTTTGCCTCTTCTTTCACCCATAAATCTTCCCCTTGCAAGCCTTTCCTGTCCTGTTCTGTTTTTTCCCATCATTTTGCTGATTTTGTAAATACTGTCTTCAGATCCCTTGTAATGTTGTTAAATGATATATTGTAATAAAGTAACTCAACAGAACGAAAAGAAAAGAAAGAAACCTTCTCCAGTCTCCTCCCCTTTCCCTCTTCATTTTTCACCTTATCTGTTTCTTCTTTACCTTTACCTTTACCTCATCTCTTTCAGCCTTTCCCCTTTTCTCTTTCCTCATTTCTCTCTTAGAATCGTTGAAAGTGGTCTGTTGTCAGAGAATGATTTCACATCTCAGATTACTATCCAGCTAGCAGGAATACAAGTCAGTTCTCCCTCCCCATGCATTCACCCTTTCAACTTCTTCGACAACTTTCCCCAACTCGTTCTCTGTCCTCCACTTTCAAGTTCCTCATCTCCTACTTCCCTTTGCCCCTTTCATTATCCCTCTTCTCCTTTCATCCTTTTTCTCCTCATTTCCTTTCTTATTTTCCCTTTCCCCTTCCAACCCTACCATGAGTGCAATTATGTAAAAAAAGGTCTGCTATCACTGAATCATTTCACATCTAAGCCGGATACTTTAATTTATAGGAATTAGGCTTAACTGGAATATATCTGTATTTCTTTTCTTTCTTCTTCTTCACTTTTCCACTTTCCTTACTTTTCCACTCTCCTTACCTCTTTCCATTCCTCTTTCTTCTTCCTACTTTCCCTTTCCCCATTCATCGATTCCCACTTTCTACCTCCTTTTACTTATCTTTCACCTTCTTCCCTTACTCCTTCTCTTCTCCATTCTAACTTCCTTGCCCAGTTCCCCTGAGAGCTTATCTGTTACGAAGTCTGTTGGTATCAAATGATTCTACATCTAAGCCAGATTGCATCATTATAAAGAATTGGCTTACTAGAATACATTCGTTTTAGCCATCTCGCTTATCAATAAAGTGTCTAAATTGGGTGCATTAATACAACTTTACAATCCAATCCTTGCCTGGAGAGATGAGACATTAGATCACAAATCGATAGCATGTAGTCTACGAAACTGACTTTCTGTTTATGGCTGGATTTCAGCTCCCATATGGCCCAGTCATCGCAGATCCCTTCATTTGGGATGAAATTGTAGAAATATAGAGAGGAAATGCTCTCCCGAAGTGCTTCTGTGGTATAGATTCCGTTTATTCCTCTTATCTCTCGCGATACAGCCTGAGGCGGTTGCCTTACGAGCATGTTCTGATGTTTCACGGCTATGCGGAAAAACAGAAAGCACACATTCGTGTCCTCGTATGCATATCTTAGCGGTCGATCAATGTGTGCCAAGCTGTACTACATTGATCGTTCTATCTCTTACATTGGTGATGAGACGTGCTAGTACGAGGAAATCTGCTGGTCTGAAGTGTTCTCTTTGGTATGTTATATGCCCACGATGATATTGACCTTAGCATCAAGAAGATAAAAAGGAGTGAATCTCAAAGCTACATGAATGAAGGAATTCATTGAGTGGACTTAAGTTATCAAAGGCTGCTTTTAATTTCACACTTCAAATAATGTTACACACTTTCAGTGTCAATAAATATATATGCTCTTTTGAGAGCTGGAAGAGATTTTTTTTTCATACAGGGATATGAGTTAATGACCTGCTCTCTAGACAATGATAAAAACTATTGTCGATATTTGAAACATAGCTTTTGATTTTATAGCTTTTGATTTTTTAAATGAAGTATGAATATTTTGCCTCTGCATCCTGGTATAAGATTGATATCATGAAATTTCCTTTAAAAAAAAAACCTTACTGAAAGATTGATGTGTACTAAAACAAAAAAGAGAGAAGAAAGTAAGAGGGCCTTTAAAGTTTTGTTAGCATAAGGATTGCGTTTTTACAAATTTTCTCACTTGAATCAATTCTCCTATCAATTTAGTTTGCCACATTGGCAGTGCTATTCATTGCCATCTATATTTAGAAGTAAACTCAAAGGTTTGTCACTATCAAGGATATAGAAAATTCTATTAGACCTTGATCAAATTTTTCATCAGTCTGATGGGGGTTAAATAGTCATTTTGTTGTCTCTTCTAATTTAAGTGCTTTTTAATAAAAATTCCTGTGTGGTTCATGTCAGAAGGGATATAAATTGAATAATCATTGATGATGCAACATTCTTTCCAGT
Organism: Heliocidaris erythrogramma; assembly: GCA_025617745.1. NCBI lineage: Eukaryota > Metazoa > Echinodermata > Echinoidea > Camarodonta > Echinometridae > Heliocidaris > Heliocidaris erythrogramma. Next base: position 39,732,776 of record CM046857.1, on the reverse strand, counting down.
ATTTACGGAACATACTTCTTAGGGTTTGTAGGCTACTCTCATAAGTATATAGACATAGCAGATCTCAACAAATTTTATTTGAAGTTCTTTGAATTAATGTTTTGATAAAAGAGAAGCATGATGTATTTACTTTGAAAAAAAGGAATTTTCTAGAGGTTTTTTACAGAATGTTAGAAAGATATTGAAAAGAAGAAAAAGAAAGAAAGAAAAACTTGTTTACTGATTTTACAGCAAATTGATATACAAGGAGAAATAGAGTATCTGTCAAACACAAATTGTTAAGAAAACAGTTAGCATACCAGATCAGATGTCACACATATGTGGTCATTCTGACAGGAGAAGAAAAACAGTTTAATCCAACATTTCGAACCAAAATCCTCCTCATCCTTTTCATCAGATTATTGCCGCAATCGTTTTCTCCTTAATCATTCCCATTGGATGACTCCAGCTTGGAAACCTGGAAGAAATCCGAGACAGAGACGGTGCCCTGTTCACATCTGCCACTTAGCCGCCAGACAGCTGCAGATGTTGCCGCATTTTTACGGATATGCCACGGATAGTGGCAGGTATGGCCGCGACAGCTTGCACCATCAAACAATGCGGTATTTCTCCTTGATGTTTTATGGCAATTTTACGGCTGTTTTGCGACTTTTTATCTTGCTATGACCTAGGAAACAGAGTATTATTGCTGATACCTGGTGGATATGAACGGTATCCGTAGCTGCCTGTGCAAGTCCAAGGTTCCGACTAATCGACGAATTCGCATTGCCTACTGGCTAATCACAATGCTAGGTGGTACTCTCCTATCAAAACAACTATCATATATTTGCCGATGCGTATATGAACAGGGGCATGTGGGGAATACAGCATTATTACGGTATTTTCGGGGTATTGCCTTCCGCAATATGGACCTTGACCAATGAAAATCGCCTGCCGATGCATTTTGGCTATATTTGTCTGTATTCCCAAATATGAACAGGGCTACGGAGACGTGATGGCCGACCCTCCGGACAATTCCGAACAGAAAGCATAGAGTCTACAGAACCGGAGAAAGGCGCACTTGGCGCAGAATAACTGCTCGGGGCGAGTATTGGTATTCCGCCATCCCTTGTTTGTGTTGTATTTCGATATCCGCATACTTTAATCAATGTCAAAGGTGATGGTGAGAGAGCTCAGTCATTTCCCACTCAACTTTGATTGGAAAAGTGAGAAGAAAAGTGGGGAAAAAAACTTTTTGACTGCAGTTGGTGTGGGCCTGTTCAGTAATTTAACCAACTTCCTACGGGAAATGGATGGTCCCTGTGTTAAACTTATGCGAATGAGAAAATTCAGTTCTCAACGGCTTAAACACATGTGTTTTACAGTAAGAAGCAAAAGATTATCAATATTCAAGCTTTTCAGTTTTTCTTCCTTCATGCTTGACATCGTTGATAAAATACACAAAATTGTGACTTTTTATTTGTTTATATGTGTCAGCCTATTAGAAATGATGAAATAGATGTTTTATATAATTCTTACGTATGTTTCGAATTTGTAAAATTTACTTTGTCCTCTATGAATCATTCTGATCTCATTAAAATCAGATAAATATAGGAATCGATCATATTGATTTTTAGAAATCCTTACGGAATTATTTTACTTTCAGCTTGCACAATCATATCACATGGTAACGTGAGAAAGACTTTTTGAATAAAGTTTTTTGAAAGACAGGCAGTGTTGCAGACACATTACACCTGAAAGATGTTCCTTAACTATTCTGATTTTATGCAAGGAAATACAAGATAATGCCATTCAAAAAAATTTGTAACAATGTTTGTAGTAAAGGAAAAGTGAGACTTCATTCTTCGTCACTCAGTCTTCACTCTTCAAAAGTTGTTGTGTACGGTTATTGTACATGCAGTATAAAGTGAAAGTAATATTTCTAGCACAGTCAGTGCCTTTGGTTACACTATATGTCAGCTTAAACCCAGATGCCAAACTCAGTGTTACTTACTGCAGCTGAACTAAACATATGGAACACGCAGCTAGCTGGTGACGAGGTCTGCTTCTTGTATCATGTCTTTAAATATTCATTTGAAATTAACTGAAATGCTCTCAGAGGAGATACGTAAAGAATTAAAGTTTCATTTCTTTTTGCTAAGTAGTGAAAAAGATATTAATTCAAAATTAATAGTTGCCGAAAAGAGAAAGCAAGCAGTTTGTTGATACTGAGGATTGAAGAAGATTATGTGGACTTAGGTTGGATGATAGTGTTATTAGTGCTAAAGTGAATTTCAAATTTCCCCCCTCTCTCTCTGTCTCTGTCTTCATGTCTGTCTTTCTCTTTATATTTAAAAAAAATCATTTCTTCAGGATGTTGCCAAATGGTTGATGTAGCCTTTAAAATCCTAACAATCAATAGCAACATTTGATAGCAACATTTATGATCATCTCGTCACCTAAGACCTGCTACCTTCTTCTCAGTAATGAAAGAAGGAGACATGATTCATGGAAAATCCCAGTTACAAGGATGGAAGGGGCATTCAAAGACATTGTTGTGGGGGGGGGGGGGTGGATGGGGTTGTCGAAAACACGTTTGCCGACCAGGTACCTGCAAATTTCCAACCAGCAGAAAGGTCTTCAATTTTTGCCATTTGCCAACAGCCTTTAGAAATGTTATTTTGCTGACTGAAAATTTTATAGGGGGTAGGTGTCATCCCCCCCCCCCCTCTCCAGTGATGCCCCTGCAAAGATGCAAGCTTTTGACATCACAGATTCATAGCTTGATTGTATGTTACCATTTCTCATGCATGGATTCTGCCAGAGGAAAAATATATTCATTATATTCATTTTGATTGAAGCATATTTTATTTAAACGGGGTAGCCTTGCAGATGAATAAGATACTGTTCTTCCAAGGTGCCCTGCCTGACTGCCGATAGACTTAAACTATGGATTAATTCATATTACATACATGAGATTTCGAACACGAGACAGACAAGATTTAAGATGAGAATGAGGTTAATGCAAATTGTAATATTGTATGTTGGGAATAGAGCTGATCGATGCTTCAATCACATGTGTCACTACTTTGCCTGAACTATATTAAAGCATAAATCCATCTTTTTGACATGCACTGGCAAAGATCTAATTATTTCGGTACAAGAATCGCATATTGGATGCGTTAAAATACTTCAAAAATAACCCTCATAATTATGACTTTTTATGTTATGAGCCCCATTAAAAAATCACTCAGTTCTAATTGTTTAAAACCTCATTAATTGGCACGTTTGAATTGAAAGTCATTTGAGTAATTAACTCTTAATGACTTTTAAGGTACATTTGATCCATTGTGTTTATTATCATGCATTAAGGCTTCTATGACAGTATTCTACTGTAGTATTGGCTTGACGAAGTCTCAGTTACAATAATTCTTTGAATGTGAATTTGTTTTATGATGTTAAAGCTATTTCATCAATACCACACTTCGATGATATCATAAGGAGCTAACAGATCACATTCGGAATGGGCATTTACTCTTTGATGAGTGCGTTGATAATGCTTCTTTAACCTCCTCATGCAGCCTGGGGATCTTGGCAAAGAGCACGGGTAGGAGGGGGAGGGTGGAGGGGGACCTCCACTCGCCCTGAAAGGAGAATCATCCGGGGAGAAAAGAACAAACAATACTTGGGACATTTGTAACACCTTCAAAATCGATATCGTCTGCTGAGGGCCAGAAGAGCGTAAAATTAACCCCCTTCTGGCTCTCTCTCTAGACAATGTCTCCTAGAACAACCACGGTCGGTTAGCCATGTCCAAGATAACGTGGGATATTTTATATAAGATTATGGTCAAATATGGATTAATTGGGAATTAGTTCCGCTAGAACTAGATTCTGTGCCTGCCTCTCAGTATTTATTAAACGAGGCAAGGAGATTCAGGTAGGACTCTCCTTCTCTTTTCAAAAAATTATACTACTGTAAAACAGTGGGGTGAATAGGGACAGAAATTGGAAGAGTGTTTCGAGATAATTTCCTTTTACCAGTAATGATGCAGATCCTTTTCATTGTTTTTTTTTCTGTCATGAAAAGAATTAAAAGGATCTGTGTTATTCCTAGAGGAAAAAAAAAAGTTCTATGCTGAGAGCCATAAGGACATTGAGTCCATTTAAAAGTAAGTGAGTTAACGCCCTTCTTGCTCCCAGCCATTGATTGAAAGCAGCCTTATGTTGCTGAATTACAAAAACGTATCACATTGATGAATGAGAATGAGCTGAGGATCTGGAAGGGATAAATCTCCTTTTTGAAATGGAATGTCAATGCCTTGTAATTGCTCTTCTAATCAGTCATCAAAGATGGAAGCCACAAAAGGATCCCTGGAAATTGTACAACATTTGTACCAGGGACAATTGTTCCTCCTCAATTTCTAAGACTTATGCCTTGTTGCAAATAAGGCAGCATTTTTATTTCTTTATTGCATTTGCTAATCAAGCCTTTGAAGGTAGTTAGCAAATACAGGAGTAACTTAATGCTATGCTTGCACTTGTAATTGTGTATTCTCTTTGTGTACAATATGGCACATCAGAGACTGCGCAAATCCATGACACAGTCATACATCATTAAATGACGCCTTGTGTGCAACATGCTTAACCAAATTCTTTTAACTCTGCATGACTAGACATTAAACCTAACCTTATCCCCAAATGTATCCTAAAACCCAATTTGCAACCCAAACATTTATCCTGTGTTTTTCAGAAGAAAAAAAAAAATCAGTATTTTTGAGCAAAAAATAATAGAGCCCGTGAGAAATGCTGCTGGAGCAAATGTTGGATCACCTCTCTGCATTCATGGTCAACTATGATGAATCAGTGCAAGATTTTCACACTTGCCCATATCGGCAGCCCACCAGTCACACAACCACCTGTAGTGGACGTCACCAGGGATGCCTTTCAAAGGGTGACAGTGCTAAGGGCACTCCGTCATCATGCTTGACACTTTTCCAGCTGTCCCTTCCCACCTTGCTCTCTCTTCCTACTTTCTCCCCTCTCTCTCTTTCTTTCTCTCTCTCTCTCTCTCTCTTTCTCTCTTTCTCTCTCTCTCTATTCTCTTGTAATAGAAACCTTGTCATCCTCCCGATAAAGTCAATAATGCTGATGATGTCCCGTCTACGACAACGGCACACAATATCGCTTCTTACTGCAAACAATAGAAAAGGTTTGACGTAGCGTTGGATCAACAGGTGTTGTTGGCAGCCCTGACGCGTTTCTGAGAGGCACTTCGAAATACTGATACTTCCCTGACTGAGTAGGCTGCCGTATGAATTGGGTCTGGTTCACGTAGCTCAAGGCATCGGTGCTTTCAGTTGAGTGTCTTAGGCTTCTTTCACACGTGATGTCGTAAACCGCCTCCAAAAACCTCTGTGGGAAAATAAAACATAGTTTATGTTTAACCCATAGCAGTATAGTGTCTCCTTTTAGCGTTGTTTTTGCAAATTATATTTTATATATCCAGGATGGTGTTTCATAAAGCTGTTCGTAAAGTTACGAATGACTTTACGAACGACTGGAACATGTTCTTGGGTGCTATACTAATCAGATTCTCAATCATTTAGCACAAGAACAGTCGTGCGTAAAGTCGTGCGTAACTTACGAACAGCTTAATGAAACACCCACCTGAGTATTAGGAATTGCACATTATACATGAGCTAAAAGAGCAAAAATCTCTAAGAATTTTTAGTGTATTTTCTAATGCAGTACTTTCTGCTGTTTGTGAATAAGAGCAATTTAATTGTAACTAATCATTAAACTCTCTAAATTGGCTATACAGTGTAAAGAGATATAATCGCTATTTTCATGTGCAAATTGGCAATTTTTCTGTTGGTTTTTTAATTATTAACATTGGCTCATGTAATATTCTTTAATATTTTAAAAAGGATGTAGGGGTGGGAAATAAAGAGAGTTGGTGCCAATTTGAGGAGGGTTGAGCTGATTAGTTTAAACTTTAGGAAAACTCTGAACTGCTACAACAAAGACTGCAAGCATTGTGGAATGTGTGAACGAGGCTTATAATAGCAAGATACTACTTCTCTGGCAATGGAAATTTTCACTTTCCACTACATGCATAGATGGTACTTGATTCAAAACATACATGCACATGGAAATGTAGGTGAAATGAGTATATTGTTTCATTCTTCTCTTTCAGTATAATCGGAAATGGTTTTCCTTGAACCTTGATACAAAACGGGTTATATTTCCATCAACAAGTCCTCTTGTCATGGCAACAGATGACATTGGCGCATCTAGTTTCGAACTAAAGTATGGTAGCCTTGAATTAGATAGGTTTTATAGACCTGGAAATCCAGGCAGTCTGTAGAGTTTTGTAATTCATAGAAAAAAGGAAAATCATGATGCGCTGCTGTTCAGTAATTTCATATCTACTGCTGATCTCCCATTGGTCAATTCATAATCATGTGATATGCAGCTCTAGGTCTTGTGGTCTAGTGGATAAGTCTCCGGACTGTGAACCACAAGGTACAGGGTTCAAATCTCTGCTGCAGCTCTAACATCCTTTGCATGACATTAAGCTAAATTTGCCACACCCGACAGAGGTGTAGTAAGTGGGTACCTGATTCCTTGAATGCACTGAGCGTAGCTAAGCCGGGGTAATAATATCCTTTGGAACGCATAGAGACGTTATATCATAATGTGATATGCGCTATACAAGAACGGAATATAATCATTTTTATTATCTGATAGTAGTACTGTTAGCTGAATGCAAGCTGTGTCATTATATAGTTCATGTGTTCCCAGGTACAGTGATAACCATGTAGATTTTATGTATTGCATGAAAGACACATTTAAGTTCAATGATGGAATGTTCAGTACGTTCTTTACAGGATGTTCATTACAGAATGTTCATTACAAAATCAGGCCTAGCGATACGGTACAATTTGCATCTCATTAACCCCTGGTTTGTTTTGAATTACCAACGGACTTCTAGCTCAGTGCGTGCATGCGGTCATCACGATGGCAAAACAAGGAACCTCAATTTGCGCCTCTATTTTGGCGATTAATGAGCTAAAACTTCCCACATGAACTAATTTGTAGTTATAAATGATTGTCTGAAAACAATCCTAAAATATGATGTTTGTTTTGTCGAGTTATAGCAACATTTTGAAGTGAAATTGTCCAAAGACTACGTGTCTATTTTTTTCTGACACAAGTCTACCCCTGCATAAATATTCATGAAACTTCATAATTTTAGAGGAAGTTTCGCTGATGCAACTTCTTTCTTTGCAGAGATATTACGTCTTTTCACACGATATCTTACAGCAATTTGGAGCAGCAAATTATGCGCAGTGATGCCAAATTCACGATCTGCATATGCGATATTCATGAGTCAGCCCATTCATGGATTGCGCATGCGCATGGCCAATGGACAGCTCACTCTCAATTCACGCAACTCAGCCGTACACAGATTTCAACGCGGGGACGAGGTTGTAATATTTTTCTGTTATGTCAGCCTCGGCGGTTTGACACCGAGATCCTTTTTTTCTGACACAATTTGTCTATGCTGAAATTCACCTCAAATAAATACCATACGATTGTAGAAAAATATACAATAAAATATTCATCACAGTGATTTTCTTTTGAATCTCCCCGAAATGAGGAATTTTAGGGGAAGATTATCAGGTAAAATTTTGTGTTTGTAACCGAAGAAATATTGCTAAAATTTCATATTTTCCATTGGGCGAACTATGATTTTGCAATATTGTTGTGAAAGAAACATCTATATTTAATCATTTTTCTAACTTTTTGTTTACAAAAAGTGATGTTTTAAACGTTATTTTTCAGCTTGCATTTGGGAAAATGCATGCACCGGCGAGGTCAAAGGGGGTCAACTCAATGGACAATCGTTTGCTAATTATGGGCTAGTCCCCCGCTGAAATGTTCATTACAGAATGTTCATTACAGATTGTTCATTACAAAATGTTCATTACAGAATGTTCATTACAGAATGTTCATTACAGAATGTTCATTACAGAATGTTCATTACAAAATGTTCATTACAGAATGTTCATTACAGAATGTTCATTACAAAATGTTCATTACAGAATGTTCATTACAGAATGTCTATTACACAATTTCCATTAGGCCTACCCATAAATTGATTTATTATGAATCTAAGAAATAGAAGAAAAAAAACATGTGAAGTCATGGCCTAACAAACATTTAGTGTGTGCATGTACCCATACTGTTAGGATTCTGATAGTGTACTCTCTTTATTCCTTCGAGAGAATTGACTATGATCGTCCAGATGAAAGAGATAGGTTGGAAGTTCTGAATGGGAAAGTGAGTTGCTCATTTCATTGCAGGTCTCGCTCATCTAAACTATCATCAGTCTTGCTTTGATCGCTCAATTCCCTTATATACTTGTGTGTTTCCAGGTAAATAGATAGCATAACAAAATCTTCCACTCTCTCTATCCCATTAGAAAGTCATGTGCCTTAGAATGTTATCTCTAAGTAGCAATCGAATCACTCCGCTACTTTTCGATTCTTAGGACAGCCCTCGTAAAGAGCTGGAATCGCCTCCGATTCGGATACAAATTTGTTATGGTGCCTTAAGCAGGCTCAGCCAGAGTCAATATTTGTGATCAAGAGACTGTGAGAGGGGATCGTAATGGGGTTGAAAGGCGAGATGTGTCTGTTGCAAGTCTGCATTTTTCTTTCTTTCTTTCTTTCTGTTTTGTTGTTCTTGCTTTAGTATGTGGATTTTGTCTGCTCTGTAAATGGGCAATTGATGTATGGCGATGAAATGGTGAACAGGGAGACATGCAAGAAGGGAAATGGTGAATAAATAGCTGTGGGAACTTTGTTTTCTTTTTTTCCTTTTCCCCCCTTTTCCCCCCTCAACTTAAAGTAGGTTACCAAGTGAACTTGAAAAGGTCTTTCTAATACATTATTTTCACTCTCTTGTTTCTGTTTTTCTCTCACCACCACCTTTTCTCTTTCTTTCTCCATTTGCAGATATGTCCTAGTGAGGATCAGACACAACCTAGACATTTGTGTTTGGCGTTAATTTGGTTACATGTCAGTTTTCCGAAGATTCGTTACTCCGACGGTTCGTAATTTAAAAAAAATATTTCATCAGGTTCGTAATTCTGAAAAGTTAACTGTAGGGCTCCATTGCATTTTTGGAATATGAATATGAACCCTTTTCATTTTCCGAATTACGAACCCCATTTCATTTTTGGAATTACAAACCTTCGGGATTACGAACCTTCAGAGAATGGCATTAAATGCTCAGAATTATGAACCTTAAGAAAAACGAACCTTCAGAAAAACGAGTACACCCCCCCCCCCATTATTTAGTAAAAGATGTAGGGTTAGGGTAGGAAACTTACCACGTAGCAATTGTCGCCGTAGCATGTGTCGTAGAATCATCCTGATTTGTCTCTTCAACAATTCATCTCTCTTTGTCTACTCAGGAACAAGAACATTTCTGAGGAATTCATAAGTATTCACATTATAAACTAATCCTCAAAGAAAAATTTGTCAAACTTTATTTCTCGTCTAAACACCACTGATTTTACTCTTAGCTCAGTAGCATGTTTGCTATGCTAAATCAGGTGCATGATATAATTGTCTTTGGATTATGCTTGGGCACCCATTGTATATGTTTAACATGTAACAAATCAAGTCTGAACTGCTGACCCAACAGGGTAAATACTTTGAAAAAGGTTACAAAGACACATTAAGACAGACACATTACGGAAGACAGAGAAATAGATGGCAGCATGCATTTAAAGAGAAGGACAGAGAGAGAGAGGGGGAGAGAAGAGAAAGAGAGGGAGAAAGGGGAGGAGAAAGAGGGGGAGAGACAGGGAGAGAGAGAGAGAGAGGGGGAGAGATACAGAGAGATGGGAGAGATACAGAGAGATAAAGGAGAAAGGGGAGAAAGAGGGGAGAGAGAGAGAGAGACAAAGGGACAAGGAAGACTGGAAAGAGTACTCAAGATATGAAGAGAAAAAACATAGTAGAGAGAGAGAGAGAGAGAGAAAGGAAGAGAGAGAAAGGAGGGGAATATAAAGAAAGATTAGGTGAAAGCAACATGGAAACAGGGAGGAGTGATGTATGAGAGTGTGTACAAATGAGAGAAAGAGAGATAGAAAAGGGGAGGAGGTGAGGGAGTGATACATGATGAGGGTGTTAATATGAGGGAGAAAGATAGAGAGAAAGAAAAAGAATATAGTGGAAGAGGAAGAGAGAGAGAGAGAGAGACAGAGACAGAGGTAGGGAAAGAGGTAGTATTAAGGGACAAAATTGAGAAAGAAGTTGAGCAGTATATATAGGAGGCACTCTTTTTGAGGCATGAACTTGAGCTAGCCTTCAGCTTATCGCTTCAAGGGCAATTTCCACCCACCTGCCTGTGGTACTCATGTTACCAGTTGCAATGCCAAGTGGCTTTCATCAGATTCACTATGAATATTCCACCAAGCACTTTGATGGCATCCGGCAATTTCGTACCAAACATGAATTTCCAGTCTTGAAATCTCTGCACTGTACAAGTGGTGAAAGTTATTTGTGTAAATAAAATATATACAATTTTGTTATTTTAGAAGTGATTAAGATTTAGGTTTAGGAGTCATTAAGATTTAGATTTAGGAGTCATTAGGAATGAGAAATTGTACCAAAATATGTAGGAAATATAATTTATGATAACATTGGATATTTAGGGGTGCTTAAAAGTAGTGCTTACAGGAAAACAATAAAAGCAAAATATAAAATATGGAATGAGTGAGATGATTATCTCACATCAAATTACCCTGGGAATAAAATATTGTTTAAAGGACCTTGTTTGGAACGCGGCAGGAAAGACGTTTGTTTTCTTGCCTAGTTATGATTGTATAGGCATTGATTGGGGTCGATGAGAGAGACTGATAATAAGAATGACTAAAACATAAGGGTTCTTACGATCAGATTTGCTGATTGAAAATTGAGCTGCTCCTGACGAAAATGTAGAAGCTGTTTTAAAGAGCAAATTAGGAGAACATATAGGAGAATATGCAATGGTTAGAAAGAGAGAGAGAGAGAGAGAGAGAGGACATAAAAGTTATACTTGTGACATTTGAAAAAGGTCAGTCGACCCTGGTGTTATAAGGCAGTGTAGGGACTTCGGTGTACTGAGAGGCACTTGAAGAAGTGCTAAAAAGGGATAGCTTATATAAAATAGATTGTCTGATGGCAGGCAGAAGGACATAAACGAGTTAATGCCTTTCTGGCACTCAACAGACAAGATGAGAAGTGTGAGAGTAAGATCAAGGGACGATAAGATGGAAGAACACATGCAGAGATGAAGATAAGAGGAGAGAGGAAGAGAGAGGGGGAAGAGAGTGAGAAGGAGAAAGAGAGAGTGTTCGAGGGAGGGGATATGAGTTGAAGAAATCCTCGTAACCATGGGTTATTCAGGGTGGCGGAAAAAATAAGTTCAAGTATTGAATTTCACTTCAGTGTATTGGGTTTCATTCTATGGGCAAGTCATTGCCGGTATGTCTGATCGATAAAGAAATATTAGATGGACAATGTGGGAAGGTCCCTCCAACTTAGTGCCCGTTATTTGCTGAACTTCCTTGATGTTGATGACAAATGATATGCAGAAAAAGGTGAAAATTTGTAAATGTTCATTGTGCCTTTACTCGTAGAATGACATTGTTGTAAAGACTTAAAATTATTGATGTTCTTCCATTTCATTTTTTGTCTTGTTTTGTTTTGGTTTTTTTGTTCACACAAATGAATGCAGACATGAGTGGGAAAATGTCATAGAGGATCAGTCTAAAGATATCAGTTTTGACAGAGAGAAATAATTATTATACTTCAAGTTTAAATTCATAAGTTCTATATTGTAGAGTGAGAGAGAGAGAGAGAGAGAGAGAGAGGTGAAGAGGGAGAGAGGGGGAGAGAGACGTATGTGAGAGAGGGAAGGAGAGAGGGATGGATATAGGGAGGGAGGAACAGAGGAACAGAGAGAAAGAAAGAAAAAGTAAAGGAATTAAAGAGAAAGAGAAGGAAGGAGAGAGAGAGAGAAAGATAGAAGTAAAGAGAGAAAAAAATGAATAAATAGATGACAAGGGAATGAGAAAATGATGAAAAGATTAACCACCATTAGCATTTTCTTAACATTTGTAAAAGTGACTCTCATGGCTCTAAAAGAGGTCAAAAAAAAATAGACACCATTTTGTAAGAGGAGTAATAATGAATAGGGTCGTGACTGACAGTGCCCCATAAAACTTCCTCAAAACACACAGAAATCTAATTAAGGTCCGCTCCTTGCTATTTGCTAAGAAGTCTCTTTGACGTTCTTCATGGATCATTGCACTGTATGGAAGGTGCGCTGGCCAAATTGCAATACATTCAATAGATAGCTTTTAGATACATATATGGTGTCATCTTTTCTGACTTGCACTTCGACATCTTGTTAATGCCTTCTTGGCCACCATGTTTTGAGTCAATTCATATTCAACTTCCAAGAGTAATGTCTTATTTTGGACTGAAAATACTGAAAATACTTTGTTTCATTGTCAAATTGCTCATAAAAAAGATTGTAGCATACTTTCTAATTAAGATGAAATATGGATTTAGGTGTCTTCATTTCATTTCATTTATTTATTTCACTCTCTTAAAAAACATCAAAATTTTTACAGTACATATATCATAACTGATTGCAGATAAGAAGTGAGGGAATCATAAAAAGCCATGTAGGCTTGTCAAAGATGATTACCTGAAAATATACATATAGTAGTTGAAATTAAAACATTTTGAACAAGAAACATAAAATGAATATCTTAAACTACAGATAGGACAGATGGATTGAAAAAAGAAAGGGGAGAGGAGATAACTTGAGATTTCAGGAGCAAACAATTTGTATACCTTTTACATATTAGCATTTTATATTCTTTAAATTTTAATGACCCTTGTACAAACATTTGAAATGTTGTAATGATTTACATTTTTTAATGGATTCAGGTAGATCGTTCCATACAAGTGGGCTGTGAAAAAATACAGTGTTTTTGGTAGTACAAGTTTACTGCAATAAATCATATATACCTACCTATTATGCCTGTAGTCTTGACTACGGGACCCCTTCGAGAATTTAACACACATGAGTCACAATATTGTGCGCACCCCCCGTAATCCTATTGTCCCCTTCGCCACTCACGCGCGTCAACACGCTACGGCCATCTTCCTCTTTCTTGCTCGCCCCCGACGAGTTAGGACGTATAGTCACAGCGCTCCTGAAATCAGGTCGTATAGTATCTTTTTGGTGCGCTTTTTCACATAGTTAAAGCACTTTTAGGTACCTATATTCGTTTAGATTATAGTACTTTGTGTTTTAGTAGTCACTCTTGCCGATTGCAAGGGATTTTTTGATTCCCTTTCTTGGCATTTATTTTTCACGGTCAGCCCCACGTAGATATTTCCGTGTTTGCGGGTGTTTCCGTTTGTCACCGAGCCTTCGGGTTCGGCGTTTATTCTTACGGTTTTTAGGCTGTGTAAATTTCTTTAGTGCGTATCTCCCAAATAATTTTACCCTTATTTTACTGCATTCAGTTGAAGTATTTCTTAATTTGAAAAGTATACTTTATTGTCTGTTTTATTGCAGTGGTATGGATTCGGAAGAAGAAGCAGCTAGGTCAAGGAGACCTGCTTCTTCCGAAGAGTCGTCTAGCAAGACGACTCGGCCTTCCAGAACTCTCCCGAGTACTTCGGTACATGGGGGAGGGAGGAGGGCTAAGGGTAAGTTGCCTAGTGGTGTTTCCTTGCAGAGTTTGCCAGTCTCGTAGCTTGCGGCTTCGGGACGGGTGGCGTTAACTGAGTCGGGATTGTCAACTCCGAAGCCCGTGGTTTCGGGGTGGGTGGCGTCAGATTCTAGTGGTTTGGATATCTAACGATTCCAATCCCCCGGTCGCTGAGACCAGAGGGGGGAGGCGGTTGTTTCCCGTACGGTAGCGTTCACTCGCTCTGATCCGTTAGGGGAGACGCGCCCCACTACTGCAGGGCAACCCACGGGCTTAGTCCATGTTGGTCTGGGTTCTCAAACCCTAGCCCCCGGCAAACGCCATATGGGGGAACGAGTACTTCCTGGGCTGTCTACATTGCCAGCTAATGGGAATGCTCGAGCTAACAATTATGGACGCTCTTCGGAGCAACAGGTGTTTTCACCTGAGTGCGTGACTACTAGTGCTCCCCTATTGCTGCTTTCGAGCGGTTCAATAGCGGGTTCACACGCCTTTAGTAGTCATCGGGCACATACCGAGTCATCTCGGTCTGCCCACGCACTGGGAGCTTTTAACTCCCAACCCATGGCTACTGCATCTTCTTGCTTAGCCAATATGGGTGATTTGGGCGATTCTCTAGGCTTGCGCCATGAGCGCTCCAATCCCTTTTTGGGGAAGTGAACGTCCCTCCGCGGAGGGATCGGTTCGTGTTTCCGAAGTGGCTTCGGAGATCCGAACGAATCCGATTAAGCGTTCTAACAAAAGGGTTTCGGCTACGACTCTTGTCGAGCCAGCCAAGAAAAAGGCCAAGAAGAGGGCAAAAAGTGGCAAGGCTTTGCCGGCCTCTTGCCCGTCTGGCCTGGCTAACCCAGCTAGCTCCTCTCAAGCTGACATGTTCAGCATGATGCGGGCTTTTGCTCAGAATCAGGGTTGGTCCTTGTACCGGCTACTTCAACCCTGACTTCTGTCCCTATTCAGGGGTCTGACTTTGAGACAAATCAGCCTTTTGTGTTGGATTCGTCTTTGTCTGAGTCGGTTTCGCATGTGCCTCCTATTCCCGCGGCCCTTGGGGCGCCGCTGGGCGAGGAGACTTTCGTTGAACCATGCGGGGCTCTGCCTGCTGTGGCCTTTGTTAGCGTTCCTTTGTCTCTTTCCACTCGGGTGGAACCAGATTTGGAGGTGGCCTCTCAAGCTTCTTTTTTGAATCGCTTGGGCAGGCGGAGTCTCAATCGCTCGCCCTCTGTGGGGTGGAAGCGATTGCTTTGTTATCCAGATATCTCTCTGAATTTTAGTCAACCCGCGCGCAGGGTTCGACTTCGCGTTGGTTTAAGCAGCGGGATTCCTGCTGAGTCCTTTGTTGGCGTTCCTTTGCCGGGTCATCCCGGTCCGCCCTTGCTCTGGGCGCCTTGGCGTCCGGCCCATGGCTGTTGCATCTCCTTGCTCGGCCGATATGGGTAATTGGTGCGCGTCTTTGGGTTCAATACCCTCAGCGCACTTCTCCCATAAAGGGAGGTGAGCGTCCCTCAGCGGAGGGTTCGGTTCGTGTTCCCGAAGGGCTTCGGGGATCCGAACGAAACCGAATAAACGCTCTGAAAAGCGGGTTTCGACTTAGGCTCTTTTTGGGCCAATCAGAAGCCTAGGGAAGGGGCTAAAAGAGGCAAGGCTTTGCCTGCCTCTTGCCCATCGGGTTTAGCTAACCCTCCGGTCTCTCAAGCTGAGTTGTTCAGTGTGAGATGGGCTTTGCCCAGACTCAGGGTTGGTCCCTTGTACCAGGATTCACATCTCCTGCTCTTGTCCCGTTTTTGGGTCGGACATCGAGACTAATTAGCCTTTTATGGTTTATTCTTCTTTGTCTGTGATGGGATCACATGCGCCTCCTAGTCTCGCAGCTTCGGGGCTCCGTCGGAGTGAGGAGGCTTATGGCGGTTCATGCGTGAATCCGACCGTTTCGGCCTTTGTTCGTGATTCTTTGTCACGATTATTTCAGGCGGATCCAGTTTTGGAAGCGGCCTCTCAAGCTTCGGTTTCCGAATCGCTGGGGCAGGCAGAGCCTTAGTTGCTCTCCCTTTGTGGGGTAGGAGCGATTGCTTTGTTCTAAACTTTCCCTGACTTTTAGTCAACCCGCGCGCAGGGTTCGGCTTTGCTTGGTTTCAGGCAGCGGGATTCCTCCGAGCGTTTTTCTCTTGCGGAGGATTTCTAGCTGGATTTTGGACGCATTGAAGCGGTGCTTCTTTTGAGCGTCATGTTTGGTTTGCAGTGGTCATGGTTTTCCACTGCAGCTGCCTCGGTCATGTACCGTCGCAGAGTATTGGTTGGTGGCTGTCTTCGTTCCTTTCTCCCCGCTTGGGAGGCCATCTCCGGGGACGCTTTTGTTCTCTTTGGCGGACGAGACTGATTCTTCATAGATCTGTCCGCCCCGCTCCCCGGAGGTGCTATAGGAACTCGGTCACCTCACAGGCTGTCTTTTTCCCTTTCTCCGACTTTTGTTATTCCCAAGCGCTCGGGAAAACTTCAGTACATTTTCGGATGGAGACTCTCGCCTCCATTCTTCCGTTGATCAAGAGGAAGGACTACGCGGTCTTGATAGTTTTCGAAGATGCGTATTTCCACTTTCCCGTTCATCGCGCTTTGCGCGATCTTCTGGGGTTTTTCTTCCTCTCAGAGACTTATCGTTTTCGCACTCTTCACGTCGGGCCGTGCCCAGTCCCTCGGGTTCTTACTCAGGTTGTAGCCGTGCTGGCAGCCTCTCTGAGGCGATGCGGCCTTCGGCTATTTTTGCTACCTGGACGATTGGCTTCTCCTAGCGGAGTTGCGCGATTGTTTGTTGGACGAGACTACTTTGCTCGTCATTCTTACTCAAGACTTAGGTTATCTAGCCAGTCTAGTCGATGTTTTAGAGGACTGCCGGCTCCTCATGAGACCCTTTCAGAGACATCTCCTCGGGTTCTTCAAGCCGGGAAAAGACTCTCTTTTGGTCTGGATTCCAGTACCAGTAAGGATCAAGTCTCTTCTCTCTTGTTGGACGAGCGAGGTGTTTCTCGCGCGAGGCAGGTCCTTCTCTGCCCCTCTTCCGTCGATATCGGTTTCGACGGACGCCTCTCGGTTGGGGTGGGGAGGACACTGCAACGGCAGCACGGTTGCGGGGGATTGGTCTCATTTTGGGACTCTTCCTCATATCAATGTCCTGGAGTTTATGGCAGTTCTGTTGACCTTGCTCCATTTCAGAAGTCGACTTCTCAGTCGTTCGGTTCTGATTCTCACGGACAATGTTACTGTGGCGGCATATATCAATCGGCAGGGAGGCACTCGTTCGGTTGCCCTGAATGCCCTAGCAGCTCAGCTGTGGAGGTGGTGTCGTCGCATGACAATCACACCCGTGGCCTCTTTCATCCCCGGTCGGGAAAACCTCATTGCGGATTTTCTGTCTCGGGGCAGGTATCTTCCATCGGAATGGACGCTCCATCCGGAGGTATTTTGCCGCATTCGCAGTTGCCTAGGTCCACTGGAAGTGGATCTATTTGCGTCGGTGCTAAATCACCAGCTGCCGAAGTTTTGCACCCGTGTTCGCGATCAGGGAGCATGGGCTCTCGATGCTTTCTCTCTCAGCTGGGAGAACCTTCAGGGATTCGCCTTTCCTCCCTTCCAACTGATTCCGCGTGTCTTGCGGAAAATCAGGGAAGATCGGGCGCGGGTGCTCGTAATAGCTCCCTTTTGGCCCAGGAGGAATTGGTTTCCAGAACTTATGAGCCTCCTAAGGGCTCAACCGTTCGTTCTCCCGTTAAGAGCGGATCTGGTGTTACAGCCCCTATCGGGGATTCTTCACCACAGTCCGGAGTCTCTTCATTTGACTGCTTGGCCCCTGTCAGGGGATCTGCAAGACAGTCGGGTCTCTCTGATAGAGCCGCGGACTTTTTAATGTCCAGTCGTAGGGTTTCTACTAGGGAAATTTACAATTCCCGTCTCTCGGTCTTTTTCCTTTGGTGCAAAGAGAAGAAATCGAACCCCTTCTAAGGCTCCTATTGGTTCAATTGCGGATTTCTTAATCTTGTTATTTGACAAAGGGAGATCTATCTCTACTATCCGAGGCTACCGTTCGGCGATCGGGGCCATTCATTCGGGTTTCTCAGATGGTTCGGGGATTTCCAATTCCCCGCTACTAAGTGGTTTGATTCGTTCGTTCTTTCTGAAACGACCTTCTTTTTCTAAGTTAGTGCCGTCTTGGAGTCTGCCTAAGGTCCTGGAGGCCTTGGCGAAAGCTCCTTTCGAACCGTTAGGTGAAGCTTTGCTTCATTATCTTACGGTTAAGACGCTCTTTTTGGTAGCTATTGCCTCTGGGCAGAGGCGCAGTACTCTTCATGCTCTCTGTCTTACTCCTGGTCATGTTCGCTGGGAGAGAAAAGGTGTTAGATTGATTCCTAGGGCTTCTTTCGTTGCCAAGAATCAGACAGCTGCCTCCGGTCCTGTTGAGATTTTTCTTTGTCCGCTTTCTAACTTTTCTTCGGTGCGTGAGGACAAAGTTTGGTGTCCTGTTAGGGCTCTCAAATGGTATATTGATAAGACTAAGTCTTATCGTAAGGATGATCAGTTGTTCCTGATCACTAGAGAGCCTTTTTCTCCTGCCTCTCTTGATTCCATCTCTAGATGGATCGTTGAAGCTATTAGGGCCGCTGGCACAGAGGCTCTTTTATCCGACAGTAAGCCTCGTGCTCATGATACTCGTAGTGTCAGCACTTCTTGGGCTCTGTTTCAAGGTGTGGCGCTTGTTGATATTTTGAAGGCTGCTTATTGGCGTTCGCCCAATTCCTTCATTTCTTGCTACCTTAGGGATATTCCCGCAGGTGAAGCTTTGTTTGCGTCAGCCACCTTGAAGGCCGCTGTGTCTTCTTTGTAGTCTTTGGTGTAATCCTATTTCCTTCTGCTCGAAACATGCCTCCCGGTCTTTGAGTTGGCGCTGGTCTGGCATAATAGGTAGGTATATATGATTTATTGCAGTAAATTTGTAAAATCAGCACTGATTTTCTTATTTACTATATAAATCTATATACCTACCTATGACCCTCCCTCCTTCCCCGCTCCTTGCAAGCAACATGTTTCTACTTGGGATTGCTCGCAAAAGAGGAAGATGGCCGTAGCGTGTTGACGCGCGTGAGTGGCGAAGGGGACAATAGGATTACGGGGGGTGTGCACAATATTGTGACTCATGTGTGTTAAATTCTCGAAGGGGTCCCGTAGTCAAGACTACAGGCATAATAGGTAGGTATATAGATTTATATAGTAAATAAGAAAATCAGTGCTGATTTTACAAGTTCGGTGCAAAGGAAGGTGAAAGTTTTGAGCAGATCTTGTATCATAATGATATATTTTACAATTCTGAGTGAAATAATCTTTAAATGGCTTTGGTAGAGATACATTATTATACACAGTGAACATAAAAGTAGCAATATTTCGTGATATCATGTCGTGGATTGGCAAGATTCGCATCTGTTTAAACAGGGGATTACTGTGACATAGAAAATTTGAATGGGATATTATTCGAATAACACGTTTTTGTAGCTTATGAATACTATTAATGTTAGAATTTGAGGTCAACCCCCAAATTACATTACAGTAATTTAAATGTGATGATACTCGTGTAAATAATAAAGAAAGGGTTACTGTATTGTGTTATGATGAATTTCTCTGAATGAAATTGTATTTAATGAACTTAAAGGTCATAAGTACCTTGTCCATGACTTGTGTGCAAAATAATAACAGGATATTGCACACCTTACATAAATCTTCATTAATACACAAAATAGTACAAATAATGCTCTAAATGCTGTATTTCAAGAAATTAATTTTTCTCTGTTACTCTAGCATTGCTTTATTTGTAAGAAAGCTTGTACACTTCTATAGTAAAAATACACACTGAATAAAGAAACTTGCACAGTACAGTGTTATGATTTGTATAAATTGTGACACTCTGAATCTCAAGAACAAGAGGTTTTCTCTGTCATTTCAACAATGCTGTAGACCTTTATAAAAGCGATGTATACCTCCATAGTAAGTTTCATATACATCGCAGAAAGAATTGGCGTGGTGCCACGTTATGATTTTGTTCGAGGGCATTAAACTCCCATACAGTCCACACACACATATTGCTTTGATGGCAGCGGCCGACTAGCGTGGCCCAACCGAAAAATCCATAATTTTTCAATTTTCAAGGACTGATTTGCCCTTGGGGCCCCTCACCAAGCACTTGTACAAGGAGAAATAGTTTTCTAAAGGGTTCTCTCGTAGGAGAGGATGGTAAGGGGAAAAGGGCGCCTCAAGATATACTCGATTTCATTCATTGCGGGGTTTCAAGAACAGAAAAATTAAGATGAGTAAAAAGTGTGTAGAACTTTTGACAGGTAAAATACCTCATGAATATAAAAACAGAAGTGTCGGTGTGGTGAACCTTGTAACAAAAAATATTAGATTTTCAGGAAAGTAAAAACAAAAACAAAACAAAACAAGAAACTCACAATTATTACATAGTAAAAGCATTAACGACCTTCCTTTCACATATTGCTTTTGGCATTATTATTCCAGATGTGCATTACATGGGTTGATTAGTCTTTATCAACAAAATTATGATAATTTTTTTTTTCAAAATAAAATGGAAAGGTTTAAAGAGGGTTTTATCGCCCCAGTTAATTCAGTTTATTTCATTAGATTTAAAAGCATCGTGATGTTACATATTCAACTCCTTCTCAAAAAAATGTCCTTTAAATATTAATTGTTTGTAAGATGAGGTTGAATGTTGATAATTGTTCACTGAAAGCAGTTTCATAAATGATCTCTGCGGGGTCTAACTGAATTTTTCATAGATATTCAGTGGGTGAAAGTTATAAAAAATGAATGAGTGCTCTTAAAGTAGAACCTAACAGATATAAAAAATGAATGAGTGCTCTTAAAGTAGCACATAAACAAGTACATCAATTTTGATTTGATCACTTTTCTGAGGAGTATTATTGTTATAAAAATTCTTTATTACACCCTATTGGATATTCTTTAGGCATTTATAATTTATAAACCCTTTTTCTTTATTATACAAACTCTGGGGGAGGAAAGAGAAATGATGCTAATCGATAACTAATGGAGAATATCCACCTACACAGTTAACTAAAATCTGGAAATCGTTAACAATTTTGCTGCGTATGGTTGGCTACAGACAGTTTTCACTTTTGATTAAAGCACTACTTCCGACACTTTATAAAATGTGTGATGATTGATGTCCACTGAAAGCTTCCAATAATGGGCATCATTTGTCTTCATTTTTGAAATGTTAATATGCCCCCTGGTGATAAATTATAATTCCAATTTGAGGCAATTTACACGAAAAGTACTCTAAATACTCAGTAAAGGTTGACCAAAGTTGATAAATTCTTGGTTTGAAGAGAAATTAGTGTGTGTGTGTGTCTTCTGCTTTATCTCGAGAGATATGCTTTATCTAGATAGAATTTAATTAGATACCAAATATTTGTTATCAGGCATCTTGCTTTTTTTCAAGTAGAATTAATCGTAATTTTGCGCTTGTAGAGATTATAGTAACCAGAAAAAAAATCAAGAGCAGTACTTGCTGAGAGGGGGTCCGCTCGCTATTCATAAGGGCCTCTATTCATAGAAAACCGCTATTCATTTAACACGTGTTATGAATACCGGTCTTTATGAATAGTTATGAATAACGGTCCTTATGAATGGAGGTGCTTATGAATAGCGAGGTAATTTGTCTATGGTTTGCTCGCTATTTAGAAGGACCGCTATTCATACAAAACCGCTATTCATTTAGTCACGTGTTATGGATAGTGGTCCTTATGAAAAAATGTTCCTTATGAATAAGTGGTCCTTATGAATAGCGAGGTTACCCTGCTGAGAGAAACTATGGTAATATCTGAATCTACATAATCTTATGCCAAGCAGGTAGAGTGTCTGTTCAATGACTGCATAGTCTTTTGAAGTACTTACATAGATACTTATTCTTGTAGAATATTTTAATGCCTATGACCGTTCTTGGGACAGAAAGAGAAGAGAGAATAATGGTCTTCGATTTGGTTGAGAAAATTTTTTATGGATGGGGTGTTGCTATTGAGGAAGACAGAGTGTGAAGATTTCAGCGTCTATGGATCGCATTTGCAGCTGGGTAACCGTGGCCGAGTTTGGAGCGTGAATCCCAGATTTCATGTGTGAGTGTGGTATGTTCTTACACTTGCGATGGGACAGTCGCATCACATGTATCTTTCAGAAGACTGACATATTCAATATTGCAGCTATTGATGTAACAGTGTACAGAATTCTGTCACACTTTTGTGCAAGAGATAAAATATGAATTGCTTGAAAATATTACCTCGAGCCTGAAATCTTGACTGACATTGATATACTTGCAGGTCACAAGAAGTTCTTCAAAGTTCTTTTCAATAATCTTTATATAGGCATGCTTGTAATCTCTCAAACACCCAGAAACTTTAAATAGTTTTCTTAGGGATACTGTTGTAATGCTCTCCCCTCCTTGAATTGTACAGTATGTATTAGTGGATAGTTTGCTTATTTACTCATTCGCTGACATGCTGTGGTGCTGGTAAAATTATTGAGATTGCGAGCCACAGAGATGTATTTTAAAATGCAATTTCTGGATAGGAATTTCCTGGTTAGTGTCTGAAATGTATGTGTGTGAATGGGCATTATTTCATACTGTCTGCCTGAGAGCCGGAAAGGTGTTAACTCACTGAATAGTGCAATTCATTAACGCCCTTCTTGCTCTTAACCGACAATATGTTTTCACAAGGTGGTGTGCCATTTCATCACCTGCTGAGAGCCAAAAGAGCATTAAGTCAATGAAAACATTCTACTGAATAACGCCCTTCTGGCTGTCAACAGATAATGTTTTCACACGGTGGTGTTGATGTTATGAAACAAATACTAAACCTAAATGAGTGGAGCATTCAAGGAAATAAGCATCAATCGTTTTTGTTAATCACTTGTGTTTTTATGTTACATGGAAGTATGATAGCAGCATAGAGTTTGTGAATGGGGTTAGCATTTAAGCATATGAAGAGATATTATGACATGATGTTGGATTAGAGACTTGGTTATATATCACTGTACTTTTTTCAAAATAACCCACTAGTCTCATTTAATTAAGATTATAAATTGCCATAGATAACTTGTCTTTTTACTTCTTTATTTTGGATTATTTTGAAGTTTACCTTTAAGCAGTCTTTTAGTAAATTAATTAAACTTCTGGTTATGGTACCATTGTAGATTTTATTTCTACATCATGTGTTCTTTCTTTCATCATACTAAATCACTTGCAAATGCTGCTTATTTCCTCCCCCTCCCCCCTCAATATTTTCTGTTTCTTATATTTTCTTCTTTTCTTTAAATACAGTTAAACCTGAATTTGTGATATTTAATATGTATTGTTCTTCCCCTCTCCTTGTAAATTGCAGCCCTAATAATGGTCACCGCCCAGTCACCCGGTCCCTCACTGCACCCCCTGGTACCGGTTCCACCGAGGATGGGCATAAGAAGATCCTCACCAAGACCGGGCGGAGCATCGTCATGGCAGCCCCTCCTATCTTCAGCATCTCAAGCCAAGGTATGCGGATGTTGCGTGGAGTGTTGTCTTTGATGATGATCATGCTTTGATGATGATGATGATGATGATGATGATGATGATAGTGGTGATGTTGATAATAATGGTAGTATGATAATGATGATGGTGATGATGATGTTGATGATGATGATGGTGATGTTGATGATGATGATGATGTTGATGGTGATGATGATGATGATGCTGTTGATGATGATGATGGTGGTGATGTTGATGATAGTGATGATGATGGTGATAATAATGGTGATGTCTATGATGACGATGATGATGATGATGGTGATGGTGATAATGCAAGTGTGTCATCAGTTTAGAGCCACAAGGGTATAAACTCTGTGTTGAAGGTGAGTTGACACCCTTTTTAGCTCTTGAGCATAGGATATACATGCATATGTACTGAAACTGCATGTGATGATTAGATTGCAATGATCAAAAGTAGATATAGAATCGGGAGATGAAGGAGAGAATTTAAAGAAGAGAGACATTTTTGTTATAGGAGGTGAATGGATCCATAGACATGTCTCAGTACAGATTACTGTTGATGTTATGCAGTGTTTGTATTCTAAATTTGCATATGATGCTGAGACTGTAACGATCTAAAGTTGATGTAGAATCAGTAGACTTCTAAAAAGAGAGAAATTTTTTTCTAGATGATTGGATTCATATATTTGGAGAGATTTCTCTTGACGGATGTAGTATTTTCCATGCCAGGTTTCATGTGAACATTGATGAAGTAGGTGAAGATGTAATTGGATTTCTTCACTCTACACCCACCCATTGTCTTTGCTGTCATGCTCACTTCCGGCAGTGTCTTGCAAAGGCGTAGATCAGTGTTTGGAGAGCTCTCTCCTTATCTCCCGATCCTCTGAGCAGATTAATTGATCTCATTGTCAGGTAAGAGATCTGCCAGCCCTAATCGAGGCACAGATCCATTGTCTCCCGTGGATGCTGCAGGGTCCGTTCTCATAAGATGAATGAAGTCGTTGGGATAGGTTGTAGTAATAATAGCCTTCTTTGCTAATCCTATGCTGTACAAACTTTCACATTGACAGTTTTGAATTGATCAAGTTGTGGTCAAATGCCAATTCTCCCTGTTTCCAAAATATATATTGTTAACCCATAAAAACTGACAAGATTTTGGCTCCTAATTCAGTGTTATTTATAAGCCAAATTGTAAATTTGTATAATTGTAAAATACCAAATTTCAAATTCAAATTATTGATAGAAAAAAGGAACAGATTAAAAATGTGTGTGGGGGGGGGGGGGGAGCTATGCAATATGGCTTTCAAACTGAAGATACAGGAATGTATTAAAGTGGAACGTGATAAGATACAAAATATTAGTAAAAGGAAATAAATAATGGTGTCATTACAATGGTATGAAGGGCTTTGAACAAGAATTTAATGAAATAAAGATGCCTAGGCTTCATGCAAATTCATAATATAAGACTAAAAAGTTAGGAAACTTGTATGTGGTAACATTTTAAGAAATATATAAAGAAATATCCCAAGATGTAACGTGCTTTGAGTTTCATTGAGGGTACAGGAGAACGCAATGTGATTATAGTACGGGTGAATTCGGCAAGGAACACTGATCAGCCTACTATTTTCTTTATTAAAGAGAAGGGGAATGGAATTGTGTCATCTAAGACACAGCTGAGGTGTGAATGGAAAGGAGACAGAGGGGAGACAGAACGTGATGATGATGATGATGATGATGATGAAGTGAGAAATGCGGATTAGCAGAAGTGGAAGTAAACTCGTTCTTAGAAAAGTGATGTAAAGGGAGTGTAGAAGACCTTAAAAGACTTTTTACAGAACATGAGTTAGTTGTTACATTCTCTCGATTGAAGATAGATAGTAACCTTCATTGGGATTTCAAAGATTATTTATATGGCTCTTTTTCAGTAGGCGAAATGACTTGTGTTTTAGATATCACAAACTTTGCAAATAAATTCATGAAATTGAAGTCCAAAGAAGAGGAAAAAAAATCATAAAATGCAACTGCTTTCATAATGATAAAGTTTGTAAAGAAGAAAGAATTGAAGTATGATAATCGATGACATGCATTCTCATATTTTCTTCTTGATCTGACATTTGAATCCATCTGTATGTTTGGCATAATTTGCTTATGTGGTTAATATGTTTCAAATTCATAGGTGTTCTTATTGAGAAATGAGAATTGCATCAACTGCTCGTTGAACAGCTAGATCTTATTTTCATTTTTGATGATTCTGATAAAGTTCTGGAGAGAAGATAGGATCAAAGAGTGCCGGTCGCAAGAAGAGAAATGTGGATGATCTTTATTAAGTTCTAGAGTGATAAGATCAGTGGGTGCCAGTCGCAAGATAATGGAGGAAAGGAGAAGGGGTGAAGAGAATGTGAAATACCTGATGAGCAGAGGTAGAGTGGGGAGTTGACGAAAAAGGATATGCTCAATCCAGTCAATGCCATTTGCGGAAAATGCCATGCCTTTTCTCTCGTATTCGATGAGCAAGAAGTTCAGGAAAAGTTTAAGGCTGCAGACACACTTCTACGTGAGGCTTAGCCATACCAGCGCCAATGTAAGGCCATTTCTGGGATGATTACGGCATGTTCGTTTTAGTTACAGGGTCTGCATGGCACTTACTGCAAGGAAGAGCAGGAGTTTACATATATGTAGCTATATTTAAATGTAAAGTATTATTATTATTTTCAAAATGTTCAAAATTGTAGCGCATAAAATCTGCCCTTTTCACTGCAGCGGGTGCAACGTGCACTACCTGGAGTTGAGTGTTTTTGCGTCTGGCTGTACGTGGCATTGCGTGGCCTTACATATGTTACATAGTGCTCCGTACATGGCTGTTACTTGGAAATTACCTAGTTTACGTGGCGGATATGGCACATTTTTATGGGGATCTACTTTGTCCAGTACATGCCTGTTATGTGGCTCGACAACTCTGTGACCCTACAGCTTATTCCCACTGCCTATTTTTATTACAAATAAACTATTGAACTCTATGTGGTGCTTAGAGCTAGACTTCACTTCCATGGCAGTCTGACTGGGGCATTAGAAATAGAAAGCTTAAGTGGACGAGAGGGAAGGCATCATTTATGCATGATGTTGACAGTCAACATCTCACCGCTTGAAAGAGAGAAAGTAGTTCAAGGTGGTCCGGGATGGTGTTGGGATGAATAATTTGGAGAGGAGGATTAGGTGAAAAAGGAAATGAAGGAATTTCAAATCGGTGAATAAATTTGAAGGGTTTGTAGACTATATACAAAAAAAAGGGGGGGGGGTAACTTTTAGGAAATGAATTTGACAAAATTAAGCAGAAGTGGACCAAACAGCAGAGGGGGAGGGGTGGGGAGACTGTAGTAGTTGTGATTTTATTTAGCAAAGGCCGATAAAGGAAGTTGCAATGGGGGCAATTATAAGTACAGATATTATCGAATAATTCCGAGGGATGGGGATAATATGAAAAGAAAACTTGTAAAAATAGATATGGAGAATTGGGTCTAAGAAGAAAAGAGGGTTGAGAGTGTGTATGACAACGGGGGCAGTAATTAGTAAAGGTTATTGAATTGATTTTAAAAATATTTTTAGGAATAACTTGTAAATGATTAATTGCGACTTGCTAAGAGAAGAACACGGGGGGGGGGGGGGGGGGAATCAGCAGAGGCTATGATTTTTTTTTGAAACTTGTGCAAAGATTTGTTAGGGAGTGGTGCATTAATTTGCTCTCCAATAAAAAGTTTCTCATCGCACCTATGGTAAATTGCTTCCTGAAGATAATTGGAGCTCATCTTCACCACCTTTGAGAGTCATTATTGCCTTGTAAAATGCTGTCAATGTAATTTGTTGGATTGCTATGTAGCTGAATTTAGATTGATGAATCTTCTTTCAAGAGACCTTGTTTTATGTACATTTAAGTATTCAACTTGAAATCTAGAGGTTCAGATAGCATAAGATTCTATTCTTAGCTTCAATTTGTCTTTCTGGCTAATATAGTTGTCTTGGTGAGCTTTTGCAAATGGTAGAAAAGGATTTGAATAGAAGATTTTTTGCTATTTATAAAGCTTGTAAAGTGGGGCTGTAACATTTGTGGCTGAGGATGCTATTTTTTAGCATGTGCACTGAATTTGTCACTTGAAGACTAGTAGTATAATATATCTATTCGAATGCTAGATCTAAGTGCATGGTGGGTGGTGAAAGAAAGTTGCCGTAAGTTACTTGAGTTAGACAAATGAGAAAGTAGAGAAAAGTAGTCAAATCTGGTTAAAAGTCTTTAAAAGTCTAATTATATCCCCTTTTACAAAGAAATGTGAACATCATCCAATTCGGAATGTATATCATGAATTTATCCTACAAAAAAACAGGAGAGCTGGGAGGTGTTAACTTTGTGCTAAAGGATATGAGATAAATGGCCTCTTGACGATCCGTGAAGAGTCTTTGAAATCCTGTAAGTTCTTTCCCTCTTCAAGTCCTTTTGTCGCACTCTTTAAGGACTTTTGTGTTTTTTCATTTATTTTTCTATATGTCTCTCACATGGTATTCATTTCACTCTCCATCTACATGTATTTGTCTCTATCTGTCTCTTTCTTGTCGTTTCAGTTTCTCTCTGTCTTCCCCTATCTCTCTCTGACTCTGTCTCTGTCTCTGTCTCTGTCTCTGTCTGTGTGTGTGTGTGTGTCTCTCTCTCCCCATCTCTCTCCCCCATCTCTCTCCCCCCTCCCTCTCCCTTTCTCATTTCCTTTTTTGACCTGTTTCTTTCTTTTTCCTCTCCTCATTCTGTCTTTCTTCTCTCCATTGCATTATGTATACATGTATCTCTCTTTTAATCTTGTTTTAATCCCTCTGTCTTTCTCTGTATCTCTCTCCTGTCTCTTTTGTCTGTCTGTCTCTCAATCAATCAGTCAATCACTACATACTTTTCAATAATTGATTTCATAAATTTTCACCTATCTAACGCCGTTCTTTCAATCAGTAAATGAATTGCTTGTTGGTTTCTCCACACATAACCATGAAGCCACGCATGACTGCATGGTTTCCCCAACAAGATTTAACATCTACGAACATTTCCAGGTATTTACATTCCCATGCGCAAGCCTCGTCTTCGGTCATGTGTAGATTTCTTCCGATAGAATATGCCCAGGGGTCGCGCTAACGTGACAATGTTGCCCTGATTGTTTTACTGTCCCATCAATGAAGGCGGCCATGTGGCAAAATCTAATTATGAGCAGCAATTGAGGGCAGGTGAGGAGAGAGACTGAGAGATAGAAAGAGAGAGAGAGAGAGAGAGACGGCAACAGAGAAATCGAGGGGATACTTTGGGAGAGAAAAGAGTGCGTTTCATGATTTGTTTTACTAGTACAGCAGTTGCAAATATAAAATGCCAACACTGGGAAGAGAGATAGATTGATAGGTAGAGAGAGGGAGAGAGAGAGAGAGAGAGATGGAAAGAGAAACTGAGAGGGGGAGGGAGGGGTACTTCAAGAGAGCAGAGGGTGCATTGTAAATTTTCTAATAACCAATGTGCATTTAAATCGGCAACACTGAAAAGAAAGGAACAGAGATAATTTTTGTCCATTTAGATGCTAACCCTAAGAAGAGATAGAGAGAGAGGGGGTACGTGGGGGAGAGCAGAGGGTGCATTTGTAAATTTTTTACTCATAAGCGTGCATTTGAAATGCTAACACTGAAAAGAGAAGGTCGGGGAGAGATAGAGGAAAGTTTTCAATATTTTGATGTAAACACTGAGAAGTGAGAGAGATAAATAGAGGGGTACATGGTGGAGAGGAGAGGATGCATTATTTTCCATTTGAATAAGGGGGGAGAGAGAGAGAGAGAGAAGAACAGAGAACCCGAGAAAGAGAGCAGTGTTGGGACACTTGCATAATGATTTTAGTTTTTTAATTCTCCTGATAACATTCATAGTGGTTGTATCTTTTGTAGATCTTGACATTTGAAAGAAAAAGATCTGATCGAGAGGATTAGTGAATATAAAACATTCAATTATCCTATCATTTGTAACTGAAGAATGCCTCTGGAAAATATAGGAGGGGAAAAATGCAAATTAAGAGGATGGAAGATAAATCCTCTAAGATAAATCACAAATTTAAGGATATTGCCCACAAAAAGGACTTGAAAGACAATCTCAGCATTTAATTTTCTCTCATGGAATGAAATTAGAACACATATTAAATTGTATAATCCCATGCCATACTTCAGTGAAGTGAGAAAACAAGAAGGAAAAAAAGAACAATAATAGCAGAAACACAAATTGTTTCATGATATTGAACCACAAATTATACCATTTAAACAAAATTCAACTATTACACAACCCAACAAACAAGGTGAAAATAGATCTGTTTGTAGGAATAAGAACATCACAAATGTCACAAATATCATCAAATACTGTCAAAATTCCGTGCAGATAATGAATTTTCATTCTCACATTTATTCACACTGACATTAAGTAAAATAAAAATTTCCCACCATTGAAAAAAAAAAAATCAATATTATGTTATTTCAACACAAGAATCAATGCTCGACAGGCAGCCGAGAAAATTAATAATTATTTTTTAAATGTTATTTATCTAGGAATTAAGAAAATATATATTTTCAGTGTTCCACATGATAAGCAAATGCACCATGTATCATGCTGTGGGAGACCATGGGTCGAGGGAGTTGTTATATTAAAAGAAAATGAGTATTAAAAATGGATGTTTTTAATGAATAAGATGCTTTTTTTTTTAAGTGGAACGTGAACGATGGAGATGTGCCACAATGAAGCTAGATGATGGATTGAAAAATGTTGTTTTCGATGAATCAATGACTTGGATTGTTGGATAGATGAACAGAAGATGAAAAGAAGGGTGAGTCGATGGATGGATGGAAAGATAAATAATGCTATGATGAAGATTATTTTGTAGATGAGCAAATGAACTGACAAAAGGATGATCATGTGATAGCTGAATGTGATTATAGATGAATGAATGAGAAGATGGATGAGCTGTATGGATGAATGGATTAATGAATGAATGGAAAGATGATTGATAGATAGGTGGAAGATGATGTGATTGGGATAAAGGGGATGGGAAAAACCCTTCTCTTGTTCTTCAGTGCATGAATACAGGTACACAGACTATATGGTAGATTCACACCAGAGGGAGCTGTTCACTTTCAGCTGATCACCACCATCTTGCTGAGAGGTCCATCCATTTCTCAGCAGCCTGGGGAAAATATCTTGGAGGTAACTTCGGATGTGGTTTCCATAGCAACTGGATCCAACTCCTGGCTGTATCCAGGAAAAGTCAGGTAAAACTTAAATACTTTGTGATGTTATTGAACCTCATTCTGCAGATGCATTATGTGTATACATCAGGATTTATGTGTAGGAAAGGATTGGTTTCAAATCAAAATTATTTTTTCTTAATCTTCATGGTTTACAAATAAAAGTAAGTCACTAACTTTAGTAAATTATCATAAATTTGAAATTACACTCTATTTCCCTATATCTTTTATCATAAAAACAAAATGTAGTACTTTGAGAGAAGTTGTGTGTGCTAATAGGTGTGAGATCAGTTTTATGGTCTTCTGGGGGTAGTTCCATCAAGTGTCTTGTCAGTGATTTTCACAGACAAATTTGCTCTCAGCCAATCAGATGCAAGGATTTCAGTAGCTTATAACAGCTATTGCAACTTGTCATTGATGACAAGATTTATGAAACAGCTTAGGCCCTTTCTTCATGAAATTCAATGTTTTCACTCAGAGTGGATAGTTGGGAGCCCTCTAGTGTCCATTTTTGGTATATGATGAACTCATGATTCTTGAATTACATGTACAATCTAGACTGGAAGAAGTGGATCAAAGTACTCTGAATATATAAGGGCATCTTCTTGTTATTGGTTTGGAAAGGCAGTCCTGTAATGAGATTCTGACACAATATAACAGGGAGGGGAACAGGCAATGTTTCAGTGGAGATTTGCGAGGGGTCCTAGGACGAAGACCACAAAGAGGAAATTATTTTGTTTTATATATAGTCTTATACGTATATCTCTGAGTCAAGACCTAGACCTAGATATCATACCTGAGACCAAGATAGGTCTCACCAAAAAACTTTGGTCTCACTACATCACCTGAAGCAGGAAAGGTCAAATATTAAGGGAAATCCAACTGGTATTAAAAAAAGAGGAAAATCAGAGAAGCATAATGGTGAAAGTTTGAACGAAATCAGACAAGCAATAAGAAAGTTATGAATATTGGAAATCACTGTAATCACTATACTTGTTTGAGCCATCAATTGAATTTAGGCGGAGGCATATAAGAGACGTAGTCGCATTCATCTTGTTTTTCTTATTTTTCTGCTTTAACACAAGAAAATAATCGTAATACCAAGGTTGGAGATTTTTCAAAGTCAGAGCCAAGGGGTTCAAAATTCCCATCTACCCCCCCCCCCCACCTTGAGAGAAATAAATGCCATGATAATTACCTTTTTTAAGGGTTAATAAAGTTGGTGGATCTCTCTTTCAGAGTTTGGAGGGGTTCGGCAGGATTCCTAAGAGAATTTCTTGTTTTTTGTTTTTGTGTTTGTTTTTGTTTTTTTCTTTCGCTTTTTAGGTGTCTTTATCTTAATCTTCAAGATTATCGTAATGATTTTTTAAAAGTTTGTCATGTTTTTTCAAGGTTTTCTTCGTAATTAAGGAAACCAAAGAAACTCTTAGTAGCAGACCAGATGCAATTTGATCACACAAATTGAAACAGTGAAGCCGTAGAAAAATCCAATTTAGGACATGGGAAGTGGTATAATAATGGAATATTAATCTCTCAAGGGGGGAAATAAACCCTTACCACCTCCTATTGTATGTCTTCAAGATTTCAGTGAGATTTAAATCCTGTTTTCCCTCTATATCCTTGTATGATTTCTGAATTTTTCTGATGGATTATTCATCGCTAATACTACATCCGCTGGCATTCTCCGTGCTTTATATGCTCTTTCTCGAAGATGATTTGATTGCATTAGTTGCGTTAATGTTGGTTGTGTTAGTAATATATTTGGGTTGCTTGTGAATTTTCTCATTTGTAAAACATCAGAAAACTTGTAGAATGTTCTCTGCCATCAAATAAGAGTTAGGTGGTGTTATAAACTTGTCCTGGCAGATTGTTCCTTGCTTATTGTTATTGTTAATGAGGTAAAAATTTGTGCTCCAAAGGTGTAAATTATTTCTAGTCATGATATGAAAGCACCGGGACATATTGCTGCATATCATACTCTTCCACATAGCAACAAGGAGATTGAGAACACATACAAATAATTCTTTAACCCCTTCCATGCCACCAGATATTTGAGCAATTGTCAAAAAACAAACTTTCCAGAGTTAAATATTAACTTTCAATGCATTTTTTCTTGAGCAAACTGGGCAAAGATATATTGCATAGGAATAAACATGATATTGACAGCAAAAGTTTCTGTTTGAGGACATAATTTCAAGCCATTCTGAGCGTAAACAAAATGTTCAACACTCAAATTTTTGCCGCCCACGGCATGGTAGGGGTTAATTTGACCATATCTCAATCTTCTCTTTAAAGAGATGGTTGACTTTTTCGCGAAAGGTGAAAAATACATTTTGAGCTTTCTAATTATTTTTATGTCAGTTTGGAAGAACATTATAGTAGAAACTGTCCCCTGAAAAAGATTGCTCTTCAAATGCCCTCATATTCGAAATAAGACGAGAAAATAGCCGAAGTGTTCATGCTGATGATTCTGAAATCTCACAGAATATGTTTAATGCTTATGTTGACATTAGACTGCTTCGGTAATGTTTGCAAATTTTATGCATACCTTTCAAACATAGGTTGTTCTTGACAACCTGAAAGCTTGCCAGGCATAGTGAGAAATAATGTATGCAAACTGGATTCCAAGCATTGAGGCTCATTTATAAAAGGCAGGTTCATGGAATAGCTCGTCACTAGGTGCTCAGAGAATATATGTGCATAAATTTGTATACATTACAGAAGCGGTCTATTGCTTTGAAACAGTTTCTTTCATAATGTAATCACATGACCAGAACTCAACTTTATCTTCAAATGACCGTGCCTGCCATGAACTGGGTAAAAAAAGTTGCTTTAATATGGGTCTGGAGACTCTTGAGAGATGCAATGAATCTTTCAGTGTGCAGTCAATGCCAAAATGAACAAGGATGCTTTAATATGTATTTCCCACTGATCCCATTTCTCTGAGGGTTAAGATTATAAGTCATATGGAACTAATGGGTTATAGATGGGGAAAACCCCTAATACGAGCTAGAACGTGGAGGCAATTTACTCACAGGGTTAAAAGACTCTTGATGGCTACTTAATGCTAATTAGACCTGGCAAACACACTCAGTGATTTTATGCTTTTATATATCACACAATCCTTCTACCAAAAAAGTTTTAATGGGGCTCTCTTGGTGTATACAGGTTTCTTTTTATAAGTTTTGGTCAGTGGAAAAATAATCACCCTGAAATCCTGTCTATTATGTCTCTTTAGGATTGTACAACGACATGCTCTGGAGACTATTGCTCATCCCCAACCCCAACCCCATCCCCAACCCCAACCCCATCCCCAACCCCAACCCCATCCCCAACCCCAACCCCATCCCAACAACCCCAACCCCATCCCCAACCCCAACCCCATCCCCAACCCCAACCCCATCCCCAACCCCATCCCCAACCTCATCCCCAACCCCATCCCATCCCCAACCCCAACCCCAACCCCATCCCCATCCCTAACCCCATCCCCAACCCATCCCCAACCCATCCCCAACCCATCCCCAACCCCATCCCCAACCCCATCCCCATCCCCAACCCCATCCCCAACCCCATCCCCATCCCTATCCCTAACCCCAACCCCATCCCTAACCCAAACCCCATCCCCAACCCCATCCCCAACCCCATCCCCAACCCCATCCCCAACACCATATCTTTGGCATGGTTACCTGTCGTTTTTCTGAAGGTTCATAATTCCGAAGGTTCGTTTTCTTGAAGGTTCTAATTTTAGAAGATTCGTTACTCCAACGGTTCGTAATTCCGAAAATGACATACAGTTCATAATTCTGAAAATGAAAAGGGTTCATATTTCTGAAGGTTCCCAGCTCTGATATGCTATGTAGCGCTCTATTGCATTTTTTCGGAATTATGAGCCTTCAGAATTATGAACCTTTTTTCATTTTCGGAATTACGAACCTTCGGAGTAATGCATCAAATGTTAAAAATTACGAACCCTTATTTCATTTTCGGAATTATGAATCCCCTGCTATGGGAAATGTGTGTTTCGGATTTATGAACCTTAGGAAAAACGAACCTTCAGGAAAACAAGTGACCCACTTTGACATAATAAATCCCATAGTAAATATTGCCAGAGCATATGCCTGGTCACGCCTATAGAGGATAATATCTTTCAGAGACCATGAACCCAAGTAAGATCTAGGGAGAGACTTTCATTAAGGTAGGTCTCTCGTCCTTTGAGAGACAAAATGAATCTGATGATGATCACAGTCAGTCGTTCTGAACAAGGATGTCTCCATCGTCCTACTTTCGTACAAGGTTCAGGGTTTTAAGGCGGACCAGAGGGACTTATTTAGTTTTCAATTCGGTTGGTCCCACTTCTCATTGAGTTTAAGGTTATGGTTTATTTGGCCAGTGGGACATACTAAGGGAGATTGAGGGAAAACCCCTAAATGTTGTAGGGGTCACACAAGTAATTTGTGCCCTCATTCGCGTGCTCACAAACTCACGTCATATTGAAGTTTGTCAAAAAACTCATGTTTTGATCAGTTGGTAGATTTTCTGTAATCCACACAGCAGATTTAAAATATATATTTTTAAAACTCTTGAAATGAGATATTTCACATTGCCATTTTCTTGGCTGAAACAAAAATTTCTTGGCTCAAACAAAAATTTCTAAGGTCTAAACAAGGCCAACCTTCCCTTTCACTTGCTTCACACTATACCTGAGTAGCTCCCTCTATCTCCTATCTGTGAACAGGGGAGCTTAGTTCCGACTGCAAATAGATGTAAGAAACTAGTCTCAAAATCCATACTAATTAATCTGTTTGCTAAGATAGGCCTCTACTGTCTCATTTTGACCAATCCATGTTTCAAAGCATTTGACATTATAACACCTAAGGGTCATGACTATGCAACATTCAGCCATCAATTAGCAGGCTGCCCGCTGAGGGCCTGAAGGGCATTAAAGGGATACGCCACCAGGCTGCCATGGGGGAAAGTCGGGATTGCGTAAGCCCCATTCACTCATACACAAACTTTGTGCGTCGATCGCGTCCGTTGGACTAAGTGCGATTACATTTCGACTGCACGAAGCCGACCGAATCTCGCACGAGAGCTCGGGCTCAGGCGGAGCGTGCATGTTGTGCGGCGACAAGTCTGTCCAAAGTTTTAGCCCCGCGGGGCAACGGCATGATCAGGTAACGATCACGGTGCCTTCTCGCGGCATAAAAACGTCCACAATCTGCGGTTGAGTATCCCTTTAATGCATATACATTTAAAGAAAGTTAATGTGCTTTTGGCTCTGAACAAACACACCTACAGGTCATGATTATGCCAGAGGTTCATTTAGCTGTCAATTTGCAAGTTGTCTGCCAATTAGAGCCAGAAGGACGTTAATGCATATACTTTCATATAGTTAATTCCATTTTAGCATTTCTGTTCTAGCAACACTGTCTTTCTGTCATGATTGAGCCAAAGATACAGTCAGTCATTAATTAGAATGACACTGTCTGCCAAAAGCAAGAAGGACGTTAATGCATGTACTTTCATAGAGTTAATTCCCTTCTGGCAATTCTGTTCTAGCAACAATGTCTTTCTGTCATGATGGTGCCAAAGATATATTCAGTCATCAATTAGCATGTTGTCTGCAAGAACCAGAAGGGCATTAATGTATATACTTTCATGGAGTTAATTCCCTTCTTAACAGTGTCTTTCTGTCATGATTGTGCCAAAGATGCATTCAGTCATTAATTAGCTAGTTGTCTGCCGAGAGCCAGAAGGACGTTAGTGCGTATACTTTCATAGAATTAATTCCCTTCCAGCAGTTCTGTTCTAGCAACAATGTCTTTTTGTTATAATGGTGCCAAAGATACATTCAGTCATTAATCAGCATGGCACTGTCTGCCGAGAGCCAGAAGGGCGTTAACATCTATACTTTTACATAGATCTAGTGCCCTTGTAGCCCTAACAAATGTGTTATTTGTATTCAGTGATGAATGCTACTTCAGAGAGTGCTGAGTGACATTATGGAAAGGGAAATGTTCAATCCTATTAAAAGGCTTTTAGATGCTTTTAACAGCCTTTCATATTCAGCATGTTCCATCCAATGCTCTAATAGCCTGTGGCAAAGAAATTACTCATTCTGGGAAAGTATTTTGAGTCCCCCACCATGCCAGTCATGTTTTGAGATTCATAATTTTAGCAGTTAACCCATACACAACATGTTGTTTCTCTAATAAGCCTAGGAGAAATTAAAATAAATTAAGCTGTGTCCCCCTACCCCAAGTAATATTTTTGTTCATAACTTTAACCCATAGCATACTGTAAAATCAGAAATTATCGCAAATTGTAAATGACAGCCAATTTTGCAGCAAGAAACGTCTGCAAATTGCAATGATTTTATGTTGTTTCAATTGTGATTTTATTATTACTGTGATATTCCTGTAATAAGATTGGAAAATTATTACATGCATGTGTCTACTCCTTTCACATTTAAAAGTTTCTCTGTTTTGTGAGGTTTTAAGCCAGATTGGAAACCTTGGGGGGGGGGGGGACGCTTTGTTGAAGTGTCACAGTTAATTCTTTAATGGCTCTTTAAAAACTAGCTTCTGGAAATTACACAGAGGACATTTGCTTCGCATTAAACGGAGCATAATTTTTTTAGTTGCTCTGCGCCTCTCTCATATTTCGGATGAGAATGGGGTGTATATATATTAAAGACACTGTTTTTCAGTTTAAAATGTTTGTGATCATGGCGCTTGTGTCCAAAGTTTTGTCCATGCGTGCTGCCTATTTTTTAATCATATTGTCATTTTTATTGCTGTCCATACTATGTGTAGCATCTTGCTGCATTTCTTAGCACACCCAGATATTTCACATTGTATGGACTGGACAATATCACTCTGATCTGCCATCGTTCTTCCAGTGTTCTAAGAAACATGACCTCACACCATATGGGCAGCAAAAAATATTCAAAATGAAACGTGACTCATCAAGGTGAATGAAGAAAAGGTTGAATAAACATATGTCATAATACAGTTGTGGTTAGGATACATTCTACTATTCAAAAAGACAGTTTACTCATCGACTCATATTCTGATTTACTGAAACGCTTTGGTCTCTGGTAATTGGTCTGAGTTGAATTACAAATTTTCTAGATTTTCTCTGTATGTTTCTATGGTGACTGACTGTTCACGATCTAAAGTTTTTTGGTAACGCTGTTTGGTAGCCTTAGTGAAAATATATCAACAACCTAAGGATATTGTGCTGTAACCAAAGTTTTGAATTTATGAATACAGATATTCTTTTTCTTGTTTTACTTCAGCTTTCAAAGAATACTTATTGTATGCAAAAGTCTGTTTGAAAGGAAATGTAATTAGGATTATTAGTTTGTATAGTTTGAGTTTGGTAGGAAGAAAAAAAAATGAGATCAAGGATTGAAAGAAAATCATCATAATTTCTAGGAAATGGAAGGATAAGATGGAGGAGGAAGACAAGGTAGAAGAGTTAGAAATAGAAGGAGTAGGAGGGAAAGGTTATTTAAGCAGAGAAGAATATTAGACGTTCCGCTCACTCTGCCAATTATATCAAAGACATTTTTTGTTGCAATAATTGTGCAGTTGTTTCAGTGATAAAGCGGGCATGAGATATCTTTCATAGATATAAGGGATTTTGTGATTGGCGTACCTGTTTCTGTTTTGGGGAGAAAATACAAACATTGTTCAATACTCAAATGTTTTGGTGGGATTTGCTGCCCATGGAGAGGGTGTCGGTACATAAAATATCTTGTACATGATCTGAAAAGGCTTTGACTCCTGTGATGAACAAGATGATCCCATTACATCAGCAGGAACCATTAACAGAAACAAAAAAACCAAAAGAAACAAAAAATATGACTTGACATGGATTATTGATATTATAAGTAGATTTTGGTTTTGATGCAGAAATCGTAATGGATTTAACAAAGTTTTTGATGAACTTTTTTTAATAAGTAAGATAATGTTCCTAATAGAGATAGAAATGCCCCATCATTTGATCGAATCAATTGGTCTTGTCTTTTAAAATTGTACATTTAGTTTCAATGCTTCTTTAAAATTAGATGCTCACTGAAGCCACTCAAATTAAGACTCATAACAATGTATTCCCTAAACAGCTATGACACCCTAAAAGGCCAAATAACCTTCCAGTCACATTAAGCAGGTCCTAAATCCTATTGTCCTGGTCCAAGGATTAGTCCAAGATCCTTTAGACTCATCCCTCCACAAAGGTTATGCTTGCTAGGGTGAAACCAGGTCGAGAGGCTCTGATATGTTCCTAGGCCTGAATACAGTTTCCTTTTTACTTTGCTAATTGAAGAGCCTATTTAGACTGTTGCATCAAGTTAGGTTCTGATGTCAGTCCAAGGTATGAGTTGTACCATTGAGACAATCAAAGTTGCATCAGGAAGTCCCTGGCATATTGAATCTTGTACTGAAGTTCATCACACATCAGATGATGTCATACTTTTGGAAATCTTTTAATCTGGACTTCTGTCAGTTCTTGAGGAACACCTTGATGGACCAGTAACATTTTGGAAACAGAAAATGTAAGTTCAGTGTACATATATATATATATATATATGCATATCCTCCTTTCATTACACTCCTTTCTCTCTGGAAATCTCTATAAGTGCAAAGGTCTGGTCACAGTTGTCCGATTATTGTTATTGAATCGACCAGCCCTTTTGGGGTTAAAGAGTTAGAATTGACACATACAATGTTGGTGTTTGTTCGTGATGGTGATGTTGCTTCTGCTCTTTATGATGTTGATAATGATGCAAACCATTCATATTGGACCTTGTATTTTTTATGTCACCATTTGCTTTGGTTAACAGCTCAAGCTAAAATCCCTGTCTTCACTGCAAATTTGCTCGAGCTAGCTGTGATCTCAGTACCCAGATCAGGATTAGAAGACTGTAAACTCTGGCTAATTCAAACAGGCCTAGTTTTCTTTCAGGTGAACTTCGAGGTGGGTATGTTGTCTGGTGATGTTAGGTCATCTTTGGGATGGGTATCGCAGGTGGCATTGGTGACTTCCTGCAGACGTCATGATTTCAGCTGGGTGTCCTGAAGCCAGATCAGTGACAGTGCAATAGCTAAAAACATTTAGGAAACTAATCACAAGTCCTGCTACACCCTTCCCCACCTTTTCTCAGTTTCAATCTCATATACACACTCTCTTGCCCTAGAATTCATCAATTTAATATACATCTGTCTGTCTGTGTGTCTTTTTCTCATATGCCCCCCCCCCCCCCATTTCTATCTCCTGGCCTTAGAAGAATTGTTATCAATGTAAGGAAGTTTCCTTACAGATACAGTTGAGTTCTGGCACTGCACACAGAAATGAGTATATTGGACTGCACACTTCATATTTTCAGCAAATGATTTACTTTTGCTCTTTGATTTCGCCATGTCTACTCATTTTTTACATGTCTACTCACAAAGTGGCAGTTTCAGCAACTTTTCTTACCCCCTCCCCGAACTTGATCTATTTTCCCCTCTCTTTTATGTTTTGTTAGTAAATCTGTTCAGTGATCACCTCCTTGACGAGTGTGAGAAAAGCTTTCCTTCTTTTCGTGACTGGACGTCTAAAATTGGCAACGGATTTGAAACGGGCTCTGAGGATGCGAAGACTCTGATCATGTTTCCATGATTTACCCAAGCCTCTCCACTTGGCTTGCGGTTTAATTCACCTCGGTGCGACTGGGAATTCCCTGTGACGTAATGGTCGTAGTAATACAAGATTGAACTCTGCTTCGGGTGCATGGAGGTGTCATTTATCTTCCACTTCTCTCTCCTGCTCTCTCTCTCTGTCTCCCTCTTTCGCTTTATCCTTTTCTTGACTGTTCTTGACTGTTCTTTTCTCCATCCTCTTTTTTCTATTCCATAATTGTTCTTTCCATTTTTTGCAATTTATATCTCTTTCTTCCATTTTCCCCTCCCCCCTTCTTTCTCTCCCCCTTTCTTTCTCCCCCTTTCTTTCTCTCCCTCTCTTTTTGTATCATTGACTAATACATGCATTTGTTCTGTCACTTTCTCTCTATGTTCATCCCTTTCTTCCAATTTTCTCTCTCCCTTTCTCTCTCTCTCTCTCTCATCCTCGCTTCCTGTCCTTTCACCTTTCCGAATTTCTTTTTTCTATTCAATATCTTCATGTTTTCCTCTTCTCTCTCTCTCTCTCTTTCCTCTCTTATTCCCCCTCTCCCTTATTCATTCTATCCTTCTCCTTTCCTAGCCTCCTTTCTCCTTTCCTAGCCCCTTCCCCCTTCCCCCTCTATGTCCTTTTCTGTCTCTTCCACTATCTCTCTCTTTTTATCTCTCTCTTGTCTCTCCCTCCCTCTTCCTTCCTATCTTCCCTTACCATTATTGGGTGTTAAGAGTGTTGTACATGTGTGAATATGCTGTCGCTTGAGACAAACCTGGTAAGATATTCATGGATTTTTAGTTCAGATTCGTGGATCAGCTGGGAAAGAAAGCCCACACACGCTCCTTCCTGTGAAGGTTGATGCCCTTCCCAATGTAGTAACTCATGTCCTGAGAGCTGGAAGGTCGCTAATGTGCACTACCCTTCTGCCGCTCAGCACATGATGTATCTGAAAAAGTATTGATTTTGAGCAAGACACATCTTCTTTGTGGCTTACGTATAACTTACCAAAGACATATGTCTTTCCGAGGCATTGAATTATGTAAAAGGTACAATTAACGTTGAAAAAGAATGTTTTTTTTAATTGCATTCGCCTTTCCAAAGTCCTGGAGCGCTGCCCCTAAGTCATATGAGGTGGATAACTTTTAAACCTTTTTTTCTGTGAAACGTCAAAGAATATTTGGCATTGCAAATGTGGAACGGCATCAAATGGAATGCTGCATATGATCAAGAAAGTTTGCACTTAAAAAAAGACGCCCTAGGACGCGAGCCATTCGGTCCTATCTGCCATTACTGATTATACCCCACTCTTTTTTATGTCGGACTTGGTCACATCGCTGAGATTCTGGAGCACCCTCTGGACTTGGTACATGTTCAAATGCCTCCATTGCCAGGCGTTTTATGATGAATGATTGTTTACATAGAGGGAGCCCACCTCCCTCTCATGATTTATGGGAATTCTGATGATACATGAGCGCACCGGTGTAAATTTTAATGTAGTAGTGCATGCCGGAGTGTCTTTTGTTGAATAGATGTGGACTAATTTATCGTCTGTTTGGAGCAGCCATATAAGGGCGTTAAATGATTTATTTTAACACAGAGTTAACGCCCTTCTGGCTCTCAACAGACGTGATGATGTATGAACATCAAGTTCTGAGGGAATATATACAGAGTCATGTTAAGTTTTCTTTTAATAACAATCATTTATGATAGAGACTGGGGCATTTCATATAAACCATTCTTGCAGTTAGTTGAGTGCAGGGGACCATGAATTTGATTGTTTGTAAAGGTGTAAGTCAACTGTTCGGGAGGTCAAATTAAAAAAAGATCTGGCGTGGAGATATGCGGAGGCAATCTTTTTACTATTTGGTATTCAGTAAGAGTCAGGGATTTGCTGGGGGTTAAGAGGATATTTGTTGTCAATATGAATTCTTACTCATGGGATTTGAAGGGAAGAAAAATCAAATGCTTCTACTGATTAAGCAATCATCTTTGTTCATTTTGAAAATGGTAAATATTTGTATTGTTTGATTTAAAATTCCTACGACAATAGAAAGTACTAACTACAGGTTTTATTTAATTCAGAATACACACGTAGCTAATAAACAAGGAAATCAAAGTATCACTACTAAAACAAATTATGAGTGTCAAATCCTTTTTCATTTACAAAAGCCCTTTTGAGGATTCACTGCATAAATTGTGAGATTTTCCTGTGATAAACCTTGTGTATTTTTTCATCTTATTTTCCATTTTTTTTTTGGGGGGGGGGGATGGCAAGAGTTATTTTTAAAAAACTTTCTAAAAGTCTTTTAGAACTTTCTAGACCTAAATAGCTCACAACTCTCATTTATTTTTTTGTGGTACAATCAAATCATATTATGTGGCTATTTATTCATTCAAGAGCAACTGATAAGGTATTGTCGACCCTGGTAATACAATTTGATGTTGGTTTATACCCATTTTTCATGGCATTGTGCAATTGCGATGACATCCATGTTGGCATGACAACTAGAGGAAGCGTGACTGAGGAAGAAGGCCCATTGTTGCGTAATCAAATTTGTTTACACCATTAATCGCTTGTATTTCGTCGTAATAACCACCCCTCAGCATGCTATATTTGGCGGTGCAATGACTTCATACACTTCTTAATCAAATCATGGTCTTAGCGCTTCCTCCCTGTAGGGTTTTTATTAAAGGGAAGGTAGAGTACTGGTAATGGTGAAAAATAGTTTGCGTGAACTTTCTCATTCTTCCTATTCCAATGGAGAATAAAATCATAGTAGCATTGTTTCATGAAATAAGATTAATGGTGAAATACCCTCATATTGTAACTAATAAGAGTCTAAAAGTTTGGATGAAATTTTTATGCTCTTGATCTGTGTGCAGCGCTTTTCAGTTAATGTGTTTTTTTTTCCCCAACAAGATTGATATCTGTTTATTATCATTTTGATGACTCCAAAACTACACAACACACAATCATCATTGTACTACCTAATCAAGATTTCGAAAAAATTTCTAAACAGTTGCTTTGATGATGTAATGGCATGATCAGTACCCGACATTTCCTTTAAGACCTTTCTTCATTAGGGCTTAAGCACTTCCTCCTTGTCGAGGCTTTTCGTTAATTCCCTCTCCTGCTCTACCCTCTTCAGGTTCAAGGACCGATTAGTGGACGTTCGACCGTCTAAAGTCGCAATTTTGATTCCCACGCTTCCTCGTAACCCCGTCCCAAATCAAATCAAAGCACAGGATGCTGAGACGTCGGCAGGAAAATGGTTTAACTTCAATTTTCGGGGTATCGGCACCACTGCTCCAGCGCCGGTGGGGGGTGGATGCCAGGCGGTTTCCTTTTAATCAAAATGTACGTCACTAGGTCAGTGGCGCAAAAGGGCGGCTGGATTTATGAGAGTCAACTCCCTACCGTGTTTCTTAAATGTTTGTTTGCTTGATTTATTACTCGATTGTCTGGGGTTGTGGAATGCCTTTCACAGTCACTAAACTACACCGTTCATTTTAAGTTGCATGCATGAAGTAGACATAAATCCGTGTCTGCAGTCCTTCCTTATGCATACTCTTAAGGACGTGCAATAGCATGTTTGTTTATCCTCGGTGGTTCATTGCAAAACATTCTAATGATTAGTTTTTCAACATCGTACACGTAGCTATGCATGACAAAGTTAGTGCATACCCAGCTTAAATGAGAGCCTATTGAATCTTGACTTTTATCTCCTTCGTGTCCCCACATTCTGAAATATCAAAGAAAATAGATTAAATCAAGGATATGAAGTCGTTGCATGCTTTCAAGTTGGTTAATGTTGGAATCCTCCTCCCCCCCCCCCCCCCCCCCCCCACCACCACCCCCCACTTATGGGTTATTTCATGAAGCCGTGATTTCAGAGCTATTTTTGAAATTCTCCAATTCTTGATATCTCAAAGTCAAAATTCAAGACTTA
Organism: Heliocidaris erythrogramma; assembly: GCA_025617745.1. Lineage (NCBI taxonomy): Eukaryota > Metazoa > Echinodermata > Echinoidea > Camarodonta > Echinometridae > Heliocidaris > Heliocidaris erythrogramma. The sequence continues at coordinate 39,688,508 of CM046857.1, read as the reverse complement.
TTTGTCAAATGGTCACTCTGAAAATAATTTGCTGAGAGCCAGAAGGGCTTAAGTTAATTCTATGTAAAATAATATGGGTTAACGCCCTTCTTGCCCTGAGCAGACAATATATATTATATTCTACTTCTCCGTTTGAAAAGCGTCAATGAACAGCTTCTCCTGTTTACAGTGCCTGAAGTAACTATCAATTCTGATCTCCTGAAATTGATATTTAGCCCCTGGATTCCAAGCTAACCTGACACCTTAGCAAGCCAGATAGCTTATCAAAGGGAGATGTGAAAACACTTCACCTCTCTTTATTGACCCCTCATCTCTTTACCCTTCTTTGGATACTCTCATCCATTCAGTCTGTTCTCTTAACTTCTCCAACCCTCATCCCCATTATAGTAACCCCCCCCCCCCCCCACCCCTAGCCCATCTGATCAAGGTAAATTGACTGTCGGAGGGAGATGAGAAAACACTTAATTTTTCCTCTCGGCTGTTCTACCCGCCATCCCATTTCTAGCACATGCAAGTTTATGGTTGTACAGTACCACTACATAAAGGAGATTTATTGGCCTTCGATTTATCTCTCCTACGTCTCCTCTCTTCTCTCCCTCTTTCTCTCCCTTTCTCCCTCTCTCTCACTACCCCACCCCTTCCCCCCAACCTGGTTATTATTCTTCCTACCTGAGTAGATAGCTTGTCATAGAGTTGTGAAGACACCCCAGCTCTTTCTCTCTGTCTCCCTCTTTCTCTCTGTCTCCCTCTTTCTCTCTCTCTATATTTCTCCTTCTTTTCCCCCTCTCTCCCTTCCACTCTCTCCCTCCCTCTTTATCTCCCTCCCTCTCTTTCTGTGCTCCTTATCCCCTCCTCTTTCCCCCTCCTTCCCTCTCTCGCTTTCCCGCCCTCACTCCTCTCCTCCCCTTCTCCTTCTATCCCTTCTCCTTCTATCCCTTCTCCTTCTATCCCTCCCTTCTATCCCTCTCTCCCTCCATCTCTCCCTTTCCTCTCTACTCCTCTCCCATGGTAAACCATCTACCTGCCCAAGCAGATACCTTATCAGAGGTAGATATGAAAACACTTTATCTCTCCTCACAACCGGCAACCCAGAATGATAACATTTACCAGAGATAAACCACCCTCTTATCCACAATAAACATGACTGTATACATACCCTATAGCTATTACAAATTTCACACTTTGAAATGATATAAAATTCTGATCTGTGTTAACTGTAGAGTTTATTCATTTGATTTTTGTAATCTCTCTCTAACTTTATCTCTCTCTCTCTCTCTCTCTTTCACTCTCTCTCTCTCTCTCTTTCACTCTCTCTCTCTCTCTCTGATGCTGCTTTTAAACTTATAACTATGATATTTGTTTGTTTTAAATGAGAGTTACACAGGACAGGTTATTCCAAACTGGTATGTTCTATGTTACTTCCAGATTTCTTGAAGTTTAACTTGAAGCCATTTTCACTTGAAGAAATGGTTAACAGGGATGCCCCGTGAAAATTGGCAATGCTCATATGCAAATTTACACAGGTGTGTCTACGATTTAACCCATTGCCTGTAGGCACTGGATGATTCCTGTCTTAAGCCTATGCGGATGAGATAATTTCATTTTAATACTGGGTTAAAGTTGAGATAAGGTCGTGCTATAAGGCAACAAGATCTCCTGAATTGGATGAGATTCTGAATTGTATCCGTTTAAACGTGAGGTTTATCGCCAACAATCTCTCTATTGAAAAGAAGAACTGAACCCGGTGATCTACGATGCAATCATCCCGTATACCATTTCCCCTTTTCCCTTCTGGTGAACGGAAAGCGGAGACGAAATTGGATCTTGGATCTTGAAAAATGAGAGCAACCCGCTTTTCTCTTGCTCTACGGCAAAGGTCAAGGCTGGAGTTGGTGGGCGATTATTTTTTTCGAGAGCTAGGGCCATTACTATATTTCATGCCCCTTGTGCTTTAACTCAAACAGCTTTCTGTTTTTACCCCCCAAAAATGTATCATATATCATTTTGTGCCCTTGGTTGTGCCTTATGAGAGGATGTCAAAACTGTTGGCACTCATCTCTCACAAGTTCTTTCCAGGGGCAGAAATTTATATCTGATCTTCAAGAACTTACTTGTAAAGCAAAACTGAATTTGTTATTGTGTTGAGTTATTGAAATGATTTGCAATCATACGGAGATTTATTTTTTTATATCAGTTTTTTTTTTAAATTTACGGGGGGGGGGGGGGGGGGGGGTTAATAATGCATCTCAAGCCCCAGCTTTTTGACACTGCATGTTTCTTCTATAGAAGCGCCACCCCTTAACTAGAACCTCCTCATAATTATATTCTTAAAGTCATTCTGTCGGAATAAGCTTTTGCCATGCTATCTAATTTCCCATCCAAATTTATCACACATATTGCTGTTGCCTTCCCTTTGATTCTGTTGTGGAAACATTTTATTCTTAATTCCCTCCAGTTCAGTTTTGTCGCCCCCCCCCCCATATTACATCACCAATTATAAATTAGGGGCAATAATGCAATTAACCTGATTTCATCATCTTCCCATCATGTGTCGTGTTTCGAATGATCCCCTTAAGCTTGTCAAACTGCTGAGGATTATCCCCTCTTACCTTGTTTATGCCTGGTTGCAAATTAGTACTGCTATAACTGTTTTCGGCTGGCCTGAAAATATTTTTCTGCAGCCTAAGTTTTCTAGGTCTCCTATGAATATTCTATTAGTCGCAATTCGCATATCGTCTGTTTGGAGCCAGAAGGGTGTTAACTCTATAATTTAAGACAGAGTTAACGACCTTCTGGCTCCAACAGACGATATATAAGGTAGCATATCATACACTCCTACGCTTATCAATCAAATCCATGTTTTTACAAGTGCATAATTCTTCTAAGAAAAAAGGGGCTGACCAACTGAGACCTGGATTAATAACACAAAGCAGTGGAACAGGAATGTCCTTTGAGCAGCTAACTAGAACAGCTGAAGACAGGAAGTTATCAGATCCATCACATTGTCGCCCCAACAACCTCCAAGCTATGGGATATAGTTAGACAGATAGATAGATAATTCTTCATCCCTCCACAAATAATTCTAGCTATAAAACTGCTGAAATTTTAGTTAGAATTCTCTTGAGCCAAGCTTTTGAGTCAAGCTTAAGTTCTTGCGCTGGAATTGCAATTCGAAAGAAAGTTGCTGCAGGCAAGGTTGAATCATTATTCGTTAGGCAGTAGATTAGCTGTTTTGACCAGTAAAATGTTACACAAGCTAACAAAACTGGCAGGGGAAATCCATGTGCTGAAAAGCACATATTAACACATATCAGATAGCATTTCAAGCAGATGGTTTGGACTATACAAAGTTGATATCTTAATCTTCCTTTTTTCTTCTTTTTTTATTATTCAGCTATCATACATTTCATAGAAAAATTGTGTGGCAGATGTCATATATCTGTGGCCTTGAAGAACTTTTAGTGTAAGTTTCATTGGATGCTTTGAGGATTTGTTTTCTGTTGTAAACAAAATTTATCACTATCTTAATAAATAAAATGTATATGTTTTCAGATTTAGAAATGTACTTATGAATTCATGTAGTTAACTGTTCATCAGTATTTCATATTTAATTTGTTATTCATTCATTCATTTAATTTAATCACCAAGTAATTGATTTATTGGTATGCATAGAAGAATCATACTACCTCCACAAGCTGGAAGGATCATTACACAATCAAATAAATCAAATGCATTAATACTCTCTCAAAATTGCTACAGTATAGGTATAGTTTTGTGGTAGTTTCATATTTTCTGATAAGAGCCATAAGGGCATTAGTGCCAAGGGTAGATCCAGGATTCTTTATTGGGGGGAGGGAGGAGGAACGGCACAGCTCCATAAATTACATTTATATATTTTGGGCAATTTTCTGTCTGATTAAGGTATGCCAGTTGTGTTTCAAGGGAGGGGGCACAGGCTTGTTGTGCCCCCCCATTATCCTCCCCTGGTTAGTGCTATGTTAAAGTACATGCATTAATGCCCTTCTGGCTTTCAGCAGACCATGTGGTCCTGTAGAAGGGACTTCCTTGATTATTTCCAGCAACTGTTCCTAAGTATTTTTGAGCAGTCATCTTTTCAAGGAATGTCCGCTGGAGAGTCTTGCGATTGCGCTGACGTCAGGAAGGTAACTCCCCTGTCTGCAATAAGCCGCGTGTCTTTCTGGGTCACTTGGTCTTTGTGGCAATAATTCATCATTGTATGAAAACATATAGTGCTCTTCAGACCTGGAGAAATCAAGATTATCCCCTTTTGTGCCACCAAGTTATTAAAACAGTTCTTTAAAATGAGTCGTACTATACGTGCTGTGGCGATAATTGTTCTGCAGTCAATACACCTTCACTTCGTGAATGTTCTACTTCAGTCCTGGGGAGCGTTTCATCAAGCATTTTGTCAGTGATTTTGACTGACAAATTTGCTCTCAGCCAATCAGATGCAAGGATTTCAGTAGCTTATAACAGTTGTCGGTAAAAATCACTGACAAAACACTTGATGAAATGCTCTACTGGACTAAACACTATGCCTCACTGTACTCCTAACCCTAAACCTATCCTAAAACGAATTTGCCACCCTAATCTCAACCCTATATATATTTGACAAATGAAGACCGGAGCATTTCTCGGGAGCACCAAAATGAAATTTCAAACATAATTTTTTTTTTGCATATAATGTGTGTTATATTGTTCAGTTGGGTATGAAATGTATCTGATAGGAATATAGCAAAAGATGATATTAAATTGAATTGAATTGATTGAATTTAATCTGAATTAATATTTGATTTTAAAAGTAAGAAAAAATACTTGAAATATCATTCCTACCCCACATGAAATCATTTCAGTGAAAGAGAGAGACAGGGAGAGAGAGACAGATAGTGAGACAGAGAGATGGACAGAGATAGAAAGAGAGAAAGAGAGAGAGGAAGATGTAAAACATGAGAAAGAAAGAGAGACAGAGAAATAGAGAAAAAGGAGCTTGATATGTATTCTATCTTAATTAAAACTATTGACCTCGCCTCTTTGGAATAAGTTCTGGAATAATTTCTGGAACAGGATGTTTTCTAAAACGTATGTATTCTATGTTGAGTGAAAAAATTATTTTGACCTCGCCTGTTTGGAATTAGTCCAAGTAGGTGTTTTCTCTTTTGAGAGTTAAGTAGGAAACCCTGGAAGGAGCCATGGTCATACTGAATGCAATGAGGCACTTATGGCATTCTGGGAAGGGTTAGACAATTAGTCATTTTACTTGCAGTTTGATGGAAAATCGTCTTTGGATTTCATGATACAGAGTAATTCTATTGGGTATTAAATCTTCAATCTTCAAGTGATTATCGTGGCTAAGTGCAATTTTTCTGAGGAAAGTTAAGAATTATGTAAAGAGAAGAGCCTTGGGCCACGTGGGGATGTAGCGTAGATTGCCCTGGTTTTTGAAGTAGTAAACAATTCTCGCAATGTTTGTAAAAAATTTCACTTTCACAGAAGTTGACCTTAATTTTGATTGATGAGAATTGTGTATTAAGAAAGAAAGCATCTGGCTTTTAATGTAGAGATATTGTGGAATTGAGAAATTTGTGCATTATATATACCTCTTTGTTATAAGAAATGACCCGGCCACCAGGGGCCTCTCACTTAAAAACTTGTGATTAATGCTAACCCCAAATCAAACCAATTGAATATCTAGATTCTCTTTATTTGATATATCATATTTCATAATTACTTTAGACTGGTTTTATTGTATTACTTAGAAACTGTACAGCAAACAAGATAGAACAGCTGTAGCAACGATAAAGTAAGAAAATGTTTGTAAAGGTAGCTTAGCAAAAATGTAATGGCACGTAAAGACGCGGGAAAAATGTAAAGAGCAAAATTGCTAATAATGTAGGTGCATTTGAAATTACAATCTTATCTGACGAAAAGTTTTCATTTTATTTTGCTTAAAAGGGTTAAAGGGGCCGAAAAGTCGCCAATCTTGGTGTTTTGGAGCGTGGCCCAGCTTGGGTAATATTCAGGAATCTCTGTACATCTTCGTTAAACGAGCACGCAATTGCAGTGATACACATGCGACCGAAGAAAGACGAACTGAACAACTCAACTGGCAAACTACCCCACCCTCAACAGCAGTTTTGTTCGCTGCTCCAAGATTGTTGTTATGCACGGCCTTGCAATAGGGGCAAGCGATTGAAATTGAACGTACATGGATATTGAGCGGTGGCTCCCTTTAATAAAATAAAGATTTTGAATAATTTTGTAGTTTGCGTCTTTCCCACGTTTTTACGTGCCATCGCTAAACTACCTAATTCAAACTAGATTATACAACAAGGATACTCAGTCACTTTATCACATTAATATAGGACCTCACATTTCTGACTATCGTTACTGATATTGGTTCTAATTGTGCTTATTAAAAGATCTGCTTGTAAGATCAACTTGCGGGACTTCACCCCGACAAAGTTAAGTGTGACCGTACTGAGAAAGGACAACATTACGCCTGCATCACGAGGAGAGGGTAATTTACGTGATGGTACGATTCTTAGAGCGCCACCAGGGAGTCGGGGCAAGGACCCTGTCGTATTTAACGTAAACTATTTTGGGATTGGTGACTAAGTTCTTGCTTCTCTGGAGGGTCTAGAGCTATGCTAAACGTTGTTTTATTTTTGGAGGTTCTGAATTTGCGATTGTGTCTCAAGAGGTTTCTCGATCATTAAGTGCAGTAATTTGAAGAAGGCTGTGAGTGCAAAGAACCTTCCTTTACTATCCTCTTTCTTTCATATGTTTATGAGTTGGTGTGAAGAGTTTGACACAGGGTTGGCATGGGTAATTCATCTCACTTTTCCAGGTTGATGTTAAACTTAAAAAAGGAGAACTGAGACAGGACAAGAGCAGAGAAACAATTAGTACCTGATCCCTTTTTTGTCTGCTCTGTGTGATTGACTTTATTAATTGTATCAGGCTGGAAAAGGGCTCCAGTTTTGATTATGGAGCGGAAATGGATTGTAATCACAAGTTGATATAAAAGCATGAAAATGGGAAAGTCCTGTATGAAGAGTATAAATCTACATGTACCATTATGTGCTTCTTTTCCCCACCCCATTCTCTCTCTCTCTCTCTCTCTCTCTCTCTCTCTCTCTCTCTCTCTCTCTCTCCCTCCCCTCTCTCTCTCTCCCTCTCTCTCTCCCTCTCTCTCTCCCTCTCTCTCCCTCTCTCTTTCTTTCTGTGACAGTAGGAGAAATTATGTTATGATAAAAAATGGGAGAGAGAATGAAATAGAGAAAGGAAGAGATTTGAAGTAAGAAGGGCAATTTGGATTGAAGGAAGGAGAATGGGGTAAAAAGACCTTTATTAAGGGAGCGAAGAGAGAGAGAGAGAGAAGGGGAGAGGGAGAGAGAGAAAGCGAGAGAGAGAGCAAGAGAGCAAGGAAGAGAGCAAGTGCCAATAAAAATTGTATAAATTGCACACCCCAAAGCGAGAAAATTGAGAGCAAGTTATGTATGTATTCATAGTATGGGGATTGTGTTTCTACATGTGATTCCAAATGCAAAATGTAACCCAATTCAATTCATTTCAGTTTTATGCAAGAGAGTTAGAGATTAAGGACTTTCAAACCAGAAACAATTGCGAATTGTTAATGATGGCCAATTTTGCAGCAAGAAACTTTCGCGAGTTGCAATGATTTTATGTTGTTTCAATTGTGATTTTATTATTTCGCGGCATGAAACTGTCATGAATCCCGACCGCTCGTGAAATTTGCGAAGGTTTCAAGCACGCCCAAATTTCTGGTTTTACAGGAGCACTTTTTGCAAAAATTGAAATAGGACATGAGAGAAAGAGAAAGATGTCATCATTTTTGTCACTGCTGAGATCCTCCTATCTTGTTTTTTATCCAAGATATTTTTTTTTAGCCAAATTCATGTTTGAATAAACAATCTCATCTTATTTCCTCCCGTCATTCGGCTGGACTCCACCTCCCTGCTTTCATTGATCGTCTCTCAGGGAATGCTATCAAGGGGGCAATTCAACCGTCAAATCGTCACCCAGCACCCCACTTTTGCCCCCTCATACCGATTTCTATTTTACAAGAATTGCGTGCCCTAGCGTCCAAAACTTGACGGCTAATTTCCGTTCCTTATTTTTTTGTGGAGTTATTTTGGGAGGTTATAAGTGAGACTGGTAAAGCATTTCGTGATGATCATTTCCTCGAGGAGGATTTAAAAAAAAGGACTTCTTCATGTTTTTGTTTTTGGACATGTGAACAACATTTTGTGTACTTTTTTTGTGATGTGATTCTGAGCCAGATCTAAATTTAGATTTTGAAGTTTGTCTGATTCTTTTCCTGCTTATTTTATCTTCACACTGGTATGGTATTTTTAAAGGTGATAACAACAATTTTGTCTGCCATGTACGTTAGCCGTACAGATATAGAAAACACAAATAAAACAAAAATGAAGAGACACATCTCTCCTTTTCACAAATCACTGTTCATTTTGCTTCAAACTTTTCAACATCATGTGTTAAATCTGTGTTAAATGATATAAGTTAAAGTGAAAGTTCATCCTGATTACAAGTTGGTTTTAAAAGAAGCAGATAAATCAAAGAAACAGATCAATGAAGGTTTGAGCAAAATCCAGTAAAAGTAAGAAAGTTTTTAATTTTTGAAGTTTAATCAATCAAACATGCTTAAAGGGAAAGTCCACCCTGCTATAAAGTTGACTTGAATATAAGAAGAAAAATTAGAGATTCAGATCAGTGATAAGTTAGAGCAAAATCCGACAAGATATAAGAAAATGTTTGAAGTTGTAATCAATCAAACACAAATTGGCAACGTATCTTGCGAGCTCCTCTGCCATTTGCCCTTTAACAAGAAAATCATTAATTTTCATTTTCTCATCTGAAAATATTCAGTCATAAATGCACCTTTATATATAATCATTGCTCATTTGTTTTCACACAAAACCTGTATGAAACAAATCTATTCGATCATCAAAAGCCTATAATATGAAAATTTATGAGATTTTCTTTGCTGAGCAGATGGGAGAGGACCTCGCAAGATACGTCACGGAGATGCCAATTTGTGTTTGATTGATTACAACTTCAAACGTTCATAATTTTCTTATATCTTGTCAGATTTTGCTCTAACTTATCACTGATCTGTTTCTCTCATTTTTCTTCTTATATTCAAATCAACTTTGTAGCAGGGTGGACTTTCCCTTCAACGCCATTCCGACTCTCTGCAGACGATATGATTTTTTTAAAGCATTTCAAAATAGATTCATGTCCAATTCCACCAGTTTTAAAGCTCTCACTAGAGAATTTTAAAATGAAACTTTTATTGATAGCATCAAATTGAATTTCAATCAGAGCTCTATTCCAGGGGGAACATCATTGATGAATGCTCCAAGCCAGTCACCGAGTGGGAAAACGAATCACCTATTTTCGCGGTTCCAGTATTAAACTGCAACCCCTGTCCCCTTGAACACCTTTCAGATGTGAAATAAAGAAAAGGGTTGGCTCTTTTGTTACGTCTTTTCTACCTTTCAAAGTACACAGAGGTTGAGGGAGGTATCCGTGTCGTACCCTGTAATCGTCTGGGACAGTTCTACGCAGAAATATAGTGGCGTAGCTAAAAAGGGGCCACAGGGAGGCATGTGCTCCTCAATTGAATGTTGGTGAGACAGGAGGGGAAGAAAAGAGAGGAGAGAAAAGAAAAAGAAAGGGAAGGTGAAGAGAAGATGATAGGACCCCCTCCCTCCCATACCCTCTTCCTTATTGGTAGCCTATCTGGTAAAACTGGTGGTGCACCCCCCCCCCCCCCCCCCATTGGCTAGGCCCATGCTAGGCTAATGCATAAATAGGCAGTGCCATTTGTTTTCTACAGTAACGAGAAGTTTGAAACTTAAAATTTGTTTCTGACTCGATCCAGCAACGCTGATAGATTTTGGTGGGAAGTTTATCAGAATTGTTGACTTTTGGCCTGCTGGCGGCAAAATAGTATAAATATATATGTCCTTGTAATGAGCTTTGCAGCTGCAAATTGACCTGGCAAAATATGGATTTAGCTATTCATGCAATGACTATTAACTTGTCTTTTTCTTCAACTCGATCATCTGTCCATAATTCAGCAAGCTAATTTGAAACTGATATTGTGTTTTATGTTTGTAGGCAAATCGATAGTTGTCTTGAAGATGTTGTCAATTAATTATCTATTTTTGGTTGTTTATTTGATTAAATTCTAAAGCGAAATGCAGGAGACATTAATTCTTTTAGAAATCCTGAAAATGGAAACATTGATTTCGCTGTGCTGCACATGCACGCAAGATACGTTTTGACGTCAATTTGAGTCTGATATATTGCACTGTGTTTGTACACAGATCACTAGTCTAGTCGTCTTTAAGATGTTACCAATTGTTTGTCATCTATTTTGGATTGGTTGTTTGATTAAATTCTAAAGCAAAATACGAGAGACATTCTTTTAGAAATCCTGAAAATGGAAACATTGATTCGCTGTGCTGCACCTGTATGCAAGAAATGTTTAATCGTCATTTGGAGTCTGATATTATGCTTGAAATCAATAGCGATCCTCAAGATATTCCCAAAATTTTTGTCATCTATGTTCGTTTTTTTTGTTGCTTTAAATTCTAAAGCAAAGTGCATGAGACAATCTTTTAAAAAATCCTCAATGAGGAAACATTGATTTATCTTGCTGTGTTGCACCTGCAAGCAAAATATTTTTAAACGTCAGTTGGAGTCTGAGATTATGCTTTAAAGCAATAGTGATCTTTAAGATACTCCTGAAATTTTTGTCTTCTATGTTTGGTTGTTCGTTTGATTAAATTCTTAAGTGAACTGCAAGAGACATTCTTTTAAAAACTCCTGAATGTGGAAACATTGATTTACCTCGCTGTTCTGCACCTGCCCGCAAGAATTGTTTTGACGTCAATTGAAAATTTATCAAGACTTTGAAGGAATCACTACTGTTTACACTAGTATTGATTTATTTGTGTCGAAGGAGAATATAAATGGTGACCAAGATGGCAGTTTATGATCATGATGAATAGGAAATGTTTTGGAGCTTTGACAATTTTCTGTGAAAGGTACCCCCGTTGTGATTTCCTCTTTGTAAATAGCCCCCTCCTATTCAATGCTGATATCATAAATCAGGGATGCCACTTTTCAGACAAAAATAGGAATTTCTACTTTTTCAACATAATTTTAGCCATAGAAAACCACTTGTTATGTACACAAGGGCCCACTCTAGATGATTTTTCCTACTTTTTTATCAATTCTAAGTGGCATCCCTGATAAATAGTCTTGCCTTGTGTTTTTTATTGATCATCTCCAAAAATATTCATTCATTTGCATTGATGCTTTTTTTTGTTGCAAATACCCATACAGGTATCATGAATAGAAATAATCCCCGAGAAATGGCTGCCTTTTATCGGCAACACTTGACGTCATCCTTAGCTCAATTACACCTAAATGCAATTTGTTTTTATTAGGGGAAGTGATCGGTGACGCCCCTCTGTATAAGACGAGGCATCGTAGAATCTGCAGGAATCCGCGACCCGGTTAACCCTGTCCGCTGCGCTCCATTGATGCACCGTGGCATTGAGGGGGACTGTGTTTGCATGTATTCTATTTCCTCTAATTCAATCAATTGAGATTAAGGCTTTTCATATTTGGAAGACTGTCGAGGGAAGAGGCCTGCCATCCATGCCTTCCCATCGATCCGATCACTTCGGCATTGAGCATGACATCTCAGGCTTGTCTATTTGTGTAACGTCGTACAATGCGTAGGAGAAGTCTAACAAGCGTGACCTTATTGATTGGGAGTGTAACGAACAGTGGCCTTTGTAAGATGAGATTGAAAAGGGAAGAGGAGCTTCATTGGCATCTTATCCACAAGCAAACATTTTAGATATTGTTTGTTATTATTGAGAGTGCTATCATTTGTTCATAGAGAAGAATTAGTGTGGAAAAGTCAATAATAAGCGCATTAAGAATAGAATTTTAGGAAAGAAAGGGGGGGGGGGGTAGACAACTAGATATGCATTACAGCTGAAATAACAGTCTAAAGCATAATAACCATGATTGAAATCGATGCTAAAATAGAATAAGTCATCATTTTAGAGCCAGTTACCTGAAGAGAATTTGACAATATGATATTTTGTGACATGCAGCTAAGATGCCATCGAAAAAGAATTGCCCTACTGGTATATTTTTTGCAGTTGTACTACCCCCCCCCCCCCCTCGCCCTCCGACAATTTTTTTTCTTGTGTGTGTGGTCTCTATTGTTCATTACCTGCAGATGGATAGTAAATTTGTGTTTCAAAGTTTCCACCCAGCCTCCATTACATCATAATCAGAATCTAAAACTTCCATCATCATTTATCAACTTATGTCAAGTCCTGTGCACTGCTCTCGTAAATCCTAATTTGTATTAAAGAACAGGTATGGCGAATTTAATTTCGTTGCGTCATTTACGAGCAGCTATACAATGATAACCTGTACTTGACGTCATCAGGCACGTTAAGCTTGCATAGCTGGTTCTGGGTTTTTTTGTTTCTTGCTAATGTGGCGTCATCCTTGTTAGTTTGTGCACCGTCAATCGAATCGTCTACTCGTAAAATAGTATCCCGACTGGGACATTCTCCGCCTAGGTGTAAAGGGGTAGATGGTTTTTGCCCATACCTGTCCGAACTGAGTGTCGTTATATGGATTAAGGATGTGTTCAATTTTCATTGTCAGTGTAGGCCTGTTCCCATCCCATCCCATGCAAGGCACCATTTTCTTCCCTCCCCCTCCCCATCTCATGAAGATCCCTTCCCCCTCCCCATCTCTCCCTTCCCCCTCCCTTCCCCCTCCCTTCCCCCTCCCCATCTCTCCCTTCCTCATTCTACATCTTTCTCTCACCCTTCATCTCCTCTGCTACAGACATATTTTCCATACTTTTCCCCATCTCACCCTCTCCTTCACTTTCTCTTGCTCTGTCTTGCTTTCCTCTCTCATCTTTTCCTCACTACATCTTGCCCCTTCTCTCTCTCTCTCTCTCTCTCTCTCTTACTCTTCCTCTCTTTCTGTCTCTTACTCTTCGTCTCTCTCTCTTACTCTCTCTTTCTCTTACTCTCTCTCTTACTCTCTCCCCTCTCTCTCCTACTCTCTCCCACTCTCCCTCCTACTCTTTCCCCCTCTCTCTCTCTCTTCCTCCCTCTCTTCCCTCTTCTTTTTTAAAAATCTACCTATCTGGGATTCTTTGATTTACTACCTCTCTGTCACATCCCTTTCCATCATGTTTCACACTCCCTGATCTGTCTCTTTCTCTGTTATATTTCCCCTTGTATACCATGCCATAATTTTCTCTCACAACCCTTGCTCCTCACTCTCTGTATCTTTGTTCTATGCTAGCATATATATTTTTAAATTCTCTTTCCCCCTCCTGTTTACTCATCACCGTTTACTTTCACATTGGTTTATCCCTTTCTCTTATCTCCTCACCATTCACATGAACTGCAATGGTATTTATGCTAAATCCTCTTCTCCTCTCTTGTTTGCTAGCTATGCTTGGTGTGACCCCACCCCCATTCCCCATATACAGACCCCCCCCCCTCTCCCCCTCTCCCTCTCTCCCTCTCTCTCTCTGCCTCTCCCTCTCTCACTGGCACTCTCCACCTCTCTCTCTCACTCTCCCCCTCTCCCCCTCTCTCTCTCTCTCACTCTCCCCCTCTCCCCCTCTCTCTCTCACTGTCACTCTCCCCCTCTCACACTCTCTCTCCCTCTCACACTCTCTCTCCCCTTTTCTGTCTATCTCCCTATATCCTCATCCCTATCCCTATTTCACATCATTTCTCTTACTAACATCTCTCCTCCACTCACTAGTCTTGCTGCAACCCCCCCCCCCCCTCCAATCCTATATTCCCCACAGATCTCCTTAATTTGTTGTAGAGCATCACCCCATTTCTTTTAGGGACACAAATGCATCTGTGTACTTTTTACCATCTTCATTAGGCATCATAATGTCATATTAATTTGCTTGATACAGCATGGCTAAGTGGATCTCGGTGGAATTATATCCCGACTGCTGGTTTTTCAGAGATGGAGAAGCGACGCATTTTCAATTTGGAATCGAATCAGTCAGCATTTGTCACATTTTGGGGCATGCTTCTAACAAGAGTGATTATTACTCTGTAGAATGTAGAATGTGACATGTTTTGAGTAAATTTTTTTATTGCATTAGGTGCACTTTTTATTATACATTGTATGTAAACCATTCAGGCATACCAGACACAGGCACCTCCCTTCACGCAATTTTGGACTTTCTACCGTGCATCATACCACCATACTTTTAAATTATACTTTTTTAACATCCCCTTTATTTGTTAGAAAAACAAAACAAGGGGAAGTGCAAAATAATAGCAAAGATCCATACATATTATGTTGTTACTTTGTATAGTGTAAAATAAAGAATATCAGGAAGAGAAGAAATGTTAATTAAAAATTGTCTAAGTTCAGTCAAATATTTAAGCTTACATATATACCATCCCTAGTGAACGGAATGAAAGGATAAATAGATTAAGATGAAAATAATTGAGAGAAAAAAATCTCATAGTGTGGACAAAGTAATTATGAAGGCTCAAGATTGCTTCTTTTAATATCAGTCAACACAGAGTTTGAAAAAAATAATAGGAAAAAGTTTGAAGAGTGCTTCAAAGCTGACTTGAGGCCAGGGTTGGACTTTCCCTTTGAAAGCTGAAAGTAGCTAAAAATGAATACTAATTGATTTTCTGGCCGAGAAAAGAAAGAGTTCTTTCCAGGAAAGTTGTTTTTAGCATCCTAATTTGTAATTAAGACACAAGATCAGAAGGAAAAGGCAACGCATTTCAAACATTGTCAGCTCCGGTTGAGTTCGAGTGTGGTGGTCTGCTCAACGGCAGGCAGTTCACGTCAAAGCGCTGAACTTTTCAACCTTCTTTATATAGCTATCTAAATGTTTTCCTCATCTGATATTACGTTGGAAAGCAGACCCTGGGCCTGTCTGCAATCCTCTTCACTCAACTTTCTTGTCAGGCAAATCATTTCTTTTGGGGTCAACAGGTAGAGAGAATATCATATTAATTTATTTGAAATGGAATGAGAATTTGATCTGATTTTTAGTCCAATATGGAATATATTTTTTTTTGTATTCTTCTCTCTTAAGGTTGGTGAGGGGTAAGATATCAAGATTGCACCCACTCTTAGTCATATAAAAAAGAATATCTTCTCTACCATGCAAGGACCCTCATATAAATCATATATTGTTGGAAAGCTTAGACTTAGACAAATTCCCCCAAAAGACAATACTACAATGATGAACTTGCAATAAGAGAGCAGCAAGCATTATTTTTCTAAGGGCTGATAGCAAATACAGTTACATTGGAATAACAGCTTTTCAAGGTATTCTAATGTCTCTTTGGTGAGTTCTAAAGGTTTCTAAATAAATTCAATAAAGATCTGTGTTGTAACTTGGTTGACCACACACACAACATGGCTGTCTCTGGTAGATATTAAAGCACTTGGGATTGTCTCACAAGCCGAAAATAGATTTTATTGAGAGGCTTGAAATATTTAATTTCATGTGCTCTTTGATGGCATATTTTGAATGTTGGACAAACAGATCAAGACAATGAGTGAGAAAGGAAATAGAATGATGAAGAGAAAAAGAGGGAGAAAAGAGAGAGAGAGAGAGACTCCCACATGTGAAATCATTTCTAGACCCCTTTCACGACCCCTTGGTATCAGTCCCATCCATAAAGGTATTTGTTGGTCTGTCAAGGAATACAGCTGTTCTCATTGGTTCCTCACCATGAAATAAGTTGTTACATGTCACTTTTACCCACGTCACATCATCCAGAATATGAATAGTCTCCTTGATGAGGCATTGAACTCGTCAGTCATCATCCCTTCCATCATTAAATATGATGAGAGTTGTCTCTACTCTGTTGAACTAACTTCAAAACCAGGGGCAGATCCAGTTGGGTACTCGAGGTTTCATAATTCCAAAGGTTCGTAATTCTGAAAGAAATTTCCCATAACAGGGGGTTCATAATTCATTTGATGCATTACTCAGAAGATTCGTTAATCAGAAGGTTCATTATTCCGAAGGTTCGTAGTTCCGAAAATGGAATAGGGTTCGAACCTTGGGAAAAACGACATGTATACAATTGTTCAAGGGGAGGGGACACTTTTTTCAAAACCTTCTGATATAAACTAAAAACAAGTTTTTAGATTTTTCAGAATCATTTTATATGAGTGAAATTGATATTTGAAAAAGTGGCTACAATATCCTTTCTGTATACCTAAGGCATGCCACATTGGTT
Source organism: Heliocidaris erythrogramma (assembly GCA_025617745.1). Lineage (NCBI taxonomy): Eukaryota > Metazoa > Echinodermata > Echinoidea > Camarodonta > Echinometridae > Heliocidaris > Heliocidaris erythrogramma. The sequence continues at coordinate 39,672,129 of CM046857.1, read as the reverse complement.
TTAAGGGGAGGGGTGTTTGGCCTGTTGTACACCCCGCCCACCCGCCTGCCAAAAAAAAAACTGCCAGAGGAAGAGAGGAGGGTTATCTAAGTTCAGTTAGTCAGATCAATTTTAAAAGAAACCTAGCAGCGCCCTTTTGTCATCAGTGTTACTCTGAAACTGTTTTTGTGCCCTGAGGGCAGAATACCAGGTATCTCTTGTCGGAAGCGGCTTCAATTGATACCCTTGTGAGCTTGAGCCCAGTTCCATCTATGCCTATATTTATATCTGTGATATCTGATAGAGACGTCTTGAAGATGATACATGTGTGATGTGATTTTTAAACGACTATCACAGTCCGCTCGCTGAACTCCTAATTGAGAGTGCGACAGTTTGGAAGATTCCGGGCCCTGTTTCATAAAACTTGTCATCAATGACAAAGTGCAATAACTGTTATAAGCTACTTAAATCCTTGCATCTGATTGGCTGAGAGCAAATTTGTTGGTAAAAATCACTGACAAGACACTTGATGAAATGCCCCCCAGAACTACCCATGTTTTTCTTGCCTCATTCCAGCTATAGATATCTAATCATGTTATAGTTTGTCTATTTTGAGCCAGAAGGGCATAAACTCCTATATAATAATGATAATATATTTATATAGCGCATTATGTGAATGCTTCATAGCGCTTTACAGTGTTATTCATTATTACCCCTCGTCATTGGATTTCAAGCCTGCACACAAGTGTGCACCATCTCCACTCCTTAGGGAGCATTAATTCCTACCATTTTTTGCACCGTTCCCATGCATGCATGTAGGGCAATGTCAAAAACAGTCACATTGACTTCTGGCAATCCTCACAGGTACTCATGGGTAAGAGTGGCAATGTAGATTAATGTCTTGCCAAAGGACGTAAGCGCCGCAGCCGGACTTGAACCGCGAACCATGTGATCCAGGGTCCGGTGACGTATCCACTAGACCACAACACTTCTAACGCCCTTCTGTCTCTCAACTAATGATTTGATAGAGATTTGAAACATTTATGTAATGTGACTAATAAATGAGGTTACTGAACTTTTGAAGGTTTATAACTACCCCTGCTCTTCTCTTGCCCCAAGCCAGCTTTATCTGATCGAGACATCATGAAGATGATCCACGTGTGATGTGATTTTTTGACTATCTTAATCCAATCACTGACTTCTGATTTGGTGTCCATCAGCTAGTTATCCCTGTTTTTGTCTTGCCCCATTCCAGCTATATATCTGATAGAGACAAAGTGAAGATGATACTACAGTGTGAAGTGATAATCAAATAACTATCTTGATCACAGCAGTTCTGGAACTCTCAAGCCGTGTTCGCAAATAACACTTCAAACCGCCTGCAAAAAACCAAACAATGACACAAACAAAGCAATCAAATGCCCAGAACTCCTCTTTATCTTTAAACCAAAGTCATTCTTGACTTGCTTGCCTGGCTGACTTCATTGAATGTAATCAAAATGCGGTGGTTTGTCCACCAAGAAAGGCATGAACATTATAATCACATCTTCTGAAGTTTAATGAATCATTCTTATAAAAGGCCCCAAGAGATTACAGAGTTAAAAGCAATTTTGACTTCTGATCAAGAAAAACAGAGAGACAGAGAGAGAGAGAGAGAGAGAGAGAACCTTTACATTAATAGAAATTGATATTTACCCCCCGTTCAGACTATCTAACTTCATTGTATGGCTATACGAGAATCGTATAGATATACGATAAATAATTAAATTTTCATAGTCTGAACATCGTATAAAGAACCGTCATTTAGCGAAATGCATGTTTGGGCATCGTTTCGAACGAAAATTTCGATAAAGAATCAGCATCCCCTTGTAATCTGAACATCGTATCGTACAAGAATCGTATAACTGTAATATCAGCTGTAATATCATATGCTACATATCGCTGTTCTTGACGTAACCTGATGCAAAACATATGGGGCCAGCAGACTTCCCCAAAACCTAGTTATGCCTCCGCCCACCGAAGGTGGGTGCCGGAGGCATTATGTTTTCGGGTTGTCCGTCCGTCCGTGCGTCCGTCCGTGCGTCCGTCCGTGCGTCCGTCCGTCCGTGCGTCCGTCCGTCCCACTTCTCGTTACCGCGATATCTGAAGAATCATTTGAGGTAGGAACCTCAAACTTGGTACTAGTATGTATCCCCATACGAAGATGAACTGATTAGATTTTGGGGTAAGTAGGTCAAAGGTCAGAGGTCACAGAGGTCAATTTACATAAAATTACATGAAATTACTGGTTTTTAGCCTTGTTATCAAATATTTCTAGTTTTATATGAAAATGAAATGAAATAAATTTTTCTGTCTCCTGTGCATTTTAAGTGAAAAGATTTGTCATTTTGTTGGACCAGTCCTTTTTAGAGTGTACATGTATGCCATACATTTCCAATCTGGTGATGGCGGAGGCATAAATTCCGACCGCGCGCGGTCGAATATTCATCTAGTTTCTTTATACAATGTTGTAGTCTGTACACTCCTTCGCTAATCACGATTCTTTATACGACGTTTCTTCATACGAGTCTCGTATAACTCTCCTCTAGTCTGAACTGGCTATTAGATATTGTTCCTGAACCATCAGTGGGAGATTTTGTGGTATGTTGATAAGGATGATCAAGTTTAAGAAGAAAAAGTTGGTCAGCATCCCCTAGGAAAAAAATAAATGATTCATTCTTAAACTGCAAGGAGTGATTATTTATAGAATTCAATTTTGGTGCTGGAATGCAGGCAGTTGGGAATCATGTATTTAAGAGAAAGCTGCAATGATGAAGAGTTTCGGGCATATCACTGCATAATGTGATGGGGCAATTTTCCAAGAGCTCCCTTTGGGGCTGATTCGGAAAAGGAATTTTGGTTGAATATTAGATTAATCTTTCTTTTTTTATCATGTGTGGTGTATTTTTTCAAGGTTCTATACATATTCTTATGGAGAATCACAAGAGACCACAGTATATGAATGTTGTTTTTTTGTTGTAAAAAAATCATTGCTTTACGAGATTTGGCTGTATGCTACCAAGTAGGGACCCCCATAGTTTGAATGTTATTTGTTGCATAGGGGTACCTCATGCAATGTTTGGATATTTGAATAGGTTTGTGCACTTTATGGAATCAAGGACATAAAATGTATGTGTATCAGTATTAAATTAATTGGAACTTTTTTTTTTCATTTAAATCTATAATGTTTGCATGTTGCAATAATAATTTCATGGACTCGTCTGTGTTAGTTTCATGAATAATTATTATTTTAGAAGTATTGTGTGGTCCTATTGTATAATTCCTGAGACTCTGGATCACAAGGTCAAGTTCCTGCCACCTTACAAATGTCATTTGGCAAGATGTGTAAATTTGCCTCTCTCGACCCGGGAGTAGTAAGTGGGTACCCGGTAGGATTAATCCTTCACATGTACTTTGCACTGCTAATGGTTGCTGAAGCTAAGGCTTGGGTGAATATTCTGTAGCTTTTTGGAAGCGCATAGGGACACTATGTTATAAAGGGAAATGTGCTTTACAATAATTGAATATTATTATTTAATGATCTTGATAGAATAACATTTGAATCTAGTACTGTTAGTCCCTTTCATCAGATATGCTGTGAGGATCAATATAAAATGATTGACAGGCATCTTTGCTAGCACGATATAAACAAAAAATAAGAAAATCACCAGCATTAGCCTCCATATGACCTGCCCCTGAAACACAACTTCAGAAAAACAAATTTCAAATATATACAGCAGCTGATCTCTGCACGGACACAAAATCATTGCCCAATTTCTGCTATTATACAGTCCGGTGATCCGAAATGAGAGTTGACAATAACTGTATTCAGGCTGCAGGCTGTATAAACCCTTACCCACGGCAAGATCTGGTTGAAGTGATCAATATTCCCCCTCCTGTGCTGCTCTCATTCCCCTCCTTACGAAAACATCTGGTTCAGATGTCCAGGGCCAGTGAGCGAGCGCGTCGGGATAGAGGGATCTACGCATGCAGAGCTTTACGTTATGCACATGCCTGTCAGGGTGGCCGCAATCTACGCATAAATTCTTCCACGCCTTGTCCGAGATTTTAAAGTGAGCCGCTTAAAGGTAGAGACAGTCGGAAGTAAGGCCTTGGTATATGAAGCTTGTGCTATTTTTCAAGGTCAACTTCTAACCTGTTCACCACCCTTCATTTGGGTCTGTAAGATTCTATTACCAAACTGCCCTATGGATCTAGGATTGGGGGGGGGGGAAGCATAATTCCAAAAAAATTCTGACAAGCAACAAAAGGTGTCTTTGAAAACAAAATATTTCTCTCCCCAACATGCAATTTGTTTGGTAATTTCAGAACTCTGTCTTCAAATGCATTTTATCATTTTTTCCCTCATGTGTGTCCAGGACACATCGAAAACAAAAATAACAAAAATGAAATAGCTCCATATCTCCTAAAAGAAGCTAAACAATGCTGTTTTTCCCAGAACAACATCATTTTTCAACCCAGTTAAGGATTCCTTGCACCAACATATTCCTTGCCCCAAGCCACTTTCCGTGCATGTTCGCCCCTAACTTCGCTTTTATATTTTTAAGCTCATTTCAAGTCTGCTGTGAGCTTGCTGTGAGCTTATTTTCTGAAAAACACCCTTACTTGTTGCCACCAGCTTAAATTTTCAAGTATCTTTAATAATGAACTTATAGACTGATCTTTCCAATAATACCGTTAATTACTGCAAGCAAGATTTACAAAGAGCCAGTCATCTACACTGTGTCTGTGTGATCACAAACGTGAGACAATTACTGGGAGAAAAACAAATTCAGTTTGCGTCACTCTTTTGGTTGCAGAGAGAGAGATATAATTGTATCTTTTCATCTTGAACAAAGAAACCTGTAATTCCATATGCGTCACATATCTGTGGCTATTGCTTCCTAAGGTAGCTAGTATATAGACACTGTTTGTTGTGAACTTTTCTTGAGGGAAGACCTCATGCAGATGCTAAAATGCTCATACGAGAGTATGGGCAAGGCCGTTTCTGTCAAAACATGCAGGTTGCAGTACTTCATATTTAACATAATTTTTTGTCAGGATATAATTACAGAAATTGAATCAAAAGTGCATATAGGTTTCTTTTCTTTTTGAACAAAATGGATTGTGTATTTTTTTGCTCGTATCAGATGGATAATCCCATATTTTTGGTGGGGGTGATAGATCCTGGTAACTGAAAAAAATTGATTTTCATGAGCAAAAAAAAACAACTTTTATATTTAAACTTAATAAGAGTATTGATGACTTTCCTTATACAGGTCGTCTGTGGCATTATTTTGGCAGATACAAAATAATGAGAAAAGTTCTTTTGCTAGAAATTGAATTATCGGTTAATGGATGATATTTATTAAATATGCAGTTGATGAAATGCTAATCACAGAAGAATGACATGGCTGTTCAAAATATACAGTTTACAGTACTTCATATTGAATGTATTTGTCTCTTATATGGCATGATACATACTGCATACTCCTTGACTGTTAACCCATAGAAGATCAAGTCAAGTGTTTTAAGGTTAATTTCATACGTTCTAGCTGTACACAAATTATTTTTTATAGATGATTGGTATAATTTAATGACATCTAGTGTATGCAGGTCTATGTATGAAGCAAAGACAAACAGTATGTGCACTGCACTTCGTTGTTTATCAGCATTTGGTATTTTTCAGAGGTGTTGTTTGACAGGTTGTCAACATATCTTTCTCACAGTGTTTACGCTGGTTTACGATTCATTCGGCACATCGCCAAACATGAGCCCAAACAAGCATGCGCTTCTTGGAATTGACGTCTGACGAGTGATAACATCGGGTTGTAATTCTGAGAAAAGAACGGGGAAGAACGCAGACTGGTTTACTAGCATTTCTCAGTAGACTCTATCACTCGAGTCACTTTCAGTGACAGCAATGGGATGAGAGAAAGGATGCCAGTATTTTATTAAAGTAGGTATATCCTAAAGGGGTCATAAAATGGTTGACAGAGTAACCACTTCTCAGTAATATTGCCTCAGTGTGGTAAAGTCAATGACTTCTAAACCAAGAATCTATTGCAGCTATTTGGAATGACACCATTCACTTAAAGCTTAAATCTAATAGAAAATATTGTCTTTATTAAATTAATTGAATTCCTGTGTCATACATCCTCTCAGAAGATTTGCTGAAGATCGGGCCTTTATGATTTATGGCCCAGCACATGGAACACGTCACTGAAGCATACCCTTCAACCAGATATATTGCATTTATGTCGGCAGTAAGCCTTATGCAGGAACATGAAATCTTTCTTCTTCATGATATTGAAGTGTATCCATACTCAAAATATTACTGTGTTGAATTAATATGTTAATTACTTTCTTTTTGTTGATTGAATTTTGTGGATAAAAGTGGGGAAACTTTGATCTTAGATTTTGTAATGAGAGTAAGATAGGGTGATAAATATGGGGCCAGTCGTTTTTCCGAAGGGTCATAATTCTGAAACAACAAATCCCAATAGCAGGGGGTTCGTAATTCCGAAAAATGAAGTAAGGTTCATAATTCAGAATATGAAATAGGGTTCGTAATTCTGAAAATGAAATAAGGTTCATAATTCTGGAGGTTCGTAATCCGCAAAATGCAATAGATCCCTACATATCTTTTCGGAATTATGAACCTTCGGAAATATGAACCTTTTTTCATTTTTGAAATTATGAACCCTATTTCATTTCGGAATTACAGACCTATTTCATTTTTCGGAATTACGAACCCTACTTCATCTTCGGAACTATGAACCCTTTTTCATTTTCGTCGGAGTAACAAATCTTCAGAAATATAAACCCTCTTTCATTTTTAGAATTATGAACCGTTGGGGAAGGAATCTTCGGAAATACGAACCTCCAGAAAAGCAACATGTAACCATAAATATATCCCTTTACTACACCTTTTCTGGCTTCCAGCAGATGATAGCATACATTTATCAACTCTAGCCAGCATTATAGAAATTTCCCTAATGATACAACACTCCTTACTTAATCCCTACCATGCCGTGGGCAGCAAATCCCGCCCAAAAATTTGAGTGTTGAACATTTCGTTTAGGCTCAGAATGGCTTGAAAATTCTTCCTCACACAGAAACTTATGCCTTTAATATAATGCATATACCTATGCAATATATCTTTGCCCAGTTTGCTCAAGAAAAATGTCATTGAAAGTTAATATCTAACTCTTTAAAGTTCATTTTTGGCAATTGCTCAAAAATTTGGTGGCATGGAATAAATTGAATAGTTTATTGTGAACCAACTGGCTCTTGTATTCAATTTTTTTTGAAATAACAAAATGTGGCTTTATGCAAATACATCATTGATGCATGGCTAACTCTGAGCCAATCATTTAGCAAGCCTTTCCAAGACTAATCACTACCAGATGTACAATTGACCTTGTATGTGATGATGTCATTGGGTCATACACATGTGAAATATCTCTCTCTATATTACCGGTAACAAATGCCAGTATATAATCAATAGAATCACAGTAATCAGGATTGTTACCTTTTAAAAACAATTCCAGCTTGCAGGAAATTCAGTGTTGGCCAGCCAGATGCATAATTTTTGTATGATGTCATAGGCTCATAAACTTGAATATCTTTCTATATTTAACCAGTAATAATTGTCATTGTAAAACAATAGAATCACAGCAGTTATTATTCTTACCTATATTAAAAACAATTCCAAATTGTGGGAAATGCGATCCCGGCCTTCTACGTAATAACGGCTCAAATTACGCATGAAATGTACGATCAATATTCACCAAAAGCAGATCAATACGAGGTCTAAATATATGCAGAAAGTGTGAAAAGTTGGAGAAGAACTCTTGTCACATCAAAGCAAGAAGGGAATAAGGCTCATTTATAATTATGGCTGTTATTCCCTTTCTCTGCTCAAGCGACCCTTTGCCAGAGCCACATATTTTGCTCTCGTTAGCAAAGTGCTCTGTTTAACAGTCAATGAGCTTAATGGGCGGTTTCGTCCTTTATTGATTTGCCTATGTTTTTATTGTAATTCTTCACCGGATATCAAGAGGGCATTTTGGATGAAAAGTTTCCCACTTTACACCATATATTGGAAAGGAAAACCATCGAAAGGTTCACTTGGAAGGAGAAACAAAATCAATCATTCTCTTTCCTCCAGCCAACTGTGAATGTTTCTACCATTTAAGCTCAAGTGAAGTTAGCATTGCTGATGTAAATTAAGTATGGAAAGTTACCAAATGTCCTGCACTATCATTGAGGTCTGTAAATAGTTTGTAATTGTTTTTTAAATCAAAAAATTGAAATTTAGCCATTAAAAAGATTTTCTATAATTCTTTGTTGAACAATATCTCTAAAGGCTGTGAAGTGTTTAGTTTGAAATGCAAGCTCTTTATATAGATTTCTTGATTATATGGAAGCAGTTAAAGAAAATTACCTTAGAATAGCGTTTCATCAAGCATTTTGTCAGTGATTTTTACCGACAACTGTAATAAGCTACTGAAATCCTTGCATCTGATTGGCTGAGAGCAAATTTGTCAGTGATTTTTATGTTCCCCAGATCATGTTCATACATTTCCTTGAAAAGGCAAGTGAGCTAATGTGGTATAAGAGAAAGTTTTAGAAATTTCAAGCAATGGTTTTTATTCAGATAAAGTTAAACTGTGCTTTAGTAGAATCCTTTTAAAAGAGTAGTTATATCCACTATATCTAACGATATTGTGGATGTATTAATTTTTTGCTTAAATCTTGAAAGCTGAAATAATACTTTTCAAGAATCTGCCTGTGTAGAGGGATTTAAAAAAACATTGATTATCAGATTTGTGATCAGACATGTTCCTTCAAATATATTTCCCTATGTAGTATACATTTTGTTGTGGCATATGTGGTATTGAATAATTCAATTTCAAAATTCTTGCACTGGCAGTCAGCCAAGTACTGTGATTACTAATGTCTTGAGTGGGATACACAATATGTAACCATGAGTTATTATGAATGTAAACAGAATGTATTGATTTAGAGAAATTTACAGTAAATTCGTTAGATCCATTGTCAATATCTCTACACCTGTATTAACAGTACATAATTTTGTTTTAACATGACAAGTTTCCCCCTTATAAAAAAATGAAATAACTAAGTTTTATGGATTAAGCAGTTGGGGTATTGCTCTTTATTTTGGGGCCCGTTTTCAACATTGTATGTACATGTACGGCTTATTATTAAAGACACACATGTTTTAGAAGTAAGTTTTCAATACATATTTGAACAGAAAAGTGGTAAAATATGTATATTTTTTTTTTATTCCTCATGCTTTTCTGTTACCATTACAATGTTATCTGATCTTGCTTTGGGTATTCACATTTAAGTGGATAAATTCATGGATACGTAATTCACAATTGTGTAATATGGTACGTCATGAAGTTTACACTTACTGGAAATCTTTAGAGCTATGTCTGATATATGCCAGTGTTTCAAACTCAAGTTTATCTTTGAGAAATTTATCAAGTTTGAGGACAATCTAGTAAGAGCACATGAGTTAGGATACTGTAAAATATCAATAGGCATAATGATTAAGATGAAATAGGTGTATGCAGAAAAGGTATTGGATCAGAGAAAAATGCTTATTACCATAAAATCAGTGAGCAATGCTGATAAAGGACTTTTCTACGTTAACCGCTTTTACAGTTATCAGTGATATGTCACCAGCCCTCAGTCACTCTCCCCCTCCCCCTTCCCCCTTCCCCCTTCCCCCTTCCCCCTTAGTCCACTATATGCACCCTTCCACCCCTTCCCTGAATTGAAATGGGGGCATTTATCTAGAACAAGGAGATCAACCAGCTGTACCCAACAGATCACTACACAGGCTCCGTAGCTGATCTTGACCTATTCCGTCTCAGACATAATCAATCCTGCTTTCTCAGGTTTTTATTAGGACAAATTGGCAACATGTATGTTATGCCATGTCTGTTTGACTTAATTAGATAACTGATTAATCACATGTCGTCAGCGCGGAGATGAAACCTTGCAACTCAAAAATGTTAAACTTCAAGTAGAGTAAGAAACTTTCAAGTTTAACATAATTAGAGCATTGAGAACCTTCCTTGCATGTAGGTGCTCGTGGTATCATTTTGAAGATGTACAATTCATGGATTTATCGGAATATCAAATCGGTCCTTAGCTACAAAATGATTTTAAAAAAAAGATCGTCTGAAAATGGGACTTGGGACATTTTTATCACCCTGCCAATGACGTATTGCAATCAGTAACCACATGCATAGAACAAGGAGGGGGATGCATATTGATGATAAACATTACCTCTGATAATAAAACCAGATTTCAAGAGAAACTTTCTTCAAGTTACTTTGAATTGTTGATTACTTAATAGTAGACTTCAATTTTCTTATGTTTTGGAGTGTTTTTTTTTTTTTACAAGAAATACATAAACCATATTCTGACAACTAGCATTGAAGTAAAAGAGCTAACACAGATTGGCACATGTTGGAACATTGTGTTTCCAGACAGTTAGTGCTCTAATATTTCTTGCTTTATTACTTTTTATTCACTTCTTAATTTTTTTCTTCAATCCTTTGGCAGATATTTTACGGTTTTTGAGCACTTGCATGCTTTAATGATGTGTTAGAGATATTTTTGAGCATGGAATGGGCGACAAAAACAAATAAGCTGTGACGCACTATGAACTTTCAGATATTGTCTATGTCATTTGTACGTTCATTTTGTGCTGCTGATTCCTTCATTATATATGCAAAGCTCCAAATTTCTCTTCATCAAAACAAGATATATTTCAAGTTTTTGCTTCAGTTGAACTTTCTTCCCAAGCTTTGAAAACGCATCCCGTTATCTGCCGCATAAAGCTTTCCTGTTTTACAAAATCATTTAAACCCTCAAGTGGTATAAGATATAAATATATAAATTTCAAGCAATGGTTTTTTATTCAGATAAAAAGGAGAATGTGCTTTGAAATCCTTAAATTGGCAACACATTGAGAGGTTCAATATCATTGTTTTTGTCAAAATTGGCAACTTTTTCAACTCTTCGATAAAAGTTTTAACCATGTGTGTTGTTTTAAAAGACATTACATTTTATTAGAACCGTGGCATTAAAATAAATATATTTTTGTTGCCAATTTGAAGAACAAAATGAGATCAATTTAGCCCTTAAATAATTCCTGTCCTGAAAGGGTTAACAGACACAAGCATACTAACATGGTCACACCATATAGTAGGGTGTACCTTAGATTTAAAATCTTATCGGACAAATGTGACCGGCCCTTTACAGTGGCAATGTCGCATGAAAAATGATTGCTCTTGAAATGCCTACATTTTCTAAATATACCACTTATAGATTAAAGCTTTGGAGAACATTTTAATACCACAAATGACATGAGTGCATAGTCCCATTTACAAACATCTATGTGTAGCGCTTTTTCACTGTCTGCAGTTTCTGTTACATTGCAGTCACATGAAGAGTACTCAAGTTACATATAATTAATGTCATAAATGAACTTTCATGCATTGAATTTTGACTAATAGAATGCTAGTGCCATTGTTCAATTGGGTGTTACGTTTATTCCATGACAATTTCAAGGGGAAATCTTTCCTAAATGCAAACACATTTCTTGAATACTCAAATTCTTTTGTGGGGTATTTCCGCCCACTGCACGGAAGGGATCAATGCTGGGCTGTTGGGTAGTTCTTTTGTGGTGTTTTTGCGCAATAGTAGGATAGGTGGGAGCGTAGAGGATGTTTTCATCTGCGGTAGACGTGTTTACCGTTGGAGTGACATCACAGGGATGTGTAAACACGGCGTGGAGAGGGCTTCTTCACAGAAATGTGTCAGTCAACTCATGTGACGAGTGTGTAAATTTAAAGGTAAGGTTTGCATCATGAAAGAAACTGTCTAGAAGGTTTCGTCTCTTGAGAGCCAGAAGGACTTTAACTCTATGTTAGCATGTATGAGATAACCCCATTCTGGCTCTCAACGGATGATGTTAGGAATGCTTGGATTACGGTAGATAATAAATAAGAATATTTGTGTATTGCAAGGATTTGGAGCCATCAAAATGATAACAAAATTACTGATTTGCTGAAAGTCACAAACAGTGGAAAGCACTGGACACACATAAACATGTATGTGGGACTACACACTGTGGCATGAGAAGTTGGTCCAGAATTTTGAACCATTTCTAGTCATATTTGGAAAATGAGAGCATTTCAAGAGCAATCTTTTTCATGTGGCATTGCTATTATGGTACCCTTCCACATAGGAATAAAAAGAATGAGAAAAGCTTACAAATTATTTTTCAAAAGCTTCTCTTTAACAATGAGCGCCACATGGCGGAAGTGTCTCTTTGTCTACGTGTGTGGGAAACAGTGGTGTGTAGCCTGTGTGTTGAGTGCTTAGACTTGGTTCGATAGTGTCATCTTTCTGTGTAGGCAGACCCATCAAATCATGAAATCAAATGATGAAATTACCACAGTGAGCTCCCCATCGTCACTTCCGGGAGCCGCAGACACGTGCCTTGCCAAACAAGTTCTAGTTAGTGGCTTATTTGTAGCTGGGACGTCATAAGGGAGAACGGAATGGAATTGTTTTTGAGTTGTGTCTCAGCATGTGGTGGTTGAATCATGGATTAATTTTAGACTGGAGTACGTAGTTGATGACATGAGTTTCCCCATATCCAATCCCGTGTCTAATGCAGCAAGCTTATTACGTTGAAGAATTGCTATTCTTTCTCTGTGATGAATAAATATTTGTGAGAATATGATGGAATCCAAGGAATTCAGGTATATAGACTTTAGTAGGAAATGGATCTGATATAGAAATTGAGCACTATTCAAGAGGATTGCAACCATTGAATTTTGTATATTACTTTACTGCATTGCTTGGTATTCTTAGGAGGATATTTCTGAATAACATAACTTCTGGTCTGTTGAAACTTCTGTAATTCCTGGTTCAAAAGTTCAGTTTTGTAAATGACATTTGAGAGCGTTGACTCTTATTAAAGTTATTGTGAATAGTTGAAAAGTAATAGATTTGGACCCATTAATTATGCAGCTATAGGAAATATATTACAGATGTACAAAATTTTGCTTAAAATCACATAATCTGAAAGCAAAAAATGTGCAAAAGGGTCTGCATATTTCTAGAGAAAAAGGAAGTATATCCAATGGCTGTAAAATTTTCAAAGGCTCTGCCACTTATTCAAAGAATTCTCATTGTTGGAAGAATAGTTGAAGAAACAATACTAAAATTTGGCCTTCCCAGAATTCAATCCTTTGATTAATTTCTGATCATTATTATCAAAAATCATGCCTGTAATTAAAGATGCCAATATGTGATGATAGCACTTCGTCTGTTTGGAGTCAGAAAGGCATTAAGGCATTTAATTTAACAAAGTTAACGCCCTTCTGGCTCTCAACAGATGACGTAGACTTAATTCGATTTGTCTGCTGCGGTAGGAAACCATATGAAGTATTTGTTTACTTATCAATAAGTCATTATGTCATTAACACTGCATATTTGGTAAGGAATGATTTGGTAAGGAATGACTTGCCCACCACTCCTCCTTAACATTCAGCGATTTCATAAGAACATGACGTTGATACCCTGTGTTTCACAGTTACCCCTTGGACTTTGTCAAGTCATCTTTATGATACAAGAAAGGATGTTGCACCTGGATTTTGTGTACATTCTGAAAGTGTTCAGGGAACCTGCCAATGTTCTGGTTATTGACTTAAGTGTGGGTTGGGATGAGAGTGTTATCACTATACATCCGTGTCACTTTATATATGATGAAAGGATTTCTCATAAACACTCACCTTATACTCTCTACTTTTTTTATTTTCCCCTCTGCAGATACAGTATAGTATGAGAGAAAAAAAAAAGAAAGTATATCCAATGGCTGTTAAATTTTCAAAGGCTCTGCCACTTATTCAAAGAATTCTCATTGTTGGAAGAATAGTTGAAGAAACAATACTAAAATTTGGCCTTCCAAGAATTCAATCCTTTGATTAATTTCTGATCATTATTATCAAAAATCATGCCTGTAATTAAAGATGCCAATATGTGATGATAACACTTCGTCTGTTTGGAGTCAGAAAGGCATTAAGGCATTTAATTTAACAAAGTTAACGCCCTTCTGGCTCTCAACAGATGACGTAGACTTAATTCGATTTGTCTGCTGCGGTAGGAAACCATATGAAGTATTTGTTTACTTATCAATAAGTCATTATGTCATTAACACTGCATATTTGGTAAGGAATGATTTGGTAAGGAATGACTTGCCCACCACTCCTCCTTAACATTCAGCGATTTCATAAGAACATGACGTTGATACCCTCTGTTTCACAGTTACCCCTTGGACTTTGTCAAGTCATCTTTATGATACAAGAAAGGATGTTGCACCTGGATTTTGTGTACATTCTGAAAGTGTTCAGGGAACCTGCCAATGTTCTGGTTATTGACTTAAGTGTGGGTTGGGATGAGAATGTTATCACTATACATCCGTGTCACTTTATATATGATGAAAGGATTTCTCATAAACACTCACCTCATACTCTCTACTTTTTCATTTTGCCCTCTGCAGATACAGTATCGTATGAGAGGCTAAGCACTTCTTCTAGACATCAGACTGATGGAATAATTCCACCCTGAATCAATATTGAGAAAAAGTCCTCCCAGCGGTGGACAAGCTCTTGAGGACAACTGGAGTTAGTTGAAATTACAGTCATTGCTACGATCAACAATTACAGAGACACTTATATGATTCTGCCAGTGCTTATGTTTGGCACATGGAATGCCGCGTGACTTTGATTGTTGCGGCAGGAAAAGCTAACAAGTAAAACTTGGATTAACAGCAATTGAGGTTTGGGATTGAGGAGGTTCACATCTACTGGAGATCATCACATTGTGAGGCTCTGATCTGAAGGATATTAGGAGACTGCATTCTTAAAGTGGCAGCGGTGGGATATAAACCACACCAGGAAGCTGGCTGGGGCCATCAATCAAAACCAATCAGGTAAAGCAACTGTATTTTGCTCTTCTTTCTATGCTGCTCCGACTTATCTAGTGCTCTGGCGACAATTCTTTGCCCTGGGCTTTATTTCGCCAAAGCTATTTGGTAAGGGTGAGCTTTGGAGTTGAAATCTAAGTTGGGTTTAGGTTTAGGTTTAGGTTTAGGGTTAGGGTTTATGTATTGTGTTTCATCCAGGGTTGAAGTTAAAGAGGTTCACATCTACTGCAGATCATCATGTCTCTGATCACAAGGATATTAGGAGACTGCATTTTTGTGTGTCAGCGGTGGGATATATGAAACCACATCAGAAAGCTGTGGCCATCAGTCATATATCAGGTAAAGCTACTTTATTTTGCCCTTTTTTTCTATACCCATTTCATGCTGTAAGCAGCAAATCTCACCCTAAAATATAAATTGTGACATTATGAAGGGCTTCACATAAATTTTCCCAGGACGTCTGGATTACATTTTGTAGGGTCTGTAGGGATAAGCTCCCTGTTAAAATCTTGAAATTTTGAGAACCTTGTGTCCCTGTCACCTATTACTTTTGAGCTCTGCATGATATGCTCGACTAAGATGAGCTATTTTTCTTCTGGTAATGGAAGGCATTTCGCCAATGAAATGGGCAACTAAACCTTGCAATGTGTCTTGTGAATATTTACGTGTGATATGTTTATAAACTACTTATTGTGAAAAGAAATGAAAAGGCATGTCTGTGGCCCAATTACATGTTAATTTATCTCTCTTGTCTTTTGATTTCTATCAAGTTTGGTTTATACTGAAAAGCCTTTTCATTGTCTCTCCTACCTGCTTGATGCTTATATCACTTAATTGTAAATGCTGCACCTAGTGATCATGTTAGTTATTATATCGATCTTAATTTTAGTTGAATATTTAGTATTTATGGTCATTTGTATACATTCTTCGTTCCTAAGATTGTAGAGTCAAGTTAGTCTGTTCCTTCTAGAACTTCTCTGGAAACTGTTCCTTTTGCCCTGTAGCTTACATTGTTATACACTTCTCTCCATAGGTGCATTCCCATTAGCCCCACCAAGCTCAAGCTTGAGATGTTAGACTGATCAGTGCTTCTCTAGAAAAAAAGTCAAAGTCTCCCTATCTCCATTGGGCCGAGTAAGCCCCTCTCTCTCCGAGAAATTATTTCTTATCTAAGAGGGTATCATAGTCCGAATGCGTCCTCACTAGCAAATTATTCTGCTTAGTTTCCTAATGGAGGGCTATTTCTTGGATAAGCCTTGTTAGATTGCTTGGGATAATAGATCAATGTATTATCCCAAGCGCAAGCATGGAATAGCCCGCCATTGCATCTTCACTGCAAGCTAGTAGTGACCTGGCTAAATTTCCTTTATCAGAATTAAGAGCGCTATGCTTGGGGTAATGAAAACGGGCCTCGTGTTCCTCCGTTCCACTTCCCTTTTCCCATCTAGACCTTAGCGACCTTGTGATTGCATGCTAGTTTTCAGTCGTGGCTGTACAAATATGACGCCGATGCCCGTCATCGATTTCTTGTCCCCGCTTGCGTCTAAGTGTCGGTCCCTTGAGTGCCGTGGCCCCATGTAGATAGATCCTCTCAAATTTATTGAAGGCAACTCCAAGGAGAAAGTAAAGAGATTGAGTTTCCTTTAATAGATAGTAAAAGGCCCTGACCAACTGGAGTTTTTCATTCCAGATAGATACTGACTTTGTAAGGTAATTGGGTACAGATTGTCATTTACAAGGTTAAATGAAGATCATTTTTGCTCTGTAACTACACTCACTCTTAATCTGTATCCTTTCGATGATGGAGATAGTTTTCTAAATAATTTTGCATAATGCAGAATTTGCATGATGTATATGGGACAATAGGCTTATGAAGAGAAATCCAGTTAAATTTGACTATTATTCAATATATATATATATTTTCAAATCATGAGAAATGATTACAATTCTTTTATCGACTGATTTTTTCTTTGATTCTTCTTTGGTTTTGGGTTTATTTATAAGCTTATTTCATGTGTGGGATAATAAACAAAAGCATTTAGGAAAGCATTTAATTTGTTCATCAGACACATACATACGATATTAGTAAAAGGGATTAAAATCACATAGCTAGCAGCTAGTCTGTATTTTGTTGAGTTAGTAACAAGTGGAAATATGAAATTAAATAGCAAAATATATTGTCAAAGATATATACAACTGATATTGTCAAATGAAGCAAAGTATATTCTCTCTCCACTTTTTTACTGTCATATTTCTCAAACTTGCTATATGTCCTTCCCTCCCTGATTTTGTAATTCACCCTTGTTTTCCTTTCTTTTAGTTGTGTTGGTGTTTCTAGTGTTGATGGTTGAATCCCCACATCTAAACTATCGCTCCCCCTCTCTCTATTGCTTTCATTCTCTCTTTCTCTCGCTCTCTACTTCTCTCTCTCCCCACTCTATCTTTATTTTAATGGACGATGAATTCTGGAGAGAGTAAGAGCGTGTGAAATTTTGAGAAGAATTGACAGGTCGTCAATGATTTTGATGGAGTATGAAGTAGCAGCAGAAATAGATCAAGTGGAGTCTGTTGACTGTTTTGTTTTGGGTTTTGTTTTTTTTTTTTTTTTGGGGGGGAGGGAGGTTCCTTTTTCTTTTATTGTTTTCTCACCACCACCCCTCTTTCCCTGCCCTCCCTGGTAGGTATACCCCTCTGCTATTGATCCTGCCCCCAAAAGCTGTTCAAATATTATCCCTTCCGTCCACATTTTCATTTCTAGATTTGTAAAGAAGCCAGAGTCTAACCCTCGACCAGATTCTTTCATTGTCCATCAAACTCTTCAATCACCCACACACACACACACACACACACCGTCAAATTCAATCAATTGTCCTCACTCACAGCTGTACCCTGCCCTGAAACTAGTTCATGATCTCAGCTAGGACAGACAAGTATTTGTACTCCCATGGCAAGTTCATTTTGATAGTTGGGTATCTTCAATGGTGGATCATCTTTGAGTTTTAACTTGCAAATTGCAGAGAAGAAATTTATAGGTGCTGATTGTATTTGGCTGCTTCATTCCTTGCAATTCATTCAAAACAAGCATTCTAAACAAATAAAAGATTAATGATAATGATAATGATATTATTTTTCATACAGTGCTTTCCCAGTTACAAGCAACAGATCAAAGCGGTTCAATAATAATCATTATTACCCAGGGGAGCGTTTCATCAAGCGTATTGTCAGTGATTTTTACCGACAACTGTTATAAGCTACTGAAATCCTTGCATCTGATTGGCTGAGAGCATATTTGTCAGTAAAAATCATTGACAAAATGCTTGATGAAACGCTCTCCTGGTCATTGGATTAAAGTCTGCACTTGTGACCACTCTTTACTCCACAGGGGAGCATTCCAGCCTAGCACCATTTAGACATGAACATGCTAATGCAATGACAATGTCAAAATCAGTAGCAAAAGAGAAAAAATTGCAGTGCAAAAAAATTAAAAATTAAATTATTCTTTCTGCCATCGAACCATTTCTTCTCGTGATAAGGTTCATTGTTTTCAAGTTTGGTACAATTAAACGAAAGGATTGGAAAAATAAAGTAAGGAATTGGAAAAGGAGATTGGTGAAGGAAATGAACTAAGCATTAATGGATAATCTGTTATTGTGAAGGTGTAAACAAAGCCATTAATACTATTTTTTCTTCAAAAGAACTCCACCTGTTTATATCGAATGCAGTTTGGTGTTTATGTATTAGTGCTTATGGCAGTGACGTAAGAGGATTATAGGTGTATGAGAGGAAAGACCTAAGAAATATAATTAGCTTATACTTATGCTGCATTCATATTGCTTATAAATTTTTAATTAGATGGACATAATAAGAGCCGATAATCTGGGTTAAAGACATTATGACATGGGCTCATTTATCCAGTTTTGACCAGGGTACTATTTTAGCAGCACACATAGATTGTTTATTGTTTATTAGTTTTATATGAAACAGCCTTCACACTGCAGAGCTTTTGGGTCAGACCCGTAGCTGAACATAGAATAATCCATCTAGAGTTAACCCTAGTTGCATGCATATTGCAGAGCTTTACAATTATAGAGCCACAGCTGGACATATACTAACCCACCAACTTTATCAGGCATTAAACCATTGCTATAAACCCTAGCTGCATGCACATTGCAGAGCTTTATATAGGGTCAGAACCGTAGCTGAACTGAAGATATTCCTACTTTGATGGGTTAATTTTGTGCAAGAATGACTTGTGCAAGTTTAATCTGGGTTATATTGTAGCTCTGTTTGGGATGGACTATTCAAATATCACATTTCAGATCATAACATAATCTCCCTCTGGTCTGATTTGAGAGTTCACGTTGTCAATGTGAATGCAGTATTCTGTTGTATAAGATTAACCTATGCAAGTTTAATCTGGGTTATTAAACTCGAGTCATCTTTCATTATATATGACCAAAATAGGGTCTCACCCAGTTCTGATTGGAGGGGTCACATCGCCAGTGTGGATGCAATTCAAGTTACCCTTTTTTTATGCAGTACAGACGAAAAATATCCTATAATCAGTGTAAAAAAATACTTTCTTGTTTTGTTCTTGGGTACTGTTCTAGTGTCAGATTTCCTTTTGCCAATTCTCATGTATTCTTTTTTTTTTTTAATCTTAGATCTTTTTTAGTTTCCCAGAGCTAAATCACTCACCGTTCCCTTATATTTGTTTTCCCTGGCTTGTCCTAATTACTAGAAATGTCAAAATTCTTTGGGATATACTGCCTCTATTATTAAGAGTAGGTTCGGCTCTGACTATTAACGGTCCATTTTTAAAGCTTTGGAAGCTAATGGCACCGTTAGCGCAGAGCGTGGAGGCATTTTACCGCAGCGAGAGGCACGTGAGCTTCTGGTCATGTGTCTTGAGGTTTATGTGGGTTGGGATTGGTGTCCTGTTCGACTCACTGGCTGAAGTGGAATGTCCTTTTTTGTTTTGTCTAGAGGTGGTCGTATTCGCAGAGCCATGGGGCCTGACTTTGTTCAGATTTAGATGAATTATTGTTGCATGAATAGCAATGGTTGATTTAGGGGGTGCACAAGCAACCAGCTCAAGAGTTTTTTATTGTTTGCTGGTTTGAAACAAAGTTTTGTGGCAGCAGACTTGAGAAAGAGAGTGAGGAATAGAGATGGACGTGAATAGATGTAAGAACTGTAAAAATATCTCAAAATGGCGAAGAAAATGTATAATTATGGGAGCTGGGCCTTGTAACACAAAAGGTTTGCAATCATTTGCAAGATGCGCAACCAGCCCAAGCGTTTTTAGTGTTGGCTTGTTTGAAACAAACTTTTGTGGCACCAGATCTGAGAGAAGCAATCAAAATCATTGTTACATGCAAATATTATTCAAAAGGCTGACCATTAACCAATCAGAACCGTTGTTTTAAATTCACAGTTGATTGCAAACCTTTGTGTCACAGGCCACTGTATATGCTCACTTCATACCCTTGGATAATATTGGCTGACTACATTTTTTTTTCTTCAATATGTGAAACAGTCCTGCATGGAGGGTTGCTTGTGGGAACATGTTGTCTTTGGGATAATAAAAAAAAGGCTCATGCATTGTTGGGAAAGGAAATACCCAGTGCGAAACCCAAGTAGCAATCATCTCCATATGTACCTAGAATCCCTCAATCTTCATAATCCAAAGACGACTTGGCTTTCATCATCCTCCCACGTGATCAGAAATTATATGGCTATGAATTCTGGTTCTGAGAATGACCCGGGGGGAACAACCTTTTTTGGGGTTCTAAATTAAAGAGAGAAGGAGGAGATTGCACCTAGATGACATATCGTAAGGTATATAGATAATCGGGAGTTCTGGTAACGACGGAAGACTTAATTCTCGCAGAATTGAATCGAATCGAATCGAAGTTTTACTGAATGTTAAGACTCCAAGTGATCTGGGTAGAAAAAATGGTGCTGTGACATAACATCGTCTGTTTGGAGCCAGAAAGGCGTTATATCCTATACTTTAACACAGAGTTAACGCCCTTCTGGCTCTCAACAGACGATAAGTTCCGGCGACGTTTGCTCTAGGCATTATTCCTTAATGATATAGGATCAGGGTTCGGGTTGCAATGGGGTTTTCGGTTAGGTTTAGGGTTAGGGTTAGGGTTACTGTTCGGTGTAGTGTTTCGTCCAGTGTTGTTGTTAGGGCATGCATGTGTCATACAACCAGAAAATAAAGTGAAACCTGTCTATAAAGACCACTCAAGGGAGACAAGAAAAGCGGTCTTTATGAGCAGGTGGTCTTTATGGACAGGTTCCTTTAATACACATTTCAATGAGAAACGTTCAAGGGAAACGAAAATTGTGGTCTTTATAGACAGGTGGTCTTTCTATACAGGTGGTCGCAGGTTTGACTGTATATAATAGCCGAGTAATGAGTGAGGAACGAAAAGAAAATTGACTTTGTCATCTTTACACACATGTATAACATGAGGTCTCCTACATGCAAATGTATGTTGTGCTTTTTAGGGAATATGATTATCAGCAAGTTTTCGCTTGCTAATAATTTACTTGTCTTAAAAAGCCACCGACGGCATGATAAGATATTTAAGAATTTCTTTGATCCTGTTTCTCTCAATAAGCAAATCAAAGCAAATCAAATCAAATTCCATTACCAGAACTTGAGAATTGCTTTAAATGATATTGATTAAGTAATGCCAATCTGGCTTTGAACAGACAATATGACATTGCTATCTCTGCGATTTGAAGATCAGGGCCCTGTTTCATGAAACATGTTATCAATAACAAGTTGCAATAACTGTTATAAGCTACTGAAATCCTTGCATCTCATTGGCTGAGAGCAAACTTGTCATAGCAATGTGGCAGTGGTTACTGATAACAAATTTTATGAAACGGGGGCCCAGTGCCTCCAATAGATTTCCATAAAACAGCCCAGAGCTGAAAATGATCAGCTTTCCATGAGTGAATTTCAGATTATGCTGAACTATATAGAGCCCAGGGTTTCCTTGGACCTCCAACTTGGAAGATAATACCTTATCCATGGAATAGGTAATACAGGATCAGTATCCTCTCCAAGGTTGTCGTCTCTTAGGCTTAGATTGCTTAGATCTCTGAGATTGAAAACCACTGCTTTGACAAGGGATCTAGGTTTGGTTCATTATTGGTAAGAATTATCGTATGAATATTAACCAATTGAGTTATAGACAGATTGCTTTGCACATGAAGCGAAATGAAGAGAATAGATAGTTAAAGAGAAACAGATGAACAAATAGGTGGATAGATATGTTTCTAAATATGATTTTGGATGGATCAGAATATTCAAGTAAAATATTTAATTATAAGGCTGGTCACATTTGTCCGATAACGATGACGATAACGATATCGATAAATAGTTACCAAATTGCTCAAGCGTTGTTTATGTGGAAAATGGATAGGAATTCTTTATAGTAGGTCAGACTTCTCCAATATTTGGTAATGAGCCTTCCTCTCTGTTTTATCTTCTGGGTGGAATTGCTCTGCCACCAATTTTTTTTTTCAGGACAGAGCTCGCCGATATTTTCTGATATGAGGATATGACGTTGGTTCAGAAGAATTATATCGGCAGTGTCAGGCTTAATTAACAGAACCCTAACGATTTTATTGTTATCGTTGTGACCAGCCCTAATTTCAGCGATTATCCAGAGGTTACTTAAGACTCCTGGCCTAGAAAAACTTGATTCCGTTCTTGTGAAGATAACAGCTGCTTAAATATGATGGATTTCACACTGTCTTCAGAAGTGGGAAGGTTTGTGTAAATCCAGTTACGTCGACAGCATCAGAGAAGTTCAAACACAAGAATTTTAACTGTTGTATCACACTTGTGATAAAGACTTGGGACCCCTTTACACGACAGGAAAAATTGTAGAAAGGAAGAAACAAATACAATAACACTATAGAAATAGGGCCCTTTCACACAAGTGGCTATATGAAAGAAAGAAGAAAAGAAAAGTATACGTGTAGACTTAGGCCCTTACGCAAGACAGGAAAAATTGTATTAAAAAAAATTATTGGAAGAAAGAAACACATACATGTAGAATGGCTATAAAGGCATGGGGCCCTATCACATGACGGGTAACGTTGTTAAAGGAAAGAAATTACTGTGTAATGAAAAGGGGACACACAAGGGCAGACCTCCCAACATTTGAATTTCAAAATTCCTAATGTTTTGCAAGGCTCATCAAAATTTGTGTCACGTCACAAAATGCCTGGCTTATCGAGATATATGCATCATGCAGCTACTAACACGCATCTTGATGTTGGGCACATTTACAAGCGATTAAGGGATTGTTTCAAGAAGTTTCAAATTAGATTTTTAAAAGTCCAGGAGAACCTGAAGAGAGAGGAAAAAACAATGACATGCAACAAAAACACAACAGCATTTAGTATTAGTGGTTTCCATATACAGTCCAAAGTAAAACAGAACTTGGAAAGATAACAGTACTTTGAAATCCATACCAATCTTTTAAATTAGTGTTAATATAATCATGATGATGTAAATTAATGTCTTTTTATTGCTACTTTAAAAATAACACAAAAACCACCCCCCCCCCAAACGCTTAACACAATTGGATTAATTAATGATCTGTCTGTGTCCAAATATCCATATATCAAAGAGCATTATAAACAGTTTGCGGTGGTAGACCTGTACAGTTTCATCCAAAACATCATAACGCTGCGCGACGGGCCCGCTGGGTGAGGGGGGCCCTTGTAAAAAAGTACTGCAAAGTAATGCAGTAGTACTGCAGTAGTACTGCAGTAATCCTGCAGTACTCACAATATTTTTGCAGTACTCATAGTACTTTTGCAGTACTTGTGGTACTTTTGCAGTACTTTCTGAGGTAGTACTGCAGTAGTGTAGAAACTTTGAGGTAGTTGCATAGTACAGGTACTGCAGTACTTGCGTCCAATTTACTACAGTACTACTGCAGTACTTTTTCACTCCATTCGCCCCTGGAAGGAAAGTAGGTGCAACTGCACTCGCTCGGTAATATCAGTTATGGCGTAATCACATCACTCAAATCACACAAACGAAACATCAATATCGAAAATACACACCATAAATGCTATTGCCCTTATTAAAGCATTATCAGGATCGATGACTGCCTTCAATCAGGAAACTGACGTCGGATATCACGGCAGCTCCGTGCGATCTACGTACACACACCATGCACATATGCACACATATAACACATGGTTTGCAGTGCATGTAATGCTGTGTACGTGTACGTATATATCGCAATCTCACTTACGCATTCAATACCTGAATGCTGCCATCTATCTTCGAAGTTATGTAATTCTTCACCAATTTACTTGGGGGGGGGGGGGATAATAGAAAAAAGCAGGAAAGCGGAAATTTTTCGCCAAAAGCGGAAAGGTTGGGAGGTCTGCAAGGGATAAATGTCGTATAGACAAATTATCTGAAGAGATCCAGAGGTCATTAATTCAAGATTTTTACACCCTCTTCTCAATCGGCATATGACATGTATTATGCGTATAATCATACTGTGAATTGTTCACATGCCAAATTAATATTGATTGTTAAGTAGCTGATCCTTTGAAACAAACGTTTTGCTATACGATATTTTGATATATTAAAATGTTTCAGTTTACGATTGATAAAAGGGAAAATTCAGTTGTTTTTCATTTCCTTCCCTTGGTCAAACAAAACATTTTGTTTTCCACATCTGAAACGGGGGTTAGATGCTGAGGAATCGCGTTAGCTGGTGGGATTAAAGAGGATTCGAAATTCTATTAGAGGAAATCGCTTCCAGGCTCACATGATACGGCCCCCTGGAAGGTAAGGAGCAATTATTGTGATGATGCAATTTGGGTTATAGTATCATCTTCATTTCTGAGGGCTGCGGTTTTGATTTCTATAAAGCGTTATTCAATTTGTCTGTTGCCTCTGGGTGTTATAGGCTCGCTATTCATTGCCACTGGTGGGGTGGGTGGTTCGTTGGGAATGATACTAGCAAGAGAAAGAGGGGGAAGAGTAGTGGTGAGAGAGAGAAAAAGAGAAAGAGAGAGAGAAGGGGGAAAGTTGATGTGAATATATTATGAGGCATACAGAGAGAGAGAGAGCGAGCAAAGAAATGGAGATTAGATAGCGAGAGGTATATGGAGAAAAAGAAAGAGGTAAAAGAAAGTAGAAGATATGTAGTTAAATGTAGTTAAAATATTTCAGAGAGAGAGGGAGAAGGATAGAGAAAGAAAGGAGAGATGGGGATGGAGGGAGAGAGAAAAAAATATGTGGGAAGAGAAGAGAGAGAAGGGGGATACAGAATTAGAAAGAGGGCAGATTCTTAATACAGAGAGCTGTGGGGGTGGGGAGAAGTATCAATTAATGGTGATAGAAAAAGAAAGGGTGGCATCTAAAACATAGATGGTAGGTAGAGAGAGAGAGAGAGAGAAAGTCACACACACACACACACACACACCCACACCCACCCCCACCCCCACACAGTCTTGCATGGCTTTACTTCCGAGGACAAGTATTGTTCCTCTATTATTCCTCCGTCCTCGGACAGTCGACGAAATAAGGTTCGACGTTCGAGGACTATTGTCCGGCTTCCGAGGACCATTGTTCTCATGATTTCTTTTTTGTTCTGTCCGAAAATGTCCTCGGACATACGGCTATACAAGCCCACACATGCGCACACACTGGCCCATACCGAGAAAGAGATGGATAGACAGACAGGCAGAAAAGATAGACAAAGTGAAAAAGAAAGACGTGTTATATCAGTTGAGGATACAACAGTGGGAAAGACCCCCGGGTCATTTGTACATGCACGAGTGATGCTTCCAGCTAGTAACCATATATTTAGGGCTAGGGTGTTAAGTTGACAAAATGGCTCAACGTCACAAAGTCTTTCTTCCAGGTCAGATCTTGTGGGTTTATAGGTCAAATTGATATCTTTGTTAGAAAGTGAATTATGAAGAGGCATCTAGTTTGGTCTTCTGTACCCATCACTTGATCAATCCTTCTTGAATTATACAAGAGATCCTCTAAAACAAAGTGCGGGGGGTTGTCTGACACATGCACCGGCGACAGTTGCTCCGCATCAATTTCGTACACATTTAAAGCTCAACTTAAGGCCCAAATTGACAAAGGAGGTTTATTTTAATTCATGGTTTAAACCCCCTCCTGGTATTTTTAAGCATATACGTGTGAACAGAATCCAACCCAAAATTTGATACATTTTCTTTAAGCGTCTGCATGGGCAATGTGCGCTTATTTACGCTTATTTTAGTACGCTTTACGGAGGTTTATACCATGGTTCAGGTTTAAACCTCTGTGAAATTAGGCCAAAGTGTACCAATTGCCTGAAAAAATAATTTGTGTACAGCTAGAATGTATAAAATCAACCTCAAAGAACAAGCATACCAAAACAGAGTGTTTTTATGTAGATTTGGAAAGGTATATATGCATAAAGTGTTAATACTAAGATGAATTATTTTGGTGGTGGTAACATAGAAAATCAGATTATATTAATACTTTCTTCAGTTACAAGCATTCCAGGAAGATGCAATGATGTAACTAAGTCCCATGTTTTCCATTGCATGACAGAAAGCAAGTACAGGTTATCAAGGGAACATGGTCCCGCTTCAACCTCTGTACAGTTGATCCAACCGCGCATAAAGCAGTCAAAGCAAACAACACGTATCGCTTAACGGCTACCAATACCCAAGGAAAATCCCCCCTCTGACGCATAGGAATACAGCCTCTGGTGGCCGCCTAAAGCCGTCAAGATCCCCGCTGGCTGATTGTGTTACGCTGATCAATAATGCATTGAAAGACGGATAGACCGACCTGACCTTGCGCTTTCATACGGCCGGGTTCATTACGGTACCTAAAACGGATTCTGTGAGACAACAATACTTGTTTTGACAGAGAATTTATGCAAATGAGGATCAACTGATTGAAGAATAGAGGCGTTTCCGAGATCAGGCTGACCTGTGCTTGAAACATTATAAATATAAAGTTTAATTAACTTGGGTTATTTAAGATAGGCGGACTGACATGACATACTGCTTTAGTTTGGTCTGGATTTTCTCAACAGAAATGGATTCTATGAGGAACCAATCCTTCTGTTGACAGATAATCAGAGAAATGAGGGTTAGCTTGCTTGAAGAAGACTTGACAAAGTGACCTTGATCTTTGATGTTTTCCTAGTTTGATTTCACCACCAAAAATTGATACTGTGAGATGACAATCCTTGTTTTGACAGAGAATTTATACAAATGAGTTTAATTGGGTTGAAGAAGTGAAAGCCCTTTCCGATATCCACCTAGGCCTGATACATGATGAAGTTGGTGATGTTATCGCCACATCACTCTATTAAATAAAGTCCCTGGAAATCCTTGATGTCATACCGATCTAGATATGAATAGAAATTGGGTGAATCTTAGTTTGATTACGGATTTTGTGTCTTCAGTAGAAGAGCAGTGATGAAAATCTTTAAAATGGGACAAACGTGGCTAAGTGGTTGAAATAGCATATGTGTATTGAACCGGCAATCAGAGTTAAGGGGAACACTGGCCCGGGAGGGTGAGTTGGTCTAGCTGTATAACGTCGTCCGCTGTCAGCTCTCTGCCTTGGCCTACAAACTGACTCTGATCGGACCCAGGTTCAAAAGTGGGTCATGTCTTTTGGATGATGACGTCAGAGGTCAGTCCCAGACTTGAATAATCATATCTGATTGATACACGTCTGTAAGAACCCAATTACACAGACACGCTGCATGTGCCCCCACCCCGAAAGCTGCCTCTGATTTAACCTGTATTTTCGCTTAGGTTAACCAGCATATATTCACATGCTCTGTGACCTTATTACTTCAGAGAAAGCGTCCACCGAAGTATTATCCTCTTTTTTTCCAGGAGATAGGAAATTGATCAAAACAGTAGAGGGTGTCCATAACCAATCCACTTGTTTTGGGTTGCTGGTCTAAATAAACTGTTATCTCATTTCTTTGGGTTAAGCGGCAGTGATGTCACCGTACGGTCGCGTGACGCACTACCCGGTGTGAGTTTCGCAGGTCGGGCTTCACTCACCTGCAATACCCTCCTAGCTTCAGAGTAAAAGGATCGGTTGTCAGGGTGTCGAGATCAATTACTTCTACGCTAATCAAAAGGCTTAAAGGGACTAAGGATGTGGGGTGGTGAATAGCAGAAGTGGCTCTTGCTTTGTTTACCAACTTACTATTTTATTTACAAACCACCAGGCAAGATTTGCTGTGCAAAGCATCATACTTGTAGGGCTTTATTTGTATGAAACTCTATATACTACTAGTACATTTCTGATTAATCTCCTCATGTGTATATTATCAAACATGTTTATTGTGATCTCAGAAGATTTTTAAAATTGTACAAAATGCAATATTTTCCGAGAAGACCATTTCATCTGCACATTTTAGGGGTAGGCATGGTAGGAAAAATGAATGGGTACTTTGTCGTTTTGGTGGTAAGGGATACATCATTATGTAACAACGATTTAGATGCATGAGCAGATCACCAATCTGATGTACCGGTACACAAAGTATGGCATTGAATTAGAACTTTGAAATTGGAAATAACAATTAAAAATTCATGCATTGTTCCTTTCTCTGAAATATTTGGTTGTGAATTGTCAAACAATCAGGGAAAATTGGTCCTTAAAATGTTGATTTAGAGGGGTTTGTTGCTAAATAGTGATTATTTCTTCATCTCTGAAGCTTACTCTCTTTCTAATTTTATGCTATGAATGGAATGGAATGGAATTGAATTGTATTGAATTGAATGGAATTGAATTGAATTTGATTCATCTGTCATAACAGAAATCCTTCTTTTATTGTTACAGAAGTATAGCAAAGAACTTTTCACAACAAAGTTACGCATATCAATGACGTAAACAAGTATGCATAGCTATGTTTCAGGCTAGCATCACTATTTTATCATAGCTACATGCCTGTCTGTTACGCTATACCGGGCATCCTTGGTTTTGACTTTTAACACAGTTTACATAAAAACAATCTGTTTGTCTCCAGTGAACCTAATAAAATTGAGTTGAATGAGGTAATAGGTATTGATCCGTTGATCGTTGCTTGCGTACCTTGTTAGTATTCAATTTGGACCAGCTTATGATGCGACATGTTTGTGCAGTCCCACGTACCCTTATCTGTGTCTAGCATTTTATATTAATTCCCAGGTGTGCATTGATGATGACTGATGTGGGTGTACAGTCATGAATAATGATTATATCTTGAGGGATGAGGGAAGAACTCAAAGAAATATCAGCTTTACCATCCAGGGTAGGCTAGGATTTATTTGTTAATGACGAGTCTTTCACCATATTTGTTCTCCTTCATTCTCTCTCTCTCTCTCTCTCTCTCTCTCACTCTCTCTCTTTTCTTTGCCTTTATGCCTTTATGTCTCAGTCTCTGTCTCTATATCTCCCTCTATCTATTTGTCTCTGTCTCTATATGCCTGTCTCTCGTTCTGTCTCCCTGTACTGTCTGTACTGTGGTTGTTATCCATTTTGTATGTTTCTTTCACTCTTGCCTGAATTTTCCGTTTTATTTCTCTCTCTCTCTCTCGCGCCCTCTCTCTCTCATCCATTCTTCTCTGTTTCTTCTCTGCTGTAGGTCTTCCATTACATATTATCTCATTTCTGCTATCATGTCATATCTCTCTTTCCTGACCACCCCCCCCTCTCTCTTTCTCTTTACTGTTCCTCTTCTCCTTATCTTGTATTTTATTTTGTCTCCCATTGTTTATAAACTCTCTCATTCTAACTATCCCCTGTGTATTGTCCATTCATGTGTTTGCATCTTCTCTAGATATCATTCAAATTTCTGTCTAAAGAGCAGTGTTTTTACTCTTAACAACCTTCCCAGGAGTTATGTTCAAGAAGAATTGAACAGAGATATTCAAGGGTTATTGCAAATAGAAATATTCATTCAGTTGTATCTCTCCGTTGAGGGTTCATAGCGGAGGCATGGAGGTACAAAGGCTCAGGGGCAGAGCAGGGAACTGTTATAAGCTACTGAAATCCTTGCATCTGATTGACTGAGAGCAAATTTGTCGGATAAAATATCTGACAAGTCCTTTCATGAAACGCCCCCCCCCTTGTAGTCAGAAGGTCCCATGTTTGATACCAGGGAAGCATTTCATCAAGCATTTTGTCAGTGATTTTTACCGACAACTGTTATATCTACTGAAATCCTTGCATCTGATTGCCTGAGAGCAAATTTGTCAGTAAAAATCAATGACAAGACACTTGATGAAATGCTCCCCAGGCCTATGCATGAGCCCTCTGAACAGTAAGCATGAATCCTCAGTAACTACAAAGTCCCTTGCATAAGGACTTTAATAAAGATATAGATCTTCTGGTTGCATATGTTTTTAACGCATATACATGTACATGTACCTGCTTTTTTAGTAGTAGGATAAAATAATCAATGTTTGAAAGTTTCTCAGCTCTGAAAGACACTTGTGAAATCAATATTTTTGTATTTTGACATTTCTGGAAGGTATTTGAGAACGATACAGGATTTGTTTTTCCGACAGTCTTCAAGAAATTGTTTTCCTAAAGATTGTTTACAGTCATATAAATGTCATATAAATGTAGTCCCTCCCCCCCCCCCCCCCATATCCCTCTTTCCTCTTTCCTCTTTCCTCTGTGGGGCAGTCATCTGTTTCCCTCTGGTTACCGCTCCTGAGTTTGTTGTTCTGTTTCAACCGTAGATCAACCGTCACAAGACGGTTGCAATTTTCTGAGCTATATTGATTGATCTTTGAAAAATATGAAATTTACTAAAACACCCTCTAGACATGACGGTAAACATTGATTTTTTGAGCAATTTGCACATTTAAAAGTAATTTGATCCTGCGATTCACTGGCATCAGCACAATAAAGGACACTTTCTTTGAAATGGGAGAAAAGATTACAGGTAACCAAATGGCAAGAAATGGATCTTTACCTTTGGAGATCCCCCTACCCCCTCCCCGATAACCTTCAACTTCACATATCATCTCTTCCCTCCAAACCCACCCACACATAAGATTGTACAAACACAATCAAAGCTCCGTCGTTACTGTCGATTTGGCGACTCCACTCTGCACTTCGCAGGCTCCCGCCTCGTGAGATGCTCACCGCCGTTACATTAATCAATGGAAACTGTTTCATTACAGTTTGCTTGGCTACATCTGAGTAAAGCAGAGTTCAATAACGATTCACTGTTTAATAGAACGTATCATGTCTAGATGCCACTTTCATCCAAGAGAGACAGGAAATTAGAAAGCTATTAGCTTTTTTGTGTTTATCACTTAGGGTAATTGGCATGTTCACACACACACACACATGTACCATTTCATTTTTTTAACATATATTTTTTAGCATTGTTTCAACGGTCAAGTGTTGAGATTGCTCTCTTGGGCCCGAATTCACAAAAGAGGTTTAAACCTCCGTAAGCGTACTAAAATAAGCACACATTGCCCATGCGCGCGCTCAAAGAAAATATATGATTGGATCGGATTCCGTGCGCACGTACGCTTAAAAGACCCAGGAGGGGTTTAAACCGTGGTTTAAACCAAACCTCCTTTGTGAATTCGGGCCTTGGGGTTTCAAGAGGATAGTGCATTCTGGAAATGATGACATAAATGGTACCCTGGGGTACCAAATAAAAATCGGCCATTTTTTTGAATTATTTAATTTTTTTTTAGGGCTGTACCCTGGGTTACCAAAAAGTGGGAAATTATTTTGGTGTGATTTTTTCAACATTCAATTGTGTCCCATGTTCTTGTAAAACATCCTATAAGTCATGTATTTTTCTCAAATTCATTGTTGTTGTGAGTAATTATTCTATTATTGATTTCTATTTCTTCGATTTGAGAGAGGGATTGGGCCAGCAGTGTCATAATAACACCATCAGCCTGCTCCTTGTCTCCCCCGTTACTCGCCTTCCTAAAAACCGCTACCATATCCATGTACACAGATCAGCGGCCTGCTCGTCCCCCAACTTCTGTATTGCACGATATCGTGCTCTTTCAACTTTCTCGGTCCTTGGAATCTTCCGTCTTTTACGTCCTTTCCCTTACAGTAAATTTCCGTATCCACCATTACCTTCCACCATTGTCTAAGTTTGAAAGTTTGAACTGCTAAAATACAGTAACGATGAAGTGATGTTTTAGGAAGAAGTGAAATAAAATCAAGTTCTAAAGCCGCGCGGGAGCTAACGCTATAGCCACTGCGCTTGTGAGGGCTGCTAGCAGCTATCGCGCGAGCAGCAGTACAGTGCATGCACACCATGCATAATAACACTGCACTGTTAACATGCATTGTGACTACGTACACGCACTGGGGTTGTACTCGAGTGGACGTGAGATGGCGCTACACAACACGGTACCCCGGGGTAGCGTTGTACCCCGGGGTACCATGTTGTGTAGCGCCATCTCACGTCCACTCGAGTACAACTTCAGTGCGTGTACTGAAGTTGTACTTTCAAACTTAGACAATGGTGGAAGGTAATGGTGGAAGGTAATGGTACCCCGGGGTACAACGCTACCCTGGGGTACCGCGTGGTGCATCAAATGTCAAATACTACAATTTTAAGGAGAGTTCAGTGAAATAAAGAGTGAACATCTAAAAATCTATGAAGATGTTACAACCTATTGACAATAAAAAAGGAAAGCAGCTATAATAGCTGATGAATCTATATTATAAAGTGAAGAAACAGGAGCAGTTTCATTTTTAACTGTGGATCAACTAGTGTAAAACTTTTATGATTATTAAGAATTTGAGCCCCATTTATTATAGATATGTATATCTCTTTGTGTATCTCTTTCTCTCCCCATTTAGTTAATTCATTATGCTTGTGATTTTATTATCAATGAATTTATTCTTTCTCTCACTCCATTTCTGCCATTAGGACAACTTTCCAGGATCTCCCCCTATGTATACTGTCTCCAGGTTCCTCTGCACATCGTCTACATCATCCTGATCATCCTGATAAGGTTAGCTCATGCATGTACTTGTATTCTAAATATGTATTCACATAGCTAAGCTGGTGTAATTTTTTTTTGTATAATTAATAGCGAACAATAACGACTTCGGGTATCAACAGACAATTGTTGACAGCTGGTCAAACTAGGAGTCCTTGTAAGGAGAGTCTAGACCCAAAGAAACCAATTGAATTGGTTCACTGCTGCTCGGGCGATATGAAATATTACCTATCTATCGAAAAACAAATGCTACAAGGCATTTCTAGCTTATGAAACATAATGAGTTTGTGGAGCAAAGAATGTATGAGAGTGATAAACTCTTACATTGGAAAAGGTGACATTGCATGACCGAAAAAAGCAACTAAATCAAAAAGCCTGATCCTCGTGTTATACTGCCAGTACTGGATCTATGTCTTTTATTCAAGCTCATGTCTTGGTAATCAAGGGCGAAGTCTTTATGCAGCCAGCAGTTCTGTGCAGGAGCAGTTTTACACTGTACTTTCGATCAAAATTGACATTTTATAAACAAAGAATTCATGTTGCTTTTATAATAATGTTTGAGTCTCTTCTGCGTACTGTTCTCTTTCAGGTTTGATGTGTTGATTCCAATCAAGAATTAGAAAATATCAAGCCTGGGTCACATTTTGACCGATAACAGTGATGATAACAATAACAAGAATTTCATTAAAGTATATTATTTACAGCAATAAATCGATGTATCTACCTATTTGCTAGTTTCCCAAACTATGCCGTCATTCGAGAAAACCTAAGTCTAAAACGCGCAGCCCCTGCCTGCGCGCGCGTACTCCCCGTCCACCAATCCAATCGCGCCACCGCCATACTCTTCCTCTTCCGTTCTCGCCCGTCAGAGAAGTGACATCTATGAAGCTAAGTCTTAACCTAAATTGCGAGATTTTTACCTCCAAAAGCGTTTTTGGTTGCCTTTCGCAATAAAAATCCCGTTCACCATGTTTTCACACTCTTTTTGGTGTATCGGATTTTTCCTGAGTCAACCTCCTTCACGGTAAATTAATGAAATTACTTTGCCGTTTTTCCTCACTTTCGTGGCTTTATTCACAGACGGTGTACTAGTACACTGCGTCGGGCTAGCCCCCGTGTCTGTAGGTGGTTGATTCAACGCGCTTAGACAAGCGGTCTTATCATACGTTGTGCTCCGTAATAGGAGTTTATTCCCACTCCGTCTTGTGAGTTGGTTGTTACCTTTATATAGATCTATACTGTTTTGTAATAATAATAAATTTATTACTATAAATGGATTTCTATATTTGTTGCTTGTCTTTAATTTCAGCCATGTCGAGGTCTCCGTTCGGCTGGCGTTCCCCAGTATTTAATACTTATAAGGGGACTCGCCCAGCCTTGGAAGGGTTGGCTGCGAGAATTTAATCTCGCACCAACATTATAACTTCCACGGAGCTTCGACTAAGGTAAGTTAGGGCCTACTTCGTGTACGGCTCGCCCCGTTATGAGTTCGCCGTCTATTTTGACGACCAACTCATGCGGGGAAAACCGAGAGAGTGAGTGCTGGAACACGGCCAATACCTCTCTCGAAGATAGAGACTTGTATAACGGTGGGAGTGAGTGCCTCCGGCCAATACCTCTCACCGATAAAACTGTGGGTGTTATCCCTGCCCACAGTTCGTCTCGCTCGAGCATCATTCCTCGCTCTCTAGCCATAGGTGTGATTGCTCAGGGATCGGCTCCTTTTGTCTCTCCGCACGCTTCTACCACAAGCAAGGCGGGTAAGGGAAAAAGAGAGTCGTGATCCTCCAAAAGTACTCCCTTCAGGGCCTACTACGGAGGCGGTGCCCGTTTCTAAGGGTAAAGGGGGCGATAAACATGCCCACCTGCCCAAGAAGCGTAAGCGCCAGAGTACTGCCCAGCCAACAGGCGAGGCGGACTCTCTCCCCTTGACACCGACTGTGTGTTCACCTCATGTGTCAGGGGGGACCAAGAAGAAGAAAGTTAGCCCCCAAGGGGCGACCACTTCTTCTGAGTTAGGCGTCTCCCATGAACTTTTGAATTATCTCAAGATCATTGTGGAGCGGAGTGGTTGGTCAGACTCTGTGTCTGTACTCCCCACCACGCCTGACTCCAACCCCTCCCCCCAAGGGGGAAGGGGGGATACCTGTACCCGACCCGACCCAGGTCCGGTTCGGATACCGGGTCGGATACCGGTTCCGGTTCGGATACCGGATATCCGGTTCGGATACCGGATATCCGGTTCGGATACCGGTTTTGCCGGATATCCGGTTCGGATACCGGTTTTTACCGGATATCCGGTTCGGATACCGGTTTTTACCGGTTATCCGGCTAGGAACACTGGTTTTCCCTTGTTACCACCACTGCTTCTAGTGGGTTGGGATCCGGTTCCTTTTCTCAGGTATCTGGCTCATTGTGTTTGTTTTCCAACACACTAGAGCCTTACCGCCCCACTTCGGGCGTCTCTCGACCACGTTCAGCTTTGATCGTCCGGTCGGGGCTACTCCCATTCCAGCGGCACTTGGTGCTCCGCCTGGGGAGGAATCCTGGGACTGCTTACACCGCCCTTCTTGGGATCAGGTTTCAGTCTGGATTTTCGGAGGATGATGCCTCTTCACAGGCTGAGATTACACCCCAGGCCTTTGGGTCCTTGGCGGTAGAGACTCAAGCCCTGCTGGAGAAGTTTCTTCCCGACACTTTTACAGAGTCGGGCTGATCCGGGACATCCGTCTCTCCTTTTTTCAAGGTGAGCGTCCCTCCAAGGGCATCCCTCTTACGGAGGACTGTAAGCGAGTCTTCAATGACTTCGCCTCACAGCCTCTTGCATCCTTAGTAGGGTCCGTCCCTCGGCCGGGGATTTCACCTTCTCTAAACAGGACACTCTCGAATTATATTACGAGAAAGTCCCGTTCCAGTGACCTCCTACATGTAGGTGGTAGGCTTGGTGTCCACTTAAGAGTACACCTTGCGCCAAAATAGAGAGGTTCCCGTCCTTATTGGAAGTTCATTCCAGGACTGGCCTGAGGCTGACTGCCTACTTGGGTACGCTCCTTTCCCTTAGCGCTAGGAGCCAGCACCTCGAGATGTCCGACTCGGACATCCTGTGCTAGACGAAGCCCCTTGTCCAAGGACAGGCTCGTTGTAAAACCGTCCCTCGGCTGGGTTTTTCACCTTCTCTCGACAGGACACTCGATTAAATTACGAGAAAGTCCTGTTCCAGTGACCTCCTACATGTAGGTGGTAGGCTTGGTGTCAACTTTAAGAGTACACCTTACGCCAAATAGAGAAGCTCCCGTCCTTAATGGAAGCTCATTCCAGGACTGGCCTGAGGCTGACTGCCCACTTGGGTACGCTCCTTTCCTTTCGCGCTAGGAGTCAGCACCTCGAGATGTCCGACTCGGACATCCTGTTGCTAGACGAAGCCTTGTCCTGGACAGGCTCGTTGTGGTTGGAACTGTCTGTGTCGACAGCAATAGCCACCAATGCTAGGAGGAACTTACGCTTTCCTCTCTGGGCATTGCGGATGCGGACATACCTGCCCTCCTGGCCAGGGTCCCGCACTCCGGCCTTCACCTCTTTGGAGGTAAGGGGCCTGATGTGATTCAACTTGAGGTTGATTCACGCAAGCAGGCGACGGAACTTCTGAAACGCCTTAAGTCCTCGGCTCCTAAGCCGCAGGCCCAGGCTGTCTTTCCGCCTCCTAGACGCGGTGGCGCTTCCAGCTGCCCCGTGCACAGGTGCGCCCCGAGCGTTGGAGGAGAGGGTTGGCGGCCGTCTTCAGTACCTTCCCGCCTGGGAAGGAATTACCGACGACGTTTTGTGCTCCCCTTCGTGCGAGGAGGCTTCTGCATACTTTTCGCAAAGCCCCTCCCACACGGAACCGTCCGCCACAACCCTCCTACACTATCGCCCCCTTTCTAGAGCACATCTCCACCGAGATTCAAGAGCTGCTGGAAAAGGGCGCGATCGAAAGGGTAAGAGACCACCCCAGTTGTGCCTCTCCCCTATCTTATATTCCCAAATGCTCGGGGAAGCTCAGAATGATCTTGAATATGGAGGTCATCAATTCCTTCATACCAAGAGAGGTTTTTCCACAGGGAAACCTTGGCCTCGATTCTCCCGGCGATCAGACCGTCAGATGTGGCTATTTCGGTAGACTTGAAAGATACTTTCACATACCGATACACCCTTCTTCAAGGGACCTTCTAGGTTTCTCCTTCAAGGCGAAACTTTCCGGTTCGAGGCCTTAAATTTCGGCCTGAAACCGGCTCCTCGAGTGTTACTCGAGCAGTCTCTACCCTAGCCGCTTCCCTCAGGATCGCGGTCTGAGACTTTTTCACTTACCTGGACCACTGGCTCCTGGTGGCGAGCTCTGTGTCCGTCCTTCAGTCGCACATGGCCCTACTTCTCCGTACTACGCAAGAAGTACGATTCATAGCCAACTGGGACAAGTAGGAGTTGACTCCTACCCGCAGACCCATTTACCTAGAGTGCGGAAATTAGACATTGTGAACCAACTTACCCGCCCCAGTCGGGAGAGAATTCACGCAATTGTCTTTCTAGCTCGATCTCTTCGTCTCTTACGTCGAGTTCGGGCAGGCCGATGGCACCACTTCTTGGACCACTTATCGAGCCATAGGGATGTCCTCAAAGACTGTTGGCTTCATATGAGGCCTTTTCCAACTTCATCTTCTGAAGTTTTCAAGCCCAGTGTAGACTCGCTCAAGGTGTGGATTCCTCTCTCCGAGGAGATCAAACGCCTACTTATCGCCCTGTTCGGACCAGGTGGTCTCGGGGGACTGGTCACACCTGTGCACCTTGCCCCACTTATTGTGTTGGAATTGATGGCAGTCCTCATGTCTCTCCACCTTTTCGAGAACATGTTTGTAGGTCGCTCCGTCCTGATTTTGACGGTCAGCACCTCTGTTGCTGCTTACATCAACAGGCAGGGCGGGACTCTTCCCGCTACCCTGAACGATCTAACCGCCAAACTTAAGAGTGGTGTCGGCCTCACCGAGTGATTCCGATCGCCTCCTATGTTCCCGGGCGGGACAATCTGATTGCAGATTTGCTGTCCCGGGACATGTGTCCCCCCTCCGAGTGGTCACTGAATCAAGAGGTCTTCGACTACTTCAGTTCAGTCTGCGCCGAAACCCATCTGGAGATAGACCTGTTTGCGACAGCTCTGAATCATCGCCTCCCGAGTTTGCTCTCGAGTGCGAGATCCGGAAGCTTGGGCCCTCGATGCGTTCTCCCTTCAGGGAAGAACTTCTGGGGTTACGCCTTTCCGCCGATCTCCTTAATTCCTCAGTTCCTGGGGAAGATTCAGGAGGATCAGGCGTGGGTTTCTGCTCATAGCACCTTGCTGGCCGAGGAGACCTTGGTTTCCTCTTCTTCTGTCTCTGCTGGACGGTCGGCCTCTCTCCCTTCTATGGAGAGCAGTCCTCAGATCAGCCCCTGTCGGGGATCCTCCACCATCGTCCGGCGGCTCTACATTGACCGCCTGGCCGCTATTGGGGAGGAAGCGAGGACTCTCAGAGAGAGCCTCCCAGTTCATAGTCCAGAGCAGAAGAGTTTCTACCCGAGCTGTTGTCAACTCGAGTTTAGAAACCTTCCATGCTTGTTGGGGAGAAGGGGTTTGTTTTCCCCGTTTCTGCCCCGGTGGGTGCTTTTACAGCATTTTTCCTTATTACTCCTTTCGATAAGGGCAGGGCCCTCTCTAACTTAGTGGTTACCGGTCCGCTATTACTGCGGTTCACCTTGGTTTTTTTTCTGATGGTTCGGGAGTTTCAATCTCTCCCTTCCTGACTCATTTGCTGAGGTCTTTCTTTTGACACGCCCAGCATATCGCCAGTTGACTCCTGCGTGGAGCCTTCCTTGGTTTTGGACGCCTTGGCCAAACCGCCCTTTGGGCCGTTCTGCAAAGCGTCGTTACACCATCTCCCGATTAAGAACACCTTTCTCTCTCTACGGCCCCCGGGCATATCAGATGGGAAAGGCAAGGTGTACGTCTTGTCCCTCGACCTTCGTTAGTGCCAAGAATCAGACGGATTCTTCTGGCTTAATCGAAGTGTTCTTGAGTCCTCTGTCGGAATTCTCTTCCGTCATGGAGGATAAATCTTGGTGCCCTGTTAGGGCTCTCAAATGGTACTTGGATAGGACTACGGTTGTTTTTGTAAGGATGATCAGCTCTTCTCTTTTTCCATCACCTTTCTTCCCCAGCATCACGGGAGACTATCTTCCGTTGGATTGTCGAGGCTATCCAAGCTGCGGGTTCGGAGGCTCTCCTGTCTGGGAAGCCTCCCAGAGCGCATGACACTAGGAGTGTTCTACCTCCTGGGCGCTTTGTCAGGTTCATCCCTTTGGAAGACTTTTGAGGGCCGCCTTTTGGCGTTCCCCTACTTTCTTCACATCCTTCTATCTTAAGGATGCTCCTTCGGGTGAGGTTGGATTTGAAACCTCTGGGTTGAGAGCTGCTTCGTCGTCTCTGTCTGCCCCGCGTTAGTTACTCCCGTCCTGGGACATGCCACCCGGGTTTTTATCCGTGCTATTCTAGCAAATAGGTAGATACATCGATTTATTGCTGTAAATCAAGAAAATTATAACTAATTTTGTTATTTACTAGATAAATCTATGTATCTACCTATGTCCCTCCCTCCAGCCCCTCTCCTTGTCTGACATGTCCTAGATTCTGTCTCTGACTGCTCGGAAGAGGAAGAGTATGGCGGTGGCGCGATTGGATTGGTGGACGGGGAGTACGCGCGCGCAGGCAGGGGCTGCGCGTTTTAGACTTAGGTTTTCTCGAATGACGGCATAGTTTGGGAAACTAGCAAATAGGTAGATACATAGATTTATCTAGTAAATAACAAAATTAGTTATAATTTTCTTGGTTGTCCATCAGGTTTAGTTATGGACAGCGATGGAACATACAAAGTAACATCTGGTTAGTCACATCAGCGCACACACGATAAGCGCTTCCCAGTTATACGATTCTCTTTACGATACGATGTTCAGACTATGAGGGGATGCTGATTCTTTATTATGTTTTCGTTAGGAGAAAAGAAATGCTCGCAAATTTCTCCCCTTCACCACCACTCAACCTTCAGTGTGCAGATCAGTAATGAAATCACAAATCAGTGAATTGGCAACTTACGCTTCTCCCATGTGGAGGATCGTCTGCTTCCCCCAGTAAAACATTTGAGATGTTAAATGGTGTCCTTTACGTTTGTTGGTCAGGAATACTCAATGAATGCTCGTCAGACGTGCTTATATGTGACAGTTCTTGCAACACTACTTGAATTTCAATAGGATATTAGACTACACTTTTGTACCATTCTAAGTCCTGTCACGTGTAGTCAAATTTTGTGGCTGCCAATTTTGGTGAGCAATGCATGAATACCGATTTTGTACAGTATTACCAATTGCTATTTGCTATGAAACGTAATTAGAGATTTTGGATGGTAGATGTGAATAGTAAATTTTTTCTTCATAATGCTTATCAAGACACACGTGCCAATTCCAGCAACAATTTGTTGCCCTTGTAAAAAAGTACCATGGTAGCCATGGTAATATGACGGTAATTCAACCAAATTACCTTCAAATCATCGTAGTTTGGATGAATTACCGTCATATTACGGTAATTTGGTTGAATTACCGTCATATTACCATGGATACCATGGTACAAGGGTGGTGTCCGACTTTATGAGCGATGCATAAATACTGATTTTATACAGTTTTACCAACTGCTATGAACCGTAATTTGAGATGTAATTGGATGGTGGGTGTGAATAATAGTGCCCTTCATATTAATCTATTCATGAATTCTTAATGAATGCTTGTCAGGACACACTTTCATGTGCCAATTCCTGCAACAATGCAGTGTTTATAACATGCAGTCTGCAAATTTATCAGTGTCCAATTTTATGAGCGAGGCATAAATACTGATCTCCTACAGTTTTTCCCAACTACTATCTGCTATGAAACGTAATTAGAGACATTGTGTAGTCAGTGTGAGCAGTAGCTAGTGCCCTTCAA
The DNA here is from genome assembly GCA_025617745.1 of Heliocidaris erythrogramma. Classification (NCBI taxonomy): domain Eukaryota; kingdom Metazoa; phylum Echinodermata; class Echinoidea; order Camarodonta; family Echinometridae; genus Heliocidaris; species Heliocidaris erythrogramma. The sequence goes on along the minus strand of CM046857.1, from coordinate 39,631,004 downwards.
ATTGATCTGTCCATGAATACTCAATGAATGCTCATCAGGACACGCTTATGTGCCCATTCCCGCAACGTAACTTCAATGTTAATGCAGTAACTCAACTTCAATGGCATTCTAAATCCTGTAATGCGAAGTCTTCAAGTTTATTAGGGTCCAATTTTTTTTTAATGACCAATTCATAAGTACTGATTTGATGGAATGCTATTCTCAGATAGCAAGACTTAAAGCTGTAGTTAGAATTAATTTAACAAGCACCATAGATCAGGTTCACGCGAAGTTCTCTTGTTGTTTCAGACCATATGAACGGACTTGTAGTTTCGAAACTGTAGTTCTAGACAACAAGCGAGGTTGTAGTTATACTGCAGAAACCATGAGCTGCAGAGGGTCTTCCATTGTAGTTACCGACTTTGAGGACGATAAAATTATAAGGATAACAAACTCGTTGTTAACGATGACCTTTCTGTCCATGTTAAACGATGATTGCTCGGCTTGTAATCTCAGAACAACGAGTGTCGTTGTTTCAGGCCAGTGCGAACCCTTGTTGTTGTTTCGCTGATTTAAAGTTGCTAAATCATAAGTCCCGTATGAACGTAGCTATTGACAACATTGTCTGCTGAGTGCCAGAAGGGCTTTACTCCACAGAGCTTTCTGTTAGTTAAGGCCCTTCTTGGTCTCAGCAGATGACATGGTAGACCAGCACATCAATAAACTTCTGAAAGTCGCGGTTGTTAATAAAGGTTCAAATTTATAGAATTAGGGTAATTCTTGGAATGGCATAGACACTGTCGTGTAAGAAGTAGATGTAGGCTTCATATACTTCATAACTTCTTGAGAAAATATTTGGATTCCATGATACTAGCTGTGAAAGCAAAAGGTATGAAAACTTCTGAAATATCTTAGAGCAGGAACCGGTTAAGAGCCTAATGATTTAAAGTTCATATTATCCCCAATTTAAAATGATCTTTAAAGATCAGTGATATATTTACTTTATACCTATAGAACTGAGTAATGTCACTTATCCAGGACTGAAGCATTAATACATGAACGTATTTCAGATCTATCATATTCATATTTTGTTTTCTCCTTTTTGTTACAAGCAAACTATTCCATGTTCCATTTAACATCTTTGTTCATGACATTTCAAATACATTGACATTGGTTATAATCATGCTGTCTGCGTAATCATGCGCCGTCTTATCTTCCCAACACCTTGCTACATTTTCTCTGTGGATTTGTCATAAACAGATACGTGTCACCACAAACAAATAGTTTTCACCGGCTAATTTGATACTCTCCATCAATAGATAACGAGACTGAGGTTTTTTTTTCTTTGCAAACCAATATTTTCTGCGGCTGGGTACTTAGCTTCCCCGTGGGATATCCATCATTAATATACTGTACGTTGTCTGCAAGAGTGTCGCACCTTGACGTAGGTACATTATATGACAGACGCTACTTTTTTTATACTTTCGTCATCATTTTAATGCGTGTCCGGCAGTGTTTGCTTCATTTGTTTTCCCCTCCAGCTCTTTTCTGAGGTGGGGGCTTTTGGGTGTGACCCCTTTTTGACGTACTTCCCAGAGGCCATTTCACTCTGATATTTTTATCTAGTTTTACTTTTTTCTGAAAAATAATTGATGAATGTTGTTAGTAAGGTGTCCAGAAAATGTTTCAACAGATGTGCTAATTGGTGGCATCTTTGCTTTTTCTGTTTCCCCCTTCAGCTCATTTCTGTGTTTGGGGGGGGGGGGATGTTACCTCTTTGACGTACTTCAAGTATCATTTCCATAGGCCCTTCTGATCCGATATCTTTCCTATATTTCTCTATATTTTATCTGAAGAATTATTCATGAATATTATAAGTAATGGGTAATGAAAGTGTTCATTTGGATAATACAAAATGTGGGCTCTGTGCTTGTTCTGTTTTTCCCCTCGGCCCTATTCTGAGTTGGGGATTTTTTGGTACCGGTAATTGTGACCTGTTTGACATGTTTCCCAGTGACCATTGGAATCTTGATATTTTTTTCTTTGTTATTCCTTTTTCTTAAGAATAATTCATGAATGTTATTAGCAAGGTGTTCAGAATGAAAGTGTTTGAAGTGATGTGTTCATTAAGATGTCTATCTCTTTGCTTGTACAGTTTTCCTGTTGGCTCATATTTTTTTCCTCAAGAATTATTCATGAATAAAATCAGCAAGGTGTTGAGAAGGAAAACATTTAAACTGACAGTGCTGAATTTGATAGTCAATTTGTGGTTTAAAAAAAAAAAAAATTAAAACAAGATCACTTCGCAATCCCTGCGAGCTTTGAATCATATATATATATATATATTTTTTTTTTCTTGATTAGGATCCAAGCTGATGGTTTTAGATAACAACTTTTCGGTCGTGAGTTTACCACAGAACGTATCACCAACAGCAAAGCCCTAAATTGTTTTCTCTCAATTCTACTGTTGTTTTTCATGTAAGAGGAAATAACTTTTTCAGGAACAACTTTGTTGAAATAATTTCTCATGAAAGATTTCTTGATGATAGCATTGATTTCATTGCCTTAATTTGCTCACAGATTTTAACGGACAAATGCTTAAAGAAAATGTAATTACCAATTTCCTGAAATTGGCCAAAAGACACAGCAGTGAGATATTACAAATTGATATTTTGAATATGCAGCATATGACTGTTGTAACGAACACTCAAATATGATATATAAAGCCTAACATGACACTCATACCTTGTAGAGTTCACGTTGGTCGAACCAACCCTGTCCGAGTAGTCATGCACACATTGGACTAATGTGAAAGGGGCCCTGTAGGTCAGAGATCATGTAGGCCATATTTGCAAAAGAGCAATGAGAACTATCCCTAGGGGCTATGTACACACTAATTACTGGGGCATACATGGTGATTAACGTTGAAGTGAAATTTGCATTTCATCATCATCGTTATCATTGTTGTCAGGTTGTGTGAGGATAGTGGCCCTCGAGGGGGTATGTCATCAACTAAAAGCCTTTACGTACGCCACAGCCGTACATCAATGGACATTTTTCTCTGAAGGGATTTTCAGTATTTCAACTTAATTCTCAATCTATGTCGACTATTAATTCTCAACCTTTTTCAGCTATTATTAACTATTTTTTTCAACTATTATAGGGTAATGTAGAAGCAAAAGTTGTTACTTTGCTTCTTCCAATGAGATGAGTATGAGGGTGCGTTCATACTTACTTTGTGAAGGCAGAATGAGCGTTTTGAAACGCTCATCTAAAACGCAGTTTCACAGGGTACTGTTTATACTTCTTTTCTCCAGGTGAATTCGGGCTCTCCAGCTGGTTTCGCAAACCTCACTGCTCATACTGCTAGTTTATATGACGTCATATAAACGTGTTTCAAAATGATTGTGCTTTTATGCTTCCCCAGAAACCATGTTTTTGGAGAAACGCCAATTTAAAATGCACCTTTTTGTGAGTTTTACATCGCCGTTTCTAAATCTGCGATTATACGAAAATGAATGTGGACGCAACCATGCTTTGAGATAAATGCGTAACAAAAGGCTCATTCCTGGCCCTGACATCAGACTTAACCATGCATATGAAGAAATAGGTGGTCACCAATAGCAACGGACGTAATGACTTGATACAGGTGACTCTGATTATAATGCAAATGCCAAATAGAGAATCAAATTTGATATATGGCAAGCATAAAATTGTAGGATATATGTACATGTATATGTAACTGGAGCAAACTATAACTACGCTATGAATAATCCACTATCATTTTTCTTTTTTCAAGCAAACTTTACAAGTGCTGTTTATTGCTTCCAGATAACCGCAAACTAGAGTCATATGATGGGATGAATAATGCATGAGTGGTTCTGGACGGGTTTATGTTGCTAAGCGGATATGATGGGAAGATTAGTTACTTTCTATGAAAGCAGGTAAAGCAGTATGGAGGCAGACATACCTTCTGCCTATATTCAAGCTCCGAAAGTTACCGCTCTTCTTTAAAGGGAAATCTAACCTTAATAGCAAGTTACTTTGAAAGAAAGAGGAAAAATCAGAGTAGCAGATTGGTGAAAGTTTGAACGAACTCGGACAAGCAATAAGAAATTTATGAATTTTTGAAAGTTGTAATCACTATACTTATGGGAATTTCAAATTGGCCGAATAGGTAATGTCACTGTGATGTAGCTGTGGACAACTCCTCCATTCGCCCCAATACACAAAATGACTAAAATGTCACTTTTTTCAAAATGTATTACTCAGTAGGATCTTTTTCTTTCATGAGGACCTACATGTATAACAATTTGCTATCTGCAATATATTTTGAGTACTGCCCTAAGGGCAAAAGCGCCTAGAAGAAAACCGCATATAAATGATATTTTGTGTACGACAAATGGGAGAGTTGTCCACAAAAATGTCACAATTGACTCACCAAATTGCCAATTTGAGATTCGCATAGATGTAGTGATCTCATTTTTCAAACATCTATAACTTCCTTAGTCCTTGTCCGATTTCTTTCAGACTTTCACCATTCTGTTTTTCTTATTTTCTGCTTTCACACAAATCATCTTATTACCAAGGATGGATTGCCCTTTAAATTGCCATTAATAACGGAGAAAAAAAAAGAGAGAGAATAATATCATCAGCATTTTTATCTGGAACTATTTTTACATTTGATGCTTGTGCATTGAACATACAAACTTTTTCTTATCATGACCCAACAAATCTGTTTGCTGTACTGTGTGTTGTATACATGCTGATTCGACAGTCTGTAAGAAATGTCGGATATTATGTATGCGCAGCAAGCGACTTAATTTGACAATGATTATTTTAACAAACATCACTCGGTACTCGCACTCTTGTTATGATTTCAATCCAAGGGTAGTTGTGAATTTATGTGTTTGTGTATAGATGAAAAGCTGTTTTTAATGTAAAAACTAGAGCTGGCTTTTGTGAAACGAGAGTAATACGATGTTTACTTCCAAGTTTTAGAATTTAGACTACAGGCTTTCTTCTTCTAAACCTATTCATTTCTGGACCCGTACACACGTATCCAGCGCAGCTGCCATTTGTGTTTTACAGGGGAGAAGAAGGAAATGAGCTTTTGTCTGGTTGTGCTCAGGAACATTGTTTGATGCCTGTTCGAATCCTTCTCAGTTGTGGTAATAGGTGTGGATGAAAACTCGAGTGGAGAGGCAAGAGATAGTGGGAAAGAGAGAAACTGACACTGGGACAGACAAACAGACAGACAGACAACGATATTTCATGACAGTGATTTTTGTATGTATTTTATTGTTTCTTTTTTCCAGAGCTTTTTTTCTTCTTCATAGTTTTCCAGAGCTCTTTTGGAGCTTTTCAGTGCTAAGTCATTTTACTGCTGCCATGTATTTTTGTTTTTTTACTGAAATTGTGTAAGACAGACAACGAGTTATAAAGAGAAGCAGACACAGAGACAGACCAACAGTGAGAGTGGAAAGAGAATAGTGTAGATGTTCAATTGATGTGTATATTATTAAATTAGGAATCAGAATTTCAAGAAAATAATGACAACCACTTTAGTTTCCCTCACTTTTCATGACTTTTCCATCCTCAGAAAATTTCTTCACATGCAAAATTCTGAATGTTTTCTAAATCACATGCTAATTTTGTTTCTAAATATTTGATTAATTTGACAGCTATGTAGATAGGGTATTATAATTTTAATAATGGTTTTTTATGTGACTGTTTTGAAATAGAAAATGCAAACTCTATTCATTCGCTTTATACATTTGAAGCTGGTGGTTTTGTCATACTGTTGAAGCACAAATGTAGAATGTGTTAAGAAAGTATACAAGAAAAGAAAGGAATGTGTTAAATTCGTTAGATCGGTCTGTGAAAGGCATTCTGTTGGTTGTTGCCATGACAACGAATCAGACAATCTAATCAGGGTTTTTTATATGAGATCGTTTCACGTCTCACGAGATATGGACGTTGCTTTTTTTTTCCTTCCTCTCATCTGTACGCTCGTTTCTTCCTCTCATCTGTACGGTCGTTTCTTCCTCTCATCTGTACGGTCGTTTCTTCTTCCGATGCTGTCTGTCTCTTTTGCGTTTTCGTCTGCTGTGCTCTAGTAATTGGATGATGAGCTTGAATTGCAGCCAGTGCAAGTTGTATCAAATGCTCAGAACTGAGGATGAGTGACGATGATGATGATCAAGAATGAAATCGTCTGTTGAGAGCCAGAAAGGTGTTAACTCATATAGTTTCCATGGAGTTAACGCCCCTTCTGCTCTCAACAGAAGAAATGTAAGATGAAGATGACATATAAAACATATGTGAAACATATTTTTACATTTGGATTTATTCTTGGTGGAGTATATTGAGATTGCCTTCAGAAATTTGATTTGGTGTTGTTGGGGAGCATTGCTTGATCATTTTGAAGGGGGGGGGGGGGGGGGGTATTGGACTATCGCTGACTAACAAATAAAGGTTATCAGTTTTTAAGTTTTAGAATTATAGACAAATAATTCAATGAGGAGTTTGCTGCAACCTTGAAACAAGTTAGGAAATCAACAGTATTAAGCTTGCTGGTAAAGTCGCGATCTTGCAGCGAGCTTGTAAAACTGCAAGCTTACCTGAAAGTAGCAAATTTGCATGCATGAAGCTTGGTTGATTCGTGAGGGAAAAAAAAGGTCTTCCTGTGGCAAAGAACGAATCACTACCAATGGACAAACTCTGAGATGAAACAGAGATGTTAATTATTACCCCATGAGAAGAAAGTGTATCTCAGGAAATTACGCAGCTAGCTAGAGGCTTACGTCAGTTGGAGGCGAATAATACCGCAGGGATATTAACTTTCTCTGATTTGGTGATTTTTAATTAGGTCTTGAGGTTAATGTCGATGGTACATAGGAGATGGAAATCATTAAGCCACATCCTTTGTGGAAAAAACCCCACAAATTATTCTCTGATTAGTTTGATATCATTAAAGCTACTGATTATGATAACTGAGGTAATCACATTAATGATAATAGTACAGTGCACTAATATTGCCCCATTTATCTAAATTTCAGTTGCCGAGGCATGGGCACAAGAATTATATTATCCAGGCTCTATAGCCTTGCTGCCCTGGGGTCGCTGCCCTGATGAGGAACTGGGGCATTCAAGGAATATCTTTGTAATGGTGCCCATTTACCTCACCTGGGTTGAATGTGGCAAATGTACATAGACATCTTCTACAACAAAAAACCTACAATAATCCATGCACTTCTCTAAAAATAACTAGTTCATTATAAAAGCAATGAGATCATGCTCTGCATTTTCTGTTGTGGGGTCCATGTGCTCTGTAGTACCAGCTCAATGTGTTGTAGGTGTCGGCACCCAGTTGTGAAACTGTTGAGATCTCGTTTCAATTTATTGCTGTCATTAATAGCCTGTCAGTGCCCACCTTGGATCATATGCGAGGGTGATAGAGTCCCACACAAACTCGATTACCAGGCCATCGGTAGCTTTGAAGTTGCAGAGACTGTTGTGTCTAGGGTGTCCTGTTTCGTGGGCTCAAGATATCGAAGAGCTGCACTTGCAAGCTAAAAGGTGTCGGTACGGTCACAAACATTTTCAAGAAATGATCTCGAAGATGATATCAATGCCTTAATATTTCATTGCCTGTAGAAAAGAATAACAATAATATCTATATTTATATTGCACACATCCCAGGGGGTGCTCAAGGTGCCTACAAAGGACTATCATTACCCTGGCTTTAGCCCGCCAGCCCTAAGTTGCTAAAGACCTTAAAAAGATACCTTCCTACCAGATAACCATTTTCTACACCTGGGTTGAGAGTGGCAACTATATAGATTAATGTCTTTCAAAAAAAACATTAGTGCCGAGTTTGGGACGTGAACCGCAAGCCACATGATCCGCAGTCTGGTGACGTATCCACTAGACCAAAAGAAGATATCATTGTGATGTTTACAAATAAATGATGAGCTTAACTGTTGTAAAATTATATATTCAGTTATGTTTTAAATTATGTATTCAATTGTGTATTCAATTATGCATTCAACAAGTATTCTATGTATTAGATCTGTACCAAACCTGAAAAATGTATGTTGAAATTATTATCATTATTATTAGTAGTAGTATTATTTTATTTGGCAACGAAAACATTACAAAGTAGAAACACATTTATTTGACAAAGTAAAGATAAAGAATATGCAACCACTGGAACGCCAGGAACAGAAAAAGTTAACTAAATAACTGTAAATGTGGATTGGGAGAGAAAATAGATAAATGGAACACAGAGAAAAAGGGAAAGAAAGGGAAAGAAAAGAAAAGAAATGGAAAGATGCAGAAATCATATAAAATCAAATCAAATCAAAATGTATACTACGCTTTACCTGACATTTACAACCTTCTAGAAGAAAGGGTTGTAAAATTTGCATATAAAACCTGATGGTATTGCTTAAAGATAAACACAGGTCCTGTTCATGGTGTTATAGGGATCAACACATTGATTTTTATAATCTTTTATCTTTTAGTTTAAAGAATAAAAATACTTGCTCTTGAATGTTAGTGTCTTTGTGTATGTGCACGTTTGTAGAAAATCATTTTTTTTTTAACTCCATATTTGACATGGTCCAAGACCGTTGTCTATACCTTTAAAGACAGTGCCAACAATTTGAAATGCATGGGAATAAAGTGAAGGTGGCATGTTTGACAACATGCAGGTCACCCCTTTGTAGGAAGAACAGTAGATGCTGTAAAATGGGAACATCAATCAATTATGCCTGCAGCATGCATTAGCTTTCAAAGTGATCTAGGGGAGGATATCGCAAGAGAGTTCAGGGTTGAAACATGTGAGGGGAAATGTGGAGAGATCTAAGAGAATATCGTCTGTTTGGAGCCAGAAGGGCATTCCAAATCGCATCAGGTGTACAGGGTTAACGCCCTTCTGGCTCCAAACAGACGATATGTGGTTGAACAAATTTTCTGATTACAAGCTTTTGTAAAGACACCCTATAGGTCAATTCTGTACTTCTGGAAATGTGAAGTTATATAGAATGAAGGAAGTATACCGAATGGAAGAAATATAAAGCACTGTGCTGAGAGCCAGAGAGGTGTTACCCAAAAACTTGAATCAGTTTGTACAAAAATTAGCACCCTTCTGGTTCTTAACAGGATTCCACAACGCATGCTCTGGAGTCATTGATTGGCTCCACGATCAATTTTCCTTCACTGACCGAATTCTTACCTTCTGCCTGGACCAAACACTTTACCTTACCTAAAATCCAATTGCAGCCCTAAGCCTAATCCTATATCTTTGGCCACCGAAAATGTCAAAGTAAAGCCCAGACAAAATGGCGCAGGAGAAAATGTCAGATCACCGTTATCAGACCAGGGCCCTGTTTCATAAAACTTGTCATCAATAACAACTGCCCCATTTCTATGACAAATTTGCTCTCAGCCAATCAAATTCATTGATTTCAGTAGCTTATAACAACTATGGTAATTTGTCGTTGATAACAAGTTTTATGAAACGGGTCCCAGGGCCCTGTTTCATAAAACTTGTTGTCAATGACAACTGCCTCATTCCTGTGACATATTGGCTCTTAGCCAATCAGATTCAAGGATTTCAGTAGCTTAATAATATAACAATTATTGTAACTTGTTATGAATAGTTGGTTCTTGTATAGCACACATGTCTGTCAAACTTGACGCTCCCGGCACTCCACATTTATTACCCTGGCTTTAGCATGGCTGTTTCTTACAGCGTTCTATCATTTCAAGGAATTCCCTCCAGGTACCCATTTACGTCACCTGGGTCAAGTGTGGCAAATGGAGATTAATGTCTTGCCAAAAGACACTAGTGCTGGACCAGGGATTCAAACCCTGTACCTTGTGGTTCAAAGTCCGGGGACTAGACCACAACACCTCTACTTGTTATTGATAAGAAGCTTTGTGAAACAGGGCCCAGTCAGCCTTTATATTAATTGTTTCCAATTTTCCTGGATAATTGCAGGTGTTTTACTTGCCACTTGCTTTTTTTTTCTTGGGAGAGAGAAGCTAGGCGGGCTGGGAAGCTGTAGTTTCAATCGATTCCATCTTCGGACTATCTCCATATTGATCCGGTCCAATATTGAAGTGACCAAGGAGTGCCCTGTATCTGCTAACTAAGCTTGAAGCATCCTTTCTTGGAAAGGTTGAGGGGGGGTTTGAAGGGGGTGAGGGTGAGAGGGTTGATGGCTAAGAAGTGTTTGATTATCGCACTCACCCAGGAGCGGGTGAGCAAACGATGGTCTCGTAAGCTGTGTTTGCCCTCAGGTTGGATGTGTGCATGATGAGTACTGGCATGAGGGTATGAGAAGTATATGTAAGCAGTACACATAGGGAGATACAAACCTGTTCGGATAGGGAAAACTACATTTTGTTTGACAACTCCATAGCTATATATCAAAAGTAATTTGAAAAAGAATGACATTACATCTGCCACTTTTTTAGTCTTAAATATGAAGATGAATGCTCGTTTGTCACGTAAGATACTTTATATCACATGGTGATCCATAAACCAAACCACCATGCAAACTTCTACCTGCAAGGAACATATCTAAGGTACTTTAATTGAAAATCAAGAGATTAAATGGTCTGAGAACTTCATATTGTGCCGTGTCAGGGGGGAGCGACTCAAAGTTTGGTCTATTTTCTCTATTCTTTTGTAACCATGCTTCAATCGAACCACGGACCTACTAGAGATCGAACGAGCCAGTTCGTAATTACAATTTGCACATGTGCAGATAAAGGTCATTTGTACCCAGTACAATTGACCTTGCTGTCATTTTGTACGCACCGTGATGCGCACTCCAGTATGTAGCGTGTCCACCAAAACATATGCACGTGCGCGTACAAATTGGGGTCATTTCTGGGTCATTTGTATCATGAACTAATTACCAACTGGCTTATTCTCATGTTCATTGTCCATTTTTCGATATTGTTTAGTTTATGATAAAAGGATAATGAAATACTATTGAGAAGTTGTAACCTATCGCTGGGGTGATGTGCGTACTGAATGTGATTTCGTTTTTGTTAATATCCATATCTAGAACTTTACACCCACTGGCTGTGCATCTACCTGTGCCCTTATACCAAGGACACAGCAACTTCTTCAGAGTGTTTATTTGCCTTTTCTGTAATTGGCAAGTTTCCTTTTATTTGCATTTTATGTTTTTGGCAAGCTACCCACCTTGCTGCCACTCGCTGAATGACAAACATGATGAGAGAGTTGATAAAATGAATTAATATGCAATATACATTGTTTTTTATTCATCACATGACCTTGATAGTAAGAGCATCAAGAACTTTGAGAATGTTTATCGAGCGATTCAAACACTCCCACATTCTCTAAAAACACATTTGAAGGAGAGCCTTATCTCTAGTGGACTCTGCTCACGTGAAGTGTGAATGTATGACTGTGAATTCTTAAGAATATAACATTATTCCCATTTGCACCAAGTCATCATTAAAACTCATTAACACTACAGTGCAAACCTTGTGATTTTCTTCACAAATTAATGTCAGGATGGTAATTGCTTGGTATTAAAGATAAAGTTGAGTTCTGGTCATGCGATCACATTGTGAAAGAAACAGTCTGGAAGCATTTGGGAAAGGTTGAGCGTGTCGAAATAAGGATTGGTGTATGCTGTGAGGCTTCGGAATCATCAAACTGATAAGAAATCAACCCAAACTCTCTCACCGCACACAGAAATGGGTATATGGGACTGCAAACAGACGTGGCATGAATGTTCGGCCCAAACACTTCAGCCCAAACACTTTTTAGTCATATTTCGAATATATGGGCATTTGAAGAGCATTCCTTTTCAGGGGACATTTCTATTATGATGTTCTTCCAAGCTGACATAAAAGCAATGAGAAAGCTCACAAATTAGTTTTCCCCTTTCCCAGAACTCAACCTTCCCTTTAAACTCTACCTTCCCTTTAAACTCTGCGAAAACTCCCCTGAGACATCCCGCGAAGCATCCTCATGCGAGATGTGATTTTCCTAACATCACACAAAATGTGCCAGCATATTTTGTATGTAAATGGCGACCATGTATGGAAACATTGCAACTTTTGGGTATATACAATGTAGAGGCTGCTAACAACCATGCCAAATCATTAAACTTGTGATTCCAAACAGTGTTATTTAAATGTGATATATATATATGAACATATGCAGAAATAAGCACTGATGGTTAGATGGAAATTATTGCTGTATATTGCGGCCTATAACTCCTTGGCGGAAAAAAGAAATGCTACCTTTGAAACTTTTTACAGTGTAAATGAGCCCATTCCAGACTTTTATCACATGACCTTGATGGTAAGAGCCTCAACGAATGTTTAAGAAATTTTTCTCAAGTGGTCTGAACATCTCGGGATGCTCCTCTTGGAGGACGTTTGAAGGAGCGATTCATGATGCTTTATGTTACGGGTCACTTTGCATGCAAAGTGGGCATGCCTGACGGTGAATTCTTGAGAATGATTGGCTCATAATGTTGTTTTAGATTTTCATTCCCAGGCACCCAGTCAATATTCATCACTATTTTCCTAGAATGATCGAAAACATGACCGACAGTGAGGACATGACCTTCCTTTTGTACTTCTAACACATTTGCAGTGCTGTGGTAGAGAGTAGATACCAAGTTCATATCTTAGGAAGATCCCGTCAGCGAATCAAGTAAATCCTCAAATCATCCAAGATAATATAATCAAAAGGATCAGGGCCCTGTTTCATAAAACTTGTTATCAATAACAAGTTACAATATTGTTAAAAGCTACTTGACTCCTTGAATCTGATTGGCTGAGAGTAAATTTGTCCTAGAAATGGGGTAGTTGTTATTGATAAAAAGTTTTATGAAACGGGGGCCCTGAAATCAATAACCAGTATTTTTCTACGACAGGCAAGCAATTTTGTTCAACACTTGCATTGAAACATGAAAAAGAGACCTTTTGTTTTTTTTGTCCAGTGTTATTTAGACAATAGGGAAAATGCCTATATTCTTGATTATGTTTCTATTTCTCTCTTCTTTTTTACACTCTTTGTTCTCTCTTTTCTCCTTCTCTCCTTCTCTCCTTCTCTCCTTCTCTCCCTTTTCTCTCATTTTCATTCATTCTCTCTTTATTCTCTGTGGAAGGGAAGAAATTTCATTTGTGTTAAAGCATCGAAAATTATTTTTAGTCCTTCTGTTCTCTTCAGGACACAATACGATTGGAAAATCAATTACGAAGAAAAGTGAATAACATCTTTCAGGTGTAAAAGTGAAAAATTCTCCCCCCCCCCCCCCTTTCACTCTCTCTCTCTCTCTCGCTCTCTCTCTTTTGCTTGCCCTCTTTCTGTGCTTCTGTGTCTCCATATCTGTTACCCTGTAATGTATCATTGTAACTCTCATGCTTCTTCTTGTCTTCTCTCTCTCTCTCTGTCACTCTCCCACTTTAATATACAGTTTGTCTCTTCTATCCCCTCTCAAGCACTGTTACGCTATCTCTATCTTTCTCCTCCTCTCTCTCTCTCTCTCTCTCCTCTTTCTTTCTGTCTATCCCATTTTCTTCTCACCTTTCTTTATCATCATTTCCCTTCCCCAGAGATAAAAAAAAAAAGTAAAGGCAGAGAGAAGTTCAGGACAAGGTCATGAGAGTATCTTCTGTAATTGGTTTGGAAGAAAATTGGAAGCAAACGAGAGAAGGATATTGGGTGGCTTAGTATAGCACACTGGTTTCTTGATTCCAGTCTTGATGGTAGGGGGTAGATGAAAAGAATGAGAGAGAAGTGAGTAGGGGAAATAACTGCAATAGAAACAAAAAAAAACCCCCTCCAATCTTGATTAAGGTGAAGTAGAGAGAGAGAGAGAGACAGCGACAGATACAGACAGACAGACCGATAGAGAGGCAATACATGTGGGAGAGGTGGGGTTGTTTAGAGTATGAGAGAGAGGTGGGGGGAAACGGAAGAGAGAAGAGAGAGAGAGAGAAAGAAATAGATTTAGTGAGCAAGTGAGAGTGAGGGAGGGTGGAAGGGAGAGAGTGAGAGGGAAGGAGGGAGAGGGAGGGAGAGAGTGGGGTTGGAGAGAGAGGAGAAAAGAGAGGGAATTCAAGGGAGAAAGAAAAGGGGAGAAAAATCAAATTAATTGAAGATATAGAACAAGGTGAAAGAGATAGCGGAGAGAGACATAAATAGAAGGGGATTAGAGATGCTTTCAAATTTAAATGGTATCAAATTTATATCAGATTGCAGCAAACAAGAAAAACAATCGTGAGAGATGTTAACGTCCTTCCGATCAGAGCGACAAATAAACTTCCAACAGACGGAACAGATGAAAATAAATAATTGGATTTTCGCTAGAAGGGGGATCGCTTCATTGGATTTATTTAAGTTGGGATTAAGGGGACATTCTTCCAATACTGACGAGATTAAAGCAACATTTTCATCTGTTTTCATGTTCCAGCACTCATGCCCCATGTCATTTCGATGTTGCCTGGTATGGCAGTGACGTTTGGGAAAGGGTCTTCCAAATATGTGGGCAGTCTGTTGTAACTTGTCTCTGCGGAATGACCAACATCGAACACAAATCTGCGTCTGAACCACTTCTTCTGTAATTTTGTTTTGGTATGTCGAATATCTTTCTAATCATATGCAGCTTGAATCAAATATTTGATGGTTCCCTGATGGTTACGATTTTGTAATTGATTTATAAGTACACACAAGCTGATTAATATAGTGTGGTATTATATCGCTTCATATGTTTGGTGAACTTATGGCTTCCTTATTTTCTGCCTTCAGGACTTGATGAGGTTTGTTCACTGCTTTTCATGGACCTGTATATCACTTATCTTATCGATTTTAATTAACCATCACCAACCCCTTCCCCCAACAACAAAAAAAGAAAGGAGAAAGAAACACACTCATTGAGAATACATCTTAACCAAATTGAAATGTCAATTTTTGTTTAAAGTAACACATCCACTGTTGAAATTTCATGTTGAAAAATCAGTCCAAATAGTGACCAGAAGCAAAATTGTATGGATGGGGAAATGACAATGGTTTGAAATTCTTTTGAAATTACTCCTCCTGTTCGAATGATATCAGTTATTTTGTTATTTTTACTGAAAATTTCTTTCCTTTACTAAGAGTTTATGTTTCTAAAACTGTTTTGAATGATCCTTTCCTATATTCAAACCCAAACTGATAATGAATTTTGCTTCTGTATTCATATCGATCATGTAAAATGTAATATGGCATATAAATGGTTACCAGTCTTTTCTAATTTGAGTGTTCTGCAACCTTCGCTTATATCATCTATGTGTCTTTTGCCTCATTAATTGCAAGGTTGTGCCAGAAAGTTGATTATTAAACCCAAATTGATGAGAGTAAATATTTGTTCGTCTATGTTCAGTAGAGACACTTCATCAGATTGGACAGGTACTGTTCATTAAAGTCTTCACTTTTTTAAATTCTGTAAAAAAAAAGTGTCTTTTGTGATATAAAGATCTCTGTTCATTCTACGATGCAACTGTGATCAGATTTTGGAAGAAAATGAATGAAGATATGACAGTGTAGACCTGGGGAGCGTTTCATCAAATGTTTTGTCAGTGATTTTTACCGACTTATTGGCTCTCAGCCAATAAGATGCAAGGATTTCAGTAGCTTATAACAGTTGTCGGTAAAAATCACTGACAAAACACTTGATGAAATGCTCCCCAGGGATATTGTTGTTGGCAGTCGCAGCACACCAAGTTGTGCCAATGAGTTTTCAGTCAAGATTTTCTCAATCAGTGACATGTCCAATACATTTTTTATGTAAACTTCAGGAAACCCATTTTATAGTTATACATTCATCGTTATCGTCACTAGTGATATTGGACAGGCTCTTAAAACTGTGTTAATGATTGGAAAGATACTCTGAGAAACCTCTTCTCGTTGAGTTTGAGTAAGTAAAAGAAGCTACAATTAAAGAAAAGAAAACCTACATTTTTTAAGGAAATCTCACCTGCTGTTTGCATGTTAGTGCATCTTGATTTCTAGATCATCTTGAAGATGTTTGAATCATCAGAATGCTCATCATGACCAAGACAGATATTCGCGTAGGAGTCATGCAACCTGCGTTTCTTATCATACCACTAATCATCCCAGGGGCTTCTGAATATCAAATTCAGCTTGCCATCTCTGCTTTGTCCAGAAAGCAAGGGATCGATAGGGATTGCATACTGATAGCGTGCACCCTCTCTCCCTAGAACCTTTTAGCTGATCTCTCGACCTCTTTCGTGCCCTCCGCGAGAGTAACAGACATGAAAGATTCATGTTTCCCACCCTGGGCAAAGATTTTGCTCATTTCCCCCCTTCGATCCCTCCATTCTTGCCAAATATTTTGATAAATTAAAGGTACTTTTTAATATTTTTGGTGAAAATTATAAAGCTCTTTATCAGTGAATGTGTAAGTCCATATTGAAGTCGCAATTCCCTTCTTTTTATATTCAGAGTGCAATATGACTTTATGGATGTTATATCTGCAGCTAATATTTTAAATGTAGGTTTGTTACCACCATGGAATCCCAAACATACAGAAAAAAAAGTTTTCTCCCTTTTCTTTGAGAGAAAGTTCAGGACTTGTCTTGTGATTGTATTGTGAAAGGAACTATTTGGAAGTTATTGACAAAGGTTGATGATGTAGGACAGAAGAATAATTGTGTTCTGTAATGTTTTGGAATCATTGAGATGATAATGAATTTACTAAATCGTGCTTACACGGGTATGGGTATATGGTGCTACATACACATGTAACGTCAACTTTGGTCCATAGTTTTGATCTTTTACGAGTTCCATTACAAAAATAAGGGCATTTGTAGATCACATTTTCCAAAGACAATGCTACGTGTACTTTGACATTCTTGCACATAACAATCAAAAGAATGAGAAAGCTCACGATTTTTTTTTCACCTTTAACAGAACTCAACATCTTCTTTGAAAGGTACCATGCAATCACCTAAAAAGATAATTTGTATACATTTAAAATGTCTAAAAGCCACCTCATAGAACTTCACCTGGCATTCTATGGGTTAACAGTTAAGGAGTATGAAGAAAATGAAGAATAACATAAAACTCCACAGACAGAACCTAACTTGGTCATATTCTGTGTGAGTGTATACGTCTGTGCCGTATGTGCCGTTCATTTTTACGTTTTTTAAGAGTATACTTGTACTCGAAATATCTATTTATAGAAGTGATATTTGAGCCCATGTCTTTAATATAGTATAGTGACATGGGACCTCTAACAGCCAAAGCAAAATATTTGTTGGGTGACTGGCTCCCTTAAGGTTTTCTTATCCCAGCCAGTCTGCTATCCAGGCAGCCTAGCAATCTGTCATGCCACAGCTGACTGGCGTACCTGCCCTAGGTGATCTAACATGAGACACTAACTGAGATAAACTGTGCACCACTAATGGTGATTACTGACACGCCTTCCTTGTAATCAAGCCGTTACAGATAATTCATGCTTTCTCCGCGTCATTTCATCTGTCTATCTCACTACCTTTCTTCTCCATTTATCATTTGCTTGTTTCCTTTCCCTTTGTCCACTCCCCTCTCTTTTTCCTTCTCTCTCACTCTCTCTCAATCTCTCTTTCACTTCATTCCAGCTTTCTCAGGCTATCTCCCCTCTGTCTCTCACTCTCTCCATCTCTTCCCTTCTTTTTTATCTTTCTCTTTATCTTGATCTTTCCATCTCTCTCTCTCCTCCTTCGTGCTCTCTTTTCCTCTCCCTCCCTCTCCCTCCCTCTCCCTCTCCTTCCCTCCTTCCCTCTCTCCCTACTTCCTTCCCTCCTTCCCTCTCTCCCTACTTCCTTCCCTCCCTCTCCCTCCCTCTCCCTCTCCTTCCCCTTCCCTCCTTCCCTCTCTCCCTACTTCCTTCCCTCCCTCTCTCTCTTCTCTCTCTCCTCCTTTGATCTTCTCTTCCTTGATTCTTCCTCCCTCTTTCAGTCTCTTGACTGCTCGCCTGCCTCCCGTCTTTTTTCTTCACACCAGACAAGACGGTGTTAAATCAAGAGTGATAAATTGTGCTAAAAGGCCTGGAAAACAACATAGCTGAGTTTTTTGACAGCCTCAGATGTGACAAGCTGGCAGGAGTCCCACTCACATTCATTCATTTTTCTTCCTATATACTCTTTTTGGTCTTCTGTTGCATATATGCTTGGCCATACCTTTGCACAAAAATAAATACACATCCATATGTTTGTATTTGTAATTTTTTTACATTACATGTCTGCGAAATTAAAAGCCTGCAAAATCCACTCTACTCAGACTAGGGCGACAAATTAACCGTGTGAAAATTTCCACTTTTACAATACTTGATTATGAACTAATGATCTAAGTGCAATTTCTTACGAGAAAATAAGTGAAATATCACAGGAAAACTTTTAATCACTCTGACATGATATATCATCTCCCATATTTCCAAGGATTTAAAACATCATACTTTGGTTAAATTCTGCTCAAACACATGTTGATGTAGAATGTGTCTATTATGTTGTGAAGAGTCAACCAATGATGACAATAGACTATAGCATTCATATCAAATACGCAGTATCCTTTGAAGAAGAAAATATATCACAAGAATACCCACTGAATGTACATATATACAGTGTTAAATTAAATGACACAAATATACCATTTGCTACGTACTGCACTTTTTACATTTTGACTTTGTGATAAATATGATAACCTCTTTTGTGTGAACAGATCCCACACCCTCCATCTGCCCAGATTGCCAGCTAGAAAAGTAGGCAGCCATTGGGTTTTTATGACACCATTTTGTATCAGTACAGCAAGCGTGGGATGTACAGCACTAGCTAAACTACATATTCTGACAGCTCTCCCACTTAGTCTGTAGAGATGACAGATAGCACCTACATGTCATCAGGCAAAAGTTGGATGAACTTTAATTTAATCTAAAGAAAATGCCAGACCTAAAAATACATCACTTTGTGGAGGTTGTGAGATTTAATACAATCAAAATGATTTTTTATTCTATTCTGAGAGTAGCTCCTATATAGCCTTTTACAATTGACAGTCACCAGACCAGTCAAATCACCATATTCCTGCCACAGTGCTAGCATCCTTTGGCAAGACATTAATCTACATTTGCCTCTCTCCACCCAGGTGATCAAGGTAAATGGGTACCCATGCAGGAGGGAGAAATTCCTTGAAAGCTTTAGCGCCTTATAACTCCTTATAGCTTATCATGGCAGCCCAACTAAAGCCTGGGTTATAATATGATTCTTTAAAAAAAAAAATCAATTTCAATTCAATATATATTCAATAAAAAAAAAAAAATAGTCTACAAAGAAAATATACAAAATAATGGTTAGGACCCTTGTAAAGCAGTAAGCAGGTCCCTATTACAACAAACAAAACTAAAAAAAATTATATACAAAATCTAAAAAATAACACACACACAGTCATAGATAAGAAATCAAGATGAAATAGAAAGGAGACAAAAATAGTAAAGAAAGAAAGAAAGAAATACAAGTAGAAGGAAGAAGGGAAAGAGGATTCAGTGATCCAGTGAATTCCATTCACATACCCCAACAGACGATACAGAGTTATACAATGAAGTTGAACGGCAAAGAGTGTTACTTTGACAAGTGGGGTAATTATGAATAGAAGAATTTGTCTGGAACATATTAACAAAACAGATGGTGAAAGTTTTTTGTGAAATTTGAACATAAATGGATGTATTAAGTTTTATTAAATTCACATTCTTTGTATCATATATAACATTATCATTATTGTGACACAATGCTCTTGTTATGTTTGAGAATGTGTATTACAAGCCATCTGATTTAATCACAACTGTATGTGTGAACAATGTAAAGAAATGATAAAGCCTAGGTAATTACAAAGCTTTCTTGACCCAATCGACACCACTTGTCATTTTTTTTTAATTGGCTTCAAAGTTTTGATTTCTTTTTGTCATTTATTACGGCCTCTATTCATAATCATAATGCAATCGTCATACTAGTATGCTGTGAGATGAAATAAAATAGGAAAATGCCATCTGAAGTCGATTGATCTGATGATTATCGGCATAAAAAGGTCTTTTTGTTACAGAGTAGATACTCAGTTAATAACAAAGCCTCTGAATCTGTTCATATTTTATAACCCATATATGTTTGTGAGCATATTTGTATACCCTGAAACCCCCAACATAAAGTAAAAAAATTAATAGATTTAATAATAGAAAATAGAAAGAAAAAATTTTTAAAAAAATGAATGAAATAAAAAATAAGTAAATAAAATAGAAAATAGTATGAACAAGGCTATCTAGTTTCAAGCAGAACACTTGCTGGCTATCTGAATCCCCTAACAATCCTAGTATGAACAATGCTATCTAGTTTCAAGCAGAACACTTGCTGGCTATCTGAATCCCCTAACAATCCTAGTATGAACAAGGCTATCTAGTTTCAAGCAGAACACTTGCTGGCTATCTGAATCCCCTAACAATCCTGGTATGAACAAGGCTAGCTATCTAGTGTTAAGCAGAACACTTGCTGGCTATCTGAATCCTCAACCCTAACAATCCTGGTATGAACAAAGCTATCTAGTTTTAAGCAGAACACTTGCTGGCTATCTGAATCCTCCGGCCTGACAATCCCAATGTGAACATGACCCTATACTTTTAAAGCAGATAGCTCAGATTACACCAGAGCGTGCCATATATATTCCAATTCTAATTTTCAGATTGTAAGCCATATAGCTTCAGCCTAAGATGTGTGAATAATTTTGCTGATGACATTTAATGAGTACCTGATTTCCATATCCCACATGATCGAAGGGAGAATTAGCAGGCTTTGCTACCAACAAGCATGATTAGAAATAACCTTTTAAACATCATCCTTCAAGTTCTGCAGTGTGATATGGGGGTGGACAATATTACTGTATCATATTAATACACCAATTCCTTTAAACATAGAGTATAGTCGAACCTGTATGTAGAGACTGCTCTCGGAAAACAAGACGGGCGGTCTTTACAGGGTGATGGACTTTCTATTCAGGTAATCTTTACAACTGTTTTCAAGGAGAAATGCTATTTCACTGGAGACATCAAGCAAAGAGGTAACCTCGCTAGTCATGATGACCGCTATTCATAAGGATCGCTAATCATAACGTGTAAGTTCCTATACCTGAAGGTCCGCTATTCATAAAATGGAAAGGGGGTCACTATTCATTAAGTCATAAGGACCATTATTCATAAGGACCCCTATTCATAATGTGAGATGAGGGTCGCTATTCCTAATTCACATTGAGGGTTATTACTCAGAAGGACCACTATTCATAATACGAAATGAGGGTCTCTATTCATAACAGGAGAAGAGGGTCACTATTCATAATAAGCAAAACAGTGATTTGTACTTGTGAAATAAATTTATAGGCAATTGGAAAACCATGATATATTCAACAGTGCATAATGTGTGTCTCTCTCTCACTCTCTCTCACTCTTTCTCTCTCTCTCTCTCTCTTGCTTTTCTTTGCTTTTCTTTTTTTTTTTTTTTCATTAGCTTGTACATGTCTAGAAGAGATCAATTGAAAATCACAGATTTTCAGAAAGGTATTTAAATAAAATAATTAGCGTGATGGTAAATATAGCCAATAGCGTCTACCATTTATTACTTAGCTCCAAAGTGAGATCCCATCCATATAAACTATAAGTACAAGTTGAAATGAAATATAGTGCATGACTAGACTCTCTGTAAATGTCATTAATCAACTAATCACGTTACTTCAGGGGTACTTTAGATTTAAAAAGAGAGAGAAAAGTGAGAGTGAAAGAAAGTGTTGGAAGGATCGATACTGAGTAAAGGTAAATGAGAGATGGTAAAAGAAGACAAAAGGAGGTGCTTAAAGGGATACGCCACCAGGCGGCCGTGGGGAAAGTCGGGATTGCATAAGCCCCATTCACTCGTACACAAAGTTTGTGCGTCGAACGCGTCCGTCGGACTGCTCGGATTACATTTCGGACTGCACGAAGCCGATCGAATCACGCAAGAGAGCTCGAGCTCAGGCATGTTGCGCGGCGACCAGTCTGTCCTAAGTTTGTGCCCCGCGGGGCAATGGCATGATCAGGCAACGATCACGGTGCCCTCTCACGGCATAGAAACGTCCACAATCTGCGGTTGAGTGTCCCTTTAACAGAGAGAGGACAGGTGAGATATAGAGGGGGAGGGGTGGTGCAGAGGGCCAAAGAGATTGAACGGGGGGGGGGCATATTTGGTGGGACAGAGAGCAAGGGGAGAGAGGAAGGGAGAGAGAAAGGGGAATGGAGAAAAAAAGAGGAAGAAAGAGAGATCGAGAGCTCTATACCATACATGAGGGTAACTACAGACTGGAGAAAGATACAGAGAGAAGTCCAACATTGAAGTACATGGAGAGAGAGAGAGAGGGAGGGGGGAAGAGAGAAAGTAAGTGAGAGATTAGGACTAAGCAGAGAAGTCATGTGAGAGGGAGAGGGAGAGAGATGGAGAAGTAGAGGAAAATAGAAAGAGAAAGTGAAAGATTAATAGCAAATGAAATAGAGAGAGAGAGAGAAAGAGAAACAAAGTGAGAGAAAGATAGCAAACGAAAGTGAGTGAGAGATCTGGGTTTGAAGAGAAGTCATACGTCTATGAGTCCTTCCCCCACCCACACTCAGAAACACACGCACGTACACACGTTCACTCACTCCATAAGCAACACTAGCCGACCAATGAAGAGCAGCGAGCCTGCCTTGCAATCCCAGCTGTATCAGTCAGATAGCGACTCGACTCCATCGCTCATGGATGTACTTTCGACCAAGAAACTTTTTTTCAAGCGTTTCTTGCAGTGATCCGACTTTCTCTTCCCTGCAATTTTATTTTCCTAAATTTATTTTTATACTCATCAGTTCACTGACCAAGATTAGGTGATCATGCGAGGTGGATTATTTTCAAAGTGTTTCCTCTGAAGGTGCAGCGAGAGTGTTACAAAAATGTTTGTCTAGAAAATAATTATCATGTGTGCCGCCACCGCAACTGACCATTTGATACTTCTACAGGAAGCTACTCTCTAACTATTGTTCACCGCGATATCAGGAATACTCGACCTTCAAATGATCCAGTTGTTATCGTTCTTTTATTCATTCCCACGCTGCCTTTGTTGGTGCATTAGAAACCCTGTGAAAGTATTGATCTCTTTGTACCTGTCCGCATTGTAAGTGGAGCTCAACCGACAGTGAAATGGACTTGTCAAAAAACTGATTAACCGTTATTGGAGGAAGCGTGTATGAAGTGCCTGCCTGAATTGTGGATTAGTTGTTTGAGGAGCAAGGGAGATATTAAGAGGATGGTTGAATGGTTTTTGACATCTTCTTGTCTTGTGGTGGAATATTAAATCATGGAATAATATAACAGTGGTATTTTGAAAGAGCTTAATTGACAAGGTATGTTTGAATGTTTTAATAATTGGTGATACAAGAATTGTTTATCTTTTGTCACGATGGTATTATCAAAGTTTTGTTCTCTAATTAGGCATTTAGGCTGTTGCTATATTACAATTATTTTATTATCATCTATGCTACTTCAACTTTGCATTTTTTCTTCTACATTAATATTACTGCTTCTGTTACTTGTACTACTTCTGCTACTACTACTCTACTGCAGCTGCTACTACTATTACTGCTACAGTTATTGCTATTGCTACTAGTTCTACTACTACTACTACTACTACTACTACTACTACTACTACTACTACTACTACTACTACTACTACTACTACTACTACTACTACTGCTGCTACCACTACTACTGCTGCTGCTGCTGCTGCTGCTGCTGCTACCACAACTACTACTACTACTACTACTGCTACCACAACTACTACTACTACTACTGCTACCACAACTACTACTAATACTGCTACCACAACTACTACTACTACTACTGCTACCACAACTACTACTACTACTACTGCTACCACAACTACTACTTATACTACTACTAGTGCTCCTGCTCCTGCAAATTGCTGCTGCTAATGTTAATGCTTCTTCTGTCACTCACTCTTCTATTGCCACCACTGTGTTGTCTATTGCTTCCAACACTATTTCTGACAAACCATATGAAGAGTAAATGAACTTAATCAAGCTAAGAATACTATTACTGGTATTTGTGTAATAGTATTCATATTGTCTGTCTATGAGATTATCAATTAAATCAAAAGAGAAGTATATTTGCTGTCATTCTAGTATTATGCAGCGTAAAGATTTCATCATATTTGATTTATATTTCAACTGTTTTTGCAATAACCATTGCTAAAAACAGAAGTGTTCACCTAATTTAGGAAGTGTGTTACCTCAAATCAAGGAGATAACTCCTTGATCAAATTAAGCATTCTATTTCTTTTCTTGTGCGTCACAACAAACACCAACTCGCATTTCTATTTGTAGCTGTACATACATATAATCTGAAAATGTGGTGCAGGGATTATCTCTCGAATGACCTAGTGTTGAAGCAATTTCCTTTCTAAGCTTTCGAAAATTGGGTAAGATCTGTCCCCCTCAACAAGTTAAAAATAATCCAGCGCATACGTAATGAATCATTCTTGAATTAGCACTTCCTTCGTTTGGAGAAGGAGAAAATGTTTATCTGATTTACATATATCTTTGTGTCATTTCTCCTTTCTCATGGGGGTATTTCTGACCTCATTGCCGAAGTGCTGTTGCAGCAGCATGATTTTGTGAATGTCAAGTTTTTTTGCCCCTCTGGTTTGTGTGTATGTCTTTTTTTCTCTCTCTGTTATCTGACCCCCCCCCCCATCTCTCTCTCTCTCTCTCTCTAACTCTTTCTCTCTCTCTCTCTAACTCTTTCTCTCTCTCTCTCTCACTCACTCTCTCTAACTTTCTCTCTCTCTAACTTTCTCTCTCTCTCTCTCTCTCACTCTCACTCTCTATAAGGACCTCAGACTATCTCTGCCCCGACCCTTCTCTCACTTTCTTCTGTTTCCATCAGCTCTCTTTGATTTCCCCCTTTTCTCCATCACTTGTCCCAGTCTTCACACAGTCTCCTATCTTTTCTTCAAGTTTTCTTTATTTTCAATATTTTTGAATTTGTATGTTATTTGTTTACAAGTGTTTCATGTGTATTTGTATTTCTATTTCTGCCTCTATTTCCATGTCTCTTATCCTGTCCCTCTTGGCCTCATCCTCTCTCTTCTCCCTTCCCTCTCTCTTTTTCTCTCCCTCTCTCTTTTTCTCTCCCTCTCTCTTTTTCTCTCCCTCTCTCTTTTTCTCTCTCTCTCTTTTTCTCTCCCTCTCTCTTTTTCTCTCCCTCTCTCTTTTTCTCTCCCTCTCTCTTTTTCTCTCCCTCTCTCTTTTTCTCTCTCTCTCTTTTTCTCTCTCTCTTTTTTTTCTCTCTCTCTCTTTTTTTATCTCTCTCTCTCTCTCTGTGTCTCTCCAGCTCTTCTCCTCTCTATCCCCCAACTCTCTTTCTTCCTCTCCATCACTTGGTATGAACAGAAATCCCTTTCCCCATCTCTCATTCTCTCGCTCTCTCTCTCTTTTCTCTCTCACTCTCTTTCCTTTTCTCTCTTTCCTTTTCTCCCTTGCTCTGTGTCTTGCTACATATCGTCTGTTTAGAGCCAGAAGGGCGTTAAGTCCCATCATTTGTACACAGTTAACGCCCTTCTGGCTCCAAACAGACGATATATGAGTACACGTTTTTCCTCTTATATCTGTCTTGTTTCCCCCTTGATCCTGTAATCCATTATCACGGTTATGACTTAGCATCTCGATCCCCTCATTTGGTCCTCATTAGGAATCACCGAGGAACATGCATGTACGTGCTCAACTTAGACCAGTGCGTCCATAATTGCAGTTATCTCCGTAGGTCACTGTATATGAACTACATGTAATTTCCTTTCATAAATTCATCTGTTTGGAGCCAGAAGGGTGTTAACGCTGTACGAAAGATGTGAGTTAACGACCTTCTGGTTCCAAACAGGCAATATGTATTGCCCCTGTCATCATATCCATTGTACCAGAGAGAGTTAGAGTATGCATGCATTGTATAGAGCGAACTAATTGCTATTGTAGTTATTATCATTCTCATCATTCTTGTTGGTGTTGTTGTCTAGGGGATATAACTCGGCAGACGGGGGGTAATGTGGTATGATTCCTTGTCATGGCACCTATGTCCTTTTTGCAAATCATCAGTCTACATTTCCACTCTGGTGAAAATGTAATTTATCATTATTACTTTCATTTTATCATTATTATATTTTTATCATTGTTATATTTTTATCATTGTTATATTTTCATTACCATTGTTACTAACAATTAAGCTCTTATCGTTTTTAAATCATGACCATTGCAATCCATAATTGCAATGATCACCTTATTAGGCCAATGTATGAAGTAATTTCCTTTCATATACGTATTGTCTCTGACGTCAAGTCATAGCATATTTTTAGTGCCTGATGAGGATGCGATGTCGATCAAGCAAACTATTCGTCTTTTTCACACGAAGGGAGCTAAACTTTAAGTTTCGCTTGTAGTTTCAAAACTTTAAGTTATCTTGTAATATCTTGTAGTTTCAGCAGACCGTATGAACGCAACTTAATGTTTTTAAGCTGGTAGTTTTAGAACCACAAGCTCGCTTTTGGTACACGCAGAAACCATGAGCCGTGGGGGAGGGGTCCTCCATCATAGTTAAGGACCGTGTGGACAGAATAAACTTTAAGTTTAGCAAGCTTGTTGTTAACAATGACCTCTGTTATCGCTTGACTTGTAAGTAGGTCAACCCATGTGAACCCTTGTCGTTAGTGAGTCGTTGTTTTGTTTCAGAATCACAAGTCCTGTTTACGCGTAGCTATAATCAGTATCCATGCCATTGTTATCAAAGTTATCATCATTCTTTATTCTTCTTGGTTTTTCTGTTTCTTGGGCAAGTCAGCAGACTGAGGATCACATGGTGCATTTCTCAGATCCTTGTCACAGGACTCCTTTGACAAGATATTTTACAAATGGCGGTTTATTGTGTTCTTTGAATGATTTTCAGTTACAATGTTTCAAAATATGTGTGAACTAGCCCAAAAATATTGTTTGCCCCCTATGAATAGTAAATGGATAAATAATTTAATAGATTTCTTTTTAAATGGTAGTTTGTCCAAGAGACCATGGTCCTTTGAAGTCATCCTAATATACATGAAGGCATGGAATTTATATGAGGACTAATGGGACAAGGGGAGTGGGAGGGGCATATGGGATTTCCTTTTCACATGACGAATCCTCTTCAAATACTTTTCACAAGGATGCCAAACTAGAACAAATCTTGAGTCAAAGAAGAATTCCAGATTGATCCAAGATGGGTCTATACCCTATCCTATCTACCGTACACATCTTACATATGAATCAACACTATGTCCTCCCTATAAATCTTGCTCTATAAATTTTGCCGCCTTAAATTAGCAACATCAAGGATGATTTGACAAATTCCCGCTCGTACATCAAACAAATTGGCAACTCACGTCATTGTTTGTGAGTAGGTATGCTATTTATGGCTTCTAATCTCAATAATTAATCTACAAATCATTCTGTGCTTATTATTTTTTCTTTTCCTAGCTAATGCTGACCCTGGGATTTTTTGTGCTTTTTTAAAAATCCACTGGGAAAAGAGTGCTTTAGAAGTTGCTGTTATTATTATTGATCTCATTAATCATTAATATTAATAATCACAAATGAATGCATGAATGAATGTACATGTATAGCAGGATTGGTACATATAGTTAATGAATTTCATTTATTGAAATGATTTTTGTGTTAACAAAAAGCCGAAGATATAATGGTAATTTTGAAATGTGTTCAAATATTCATGAAGCTAGTACTATTTTTAAAGTCTACTTTGTCGTAAATATGCTGGCTTAACTTATTTTTATAA
Source organism: Heliocidaris erythrogramma (assembly GCA_025617745.1). NCBI lineage: Eukaryota > Metazoa > Echinodermata > Echinoidea > Camarodonta > Echinometridae > Heliocidaris > Heliocidaris erythrogramma. The sequence goes on along the minus strand of CM046857.1, from coordinate 39,603,056 downwards.
TGTCATGAATAATCTCCAAAGTTGTTTGCTGTTTTTGGTCATAATGAAAACTTAGTCTACTTTAGGATGTTTAATCCAGTACTGATTATTAAACTGGATTTAGAAACCGTACATGCTTCCAAAATGATAAGTGTTATTCTCACCTAATTTGCTAATGAGGAAAATTTTGTAGCTTGGAGCTATCGTGAAGCCCTTTATTTGTTTATCCTCTGCATGTTGAGCATCAGAAGGGCGTAACTTCATGTAAACGTGTATGACTTAAGGCCTTCAGGCGCGCAGCAGACGTATTGATCGTCAGGAAATGAGAGATTTTAAACATAATGGCCCCAAAGGCTTAAGCAATGTCATTGGCTTCTGATATAAGTGCAATCTAAAAAGAGAAGATCTATATATATGTTTTTAATGACTTCATATGTGCGCCAACATCAGAAAATGCTTTGACACGATTGCGTGATTATTAAGTCCCTGTTGTAGTGTATGTGGGAGGTGCAATGTCAGTACTTGAATGGAGATAATGTTTTTTCAGTCTTTCATGTTCACGTTCGGCGAGATGAAATATAGGGCTTGATCTACTTTTTGTCTGTCTGTCTGTCCGCCTATTTGTTGGTACTTGAAAGAAGATAATGGTTTGTCAGTCCTTCATGTTCTCGTTCGGCGAGATTGATCTACTTGTTTGTCTGTTTCTCTCTCTCTCTCTCTCTCTCTCTCTCTCTCTCTCTCTCTGTCTGTCTGTCTGTCTGTCTGTCTGCATGTCTTTCTGTTTTTTGTCTTTTCGTTTTCCATCTCCTAATATTATAAGACTGTATTGTTGTTCTGAAAATCAAGTTGTTTGTGAAGACCGTTTAATAGGCAATTCAATATTAGAATAAATGGATGAATACAAATATTAAGAGCTTTACCCATGTGCGTTTGATTTGTGTTGGACAAACACTCTCCTGACTTTTCTTGTCTGGTACTGGATACGGAAACTGCATGGGCCCCCCGTTTCATAAAACTTGTTATCAATAACAACTGCCTTATTTCCATGACAAATTCGCTCTCCGCCAATCAGATTCATGGGTTTCAGTAGCTTATAACAATTATTGGAACTTGTTATTGATAAAAAGTTTTATGAAATGGGCCCACTTTACTTAAGGCCCGTTCACATTGAATGAAAACTACCCTGGTTAAACCTTGCCCCCTCTTATCTCTTCCTTCCTTTGAACAAATGTAACATGTGAACACACCCTCTAGAAGAGCATGACCAATTTTGAGAGTGCTGCAATCTTTTCAAGGAAACATTCTCTCAGATAATGAGTTCATCTCTGATTTGAGGAAGACACGGCAGCTAGGGAGCTCTCCCAAAGGAACTAGCTTGCCTTCCAACAGGCAACAAAGTCACCCTCTTATGAAAGAGTGTTTCATTTAGGAAATGAACTACTCTGAAATGGCTAAAAATAATGACAGTTTAAAGAATACTGTAGATGTTATATGATGGGTTGAATGGCTCAAAATACCAATAAGTTGTCAGCGTCTTTTCTTCTTCTTACGGCTTGTGTATTTTCTGAAACTAGAGCTTCTAAGCTTTAATTCCAATGCTAATTGAAATATTGTGTTATACAAAGAGCGATCTATAACATCTATTCAAAGAATCCCATCCCCTATTTTTTGTAGTGGTATTTATGAATTACTTGTGGTTTAGAGAAGTCGGATCACATGATTATTCATGTTGGAGAGCCATTTAGATTTTAGACATGAAACAGGACATCTGTCTTCGATAAATCTTTCTCATATTGCATACAACTGAAAACAAAAGACATATAGGAGACATATTTCTGATGATTGTTGAAAGAACAGTTGAATGTTTTGTGATGGCAGGGACCAATTCATTCAGGAAAGAAAAAAAGCATCTGTCTGCTACCAATCTTTCTCTTGTTACCAATGCTTGCTATCTTGTGAGGAAGTAATATTGCACCACAATGGTGGATTTTAAGGGGAACAACTTCCCCCCTCCCCTTTCTTACGTAAACAATATGCCCCAAATTTGCTCGCCTCCCTTCCGATTTCCACCACAAGGCATCTGTAAAATGTGATAACCTCTTTGGGAGTTAATTATTTTTGTTTTGTTTGTCAGACAATTTTTAGAATTATGCAACCCTCCCCCTCCCCCCTGTACAAAATCTTTGATATGCCCCTGCTACATGAGCATATCAAAGGAACATGCTCTCCGCCAGCAGTGGAATGCACGCATCTGTTTGTCTCAGATATACTCAGGAAGACAGGATATGAATGGAAAACATCCCCCGAGAGACCCGGAGATCGGCCGCTGTTGTGATAATTATCGTAGAATAATGAGGATGAAGCAGTATATGAGACGTATACCTCCTCACGAACGTCTCTGCTGTACCTCGGGGTTTGAAATCCTTTCTAATGACTTCCATCGATTACCTTGTAACAGTGGCAGAGAGTGGGTCTAGACATGAGGGGGGCATAGGCATCGTGGGGAGGGGCGGCACACAGGCCTTACTCTATGAATGAAGTGGTGAGAAATTACAAGTCCATTAATTAGAGGAAGGGGGTGTTTTCTTTTCGTTTTAATGAAGTTTTCGCTGAAAATGATTTTCAAATCTCTGATATGCTATAGGATACTATGGCAGTTCATTATAAGACATTCTGGCAAGAAAAATTTAACACCTTATCATATAGCTACGGTACGCACTTATTTCCCCCCAAAAACGTACAGTTTTGCTTGTCTGAATAAGACAGTCAAATCCCCTTAACTCTTTCCCTTTTTCTGTCCAAATCAAATCTCTCTCTTTTTGCAATTAGATTAGGGGGCACATGCTCCCAACTATGCCACTGTGTAGTGACATATGGCTTCTTCCTTATGATGATTTTTGTTTTAATTAAATATTCATTGAATTCTGTATGAAGCTCTTTGATCAATCTATTATTTAGGCTGTGTGGCCATGATAATGACTTCTCATGCAGTTCTTCAAAAACAAACATGAGCAAAGAATTATAGTATTGTTAATATATTAAAATGGCATAAATTACTTTTTCAAGTAATAGATTGTAAAATGTGAAGCTCTTGTGACTTTTATATGCTTCTGTCATGAGTATTGTGACAATATATAACCCCTCTGAGCAAACTGGTTTCCAGCTAATTGCATCTCAGAGTGCAACAAGCTCGGAAAAAACATCATAAAATAGTCTCTCAAACGTCCAATGAACCCTTCCCAGAGTGCACCTGGATGCCAATAAGCGTTGACTTTAAATGGTTGACTATGGAATGGTAGAGAAGTCGAGAGGCAATTTATCTCGTGTCTGACAGGCTTAGAGCTGTTGAAATATTTATGTTAATATGTTGCTCATATTTGAGCTGCTGCATAGTTAACAAGTATAGCAGTAGTGATGATTGTGATAGACACATATTGTCTGTAGAGTGCTAGAAGGGCATTAATTCTATATACATATATATGAATTAATGCCCCTTTTGACTCTCAACAGATCAAAGAAGTATTGTTACATCTTCCAAACCATTTATCTTATTGTTTATTTCCCAAGCTTACCCTTAATTCACACCTGGTTGCCATTTCAATATTTTGCTCTCTTTTTAGGTCATTTTGATTCATTTTTTGTCATTCTTTGTATATAACTTTATCTGTTTCAGTTGTCATCATTATTTTCATCATTTCTATCATTATCATCATCATCATCATCACCACCACCACCATCATCATCATCATCATCATCATCATCATCATCATCATCATCACCACCACCACCACCACCACCACCACCACCACCACCACCACCACCACCACCACCATCATCATCACCACCATCATCATCACCATCACCACCATCATCATAAGCATCATCACCATCTCATTTCTGTGTCATGTTTTTCTCCTTCCATTGCAAATTCACTGCTGTCTCAATCATCTCTATTTTTGGTCTTTCTTCTTTATTACTTTCATCTTCCTCATTATTGCTACCTCTCTGTCTTTATATCTTCCAGTACCTTTCCTGTCTTTTCCTCTTCTTTCTGTCTTTCTCCCATCTCCCTCAATTTTTCATCTTCCATCGATATATCCCTATCCTCTTAATAAGCCTCACTCAGAGCTGCCAACCATTCCGTTTTTGACAGAATTATTACCACTTTTTAACCAATATTACGGCATTCCGTTTTTTCTTCATGAAATACGTTTTTTTTCTTTTTTTAAGTGTTTGCGTGTGTTCTGTGTACTAGTATACGAAAATACAGTGTTGTCTATGACTTCCGGGTTTGAGCTATCGATACACGTAATGTTACAGTCCCACCGACGAAACTGACCCCAAACTGACCGATGGTACGTACATGTACAGTATATCATTGAAATAACGCAAGTTTCGATCGCTCTTCCGTCGTGTGACTGGGTCGTGTGACTGCGAAAACATGTTTTATTCGCATGCAGCGGTGCCCATGTAGCGTGCGACCCATGCAAAACGCATGTAAGCACAGCACCGATCTCTATATGTGGGACAATGTATTACCGCTTGCTGAACTGCGCACGGGCTTTGACACGATAGTGGATTTAACGGAATTATTTCGCGAAACTGGAGAGGATTTGATCAAAATTAGTGGAAAACGGTCACAGAAGTTTAAAGAGGAGTACAAACAACGATTTCCTGTCATAAAGCCAATCACAAAAGGCGAATTTGCATTTTGCATGTGTAAGTTCTCATTTAGATTTTCAACCAAAAAAAAAGAAAAAAAATGAAATCCAAAATCTAAAGCATTTTTATCAAAACCAGTACCGTGTAGCAGGTCATGCAATATTCCTGACACTTGTATAATTTTCCTTCTAGTTCTATTACATGTACATGTATATGTTTTTGAAAATTTCTAGTTCTATTACATGTACATTTATGTTTTTGAAAATCAACCTTGGACTCTGTCTCTGGAGTTGGAGATGCTGATTTAATGGCCTTTAAATAATGCCCCTCCAATCCTCCATAGTGCTATTTTCTCAGTTTCAAGGGGACGTTGCCCCCTTGAGACTCCCATCAGGGCGCTGCCCCTGAACCCCCCCCCCCCCTCCCCGGGGTGCCTTGGCGGCCCCCTGGACCCCGGCCATATTTGTCCCTCTTTTTCGATTTCAAATGTTGGCAAGTAATGAAGTATGAATATGATCCAAGTAATGCGTGACTGTGAGCACGCAGCATAAGAAATGAGCATTATTTCTGCAATGGAAGTATGTCGCGCAAGGTTTTAAGTTTTGTTTGAAGGTACATGTATTCCTTTTTTTTGCTGTAAATTCCTTTTTTTGGCCATCATGATTCCTTTTTTGGGTTGCACAAGGTTGGCAGCTCTGCTCACCAGAAAAAGAGTCAAAATTAGTGAAATCATGGCACACTCGCGGAAGTGATCAACTATGCCTCTCATTCAGGCAAGCAAAACTGTATGTTTTTTTTGGAAAATAAGTGCGTACCGTAGCTATATGATAAGGTGTTAAATTTTTCTTGTCAGAATGTCTTATAATGAACTGTCAATGTGGTATTCTATAGCATATCAGAGATTTGAAAATAATTTTTAGCGAAAACTTCATTAAGATTGAGGGTCCAACGCTTAATAAGTTTACATTGCATCACATTCAACTCGTTGGGATTTATTATGAGCGCTACATGAGTAGTGTCAACGCTGTATGCGTAGAGGTCAGTGAGTGTCAAGCAGAACCTACAGTGCTAATTAAAGTACACAACTGTGCACTAATTTGCATACCCCAATATTCTTATCCTGTATGTATGCCCTTTTCTCTATGCTGTTATCTCCTGCCTTTCTTTATGCAACATTATCTTAATACAATGTTTCCCCTCATCTGAAAGAGCTACAAGAAGATAGGTCAGAAGCATCATTGTCATTACTAACTCGGCTCAAGATGGTTTGGAGGAAATCAAAGATGTCGGCTAAGAATTACGGTCTGTCGGCCCTCATTATGTGCTGTGATAAGAACTAGTCCAAATTCTGTCACACTCAATATAATAATCCTTTGAACATGTATCGAAAGGCTGAAATTGAGCTAAGTAGTTATTGTGAAATATGACAAAGCATTCATTGCTTTCGTAGAATTTATTATGAGCAAGATCCTTCATGCTTAAAATAAAGATGTCATTTGACCATTTTCACCAGTAATGTCAGTTTTGATTTAGTTTTCAATATGATCTCATGTTATATATATATTTCTTTATACTGTATCTTCAGATAACCTTTTTACCCCCAATATTTCTGTGAAATGCCTATTAAACGGGTATCGTTTTGATAGCTATTCATAAATGTTTTGGCACAACTTGGCAGTTTTTCTTGGATATCTTAATTTGCAAAGATATACAAATTAATTTCCTTTGAAAGAATACACTATTTTTTTTCTTTTCTGAGTATTACTATTGTCCCTTCTTTACAAATTTAATTAGGTCTAACTTTCAGAGATTCTTGGTGACTGTTAACTAAAATATAACCCAACATTTTACACAAGAACATATATATATATATATATATATATATATATATATATATAACCTCACACCCAGGTATATCAAAAGATCATATACATTCGTGTAGATGACAACATCCCCCCCCCCCCCAACCCTGCCATTCAGACATAAAAGAATATACAGAGATAATGTTCTGTGTCATAACTCTATATGTTCTTACATTTGATTATAATTGCATGTGATTACAGTTTCCTTTTCTGAAAGTTGTATATCAATACTTAATATAATGAAACGCCCTATTGCTATAGAGGTGTGGGCTTTAATTGTTCTACACAAGAACACGATACAGAATTTTGAGCTACTTTTAGCGCGACCCTCATCTAGAGGATTTCGCTATATGGTTATTGTATCTTCATATAAATTTCTTTATACAAATTTTCTCTCATGTGAAAGGGTCGACCCCTAAGAGATGATTTCATGGCCATGCTAAGCCAGAGTTGACGAGACAGAATAAAAGTTGCTTTTTTCAATGCTCAAACCCTCCGATCGCATAGGGACCTCGCAATCTGAATGTGGGAAGCGCGATTTCTCGGAGCGACCTATCAATATTGAATTGCCCTGTCAATCGATTCATCTTGAAATGTTCAGGTCTGTCAAGACAATTAATTAGCCCGGATCGACTTACCTGGGAGCGGGCTGTTATTGTTTTAGCAGGGAGCGCGGCAGTTCTAGGTCTTTCAGAAAAATATGGAAAACCACCTGGTAATTGGCTGCCATAGGTCTGCCAGCTGACTTGCTATTGAACCTCATAGCATTAACATTAGGCCAAGTGAAATTGAATCTTAGTTTCTTTTCTTGTTTTTTTTTTTGTAATTTCAAATGTTTAAATTTTGCGCAATTTAAATGATTTTTATACTTTGTTGTCTAGATTTAGTCAGATTCTTTTTCGAGTCTTGTGATATTTAAAACATATCAAATCTCACCCCCCCCCCCCAAAAAAAAAGGAAGGGAGATGGGCTGCAAACAGAAAAGTGGGAGGAGACAAGAAACCGGGTATCAATTTTACATGGCCTTCTTTTCAGTATGGCCTGGATTATTATTACTTCCTACATTTGCTATGTTGCTCGCTATGTTTTCTGTTCATAACAAGAGGTGCCCAAGCAGAAACTAAATTAAGGGCATTCGTACATTTGATAACATTTCAGAGAACTGCTATTCAAGTGGCATGTGCATGTAGTAATTTTTCATTAAATTTCACCTTCATGCTCAAACTTGATTGATTTTGTTGATTATAACTTGGAAATTGAGATTGTGCCCTCACTTGTAAAATTAGAGTGCTATTCCCCTCCCCCTTTCTTTTACAGCAGAGAGAAATAGAGAGTGAGTTGGGGAGGATATTTTGTATCAAAGAAATGAGATCATTTATTTTTATTCACTTTTCATTTATTGTTTCCAGGTTTGCAGTAGTGACTTGCGACGCGATTGACAAGGAAAATTTTGCATGATAGTGGAAGCGAGGAGAGTTTGACCTGGCAGAAAAAGCACCAAGAGAGGGCGTATATTGACTGGTTCTATCAGACACCACCACCACTCATCAAAACTGGGGATCAAGAGCGGGATGAGGAGTGGGAACAATAACAAGGGGGAGCCTGCCTCCACCCGGGGTAGCCGGTCGCCACGGTTACGAGGTGCTCACGAGAGATGGCTGATAGCGCTGAAGAAAGTGCTGGGGAAGAACAGGAGGCTCCTACAAGAAGTCAGCGACACGAATTTATCAGTAACCACAGGTTAGTGTACAGGAAAACCTGTTTATAATGGCCACTCTTTGTATACATGCTCAGGAGAGTGGGCTTTATAAGCAGGTGACCTTTATAGGCAGGTGACCTTTCTATGAGGGCAGGTTAGTACAGGAAAACCTGCTTATAAAGGCCACTCCAAGTACACATGTATACATGCTCAGGAGAGTGGGCTTTATAAGCAGGTGACCTTTCTATGAGGGCAGGTTAGCACAGGAAAACCTGCTTATAAAGGCCACTCCAAGTACACATGTATACATGTTCAGGAGAGTGGGTTTTATAAGCAGTTGGCTATTCTATGAGGGCAGGTTATGGTACAAGAAAACCTGTTTATAAAGGACACTCAAAGTATAAATGCACTGGACAGTGGTCTTTGTAAGCAGGTGGCTGTTCTGTTAGGGCTCAATTGATGCAAGGTAGTGTAAGAGATGCTCTAACATATTCTCCAGGCTTTATGTTGTCAAAGATATAGAATTAAGTTTCTAGTTAGGGTTGCTATTGGATGTTGTGTTGGGGTTCGGATTGGGCTTCGAGTCAAGTGTAGTGTTGGGTCGAGAGTTTAACTTGGAATTCAATTTAGGGTGGGAAATTTCATGTGGAATAATTGTGGCCAGAGTATGTGTTTTACTAGAACCACAAGAAAACCTGCTTAATAAATATAAGAACCCTCGTAGGATATCGAGTGCTCTTTATGAACAGGTGGCTGTGCTATGAAGTAGTACAAAGGTACGGTTGACATTTACTAATTGCTGTCATGTCAGCGAGTCATGATTTAGTGTTGATTTACCAAAATTTGGCCAAGTTTTGCAAGCTGCATGCCAAAGTGCTACTATTTTTGGGTGCAGTAGTGATTATTCTAGTAATGAGAATCACTGTAATTGCCTGAGCCCCCATATATTTTCAGGGTTGTATCTGACACACATGCTTCAGCAATAGAGGCTGTACATGCAGTCAGTTAAGCCAGTTCGTAATTACAATTTGCGCATGCGCAAATGAAGGTTATTTGTACAGAGTACAATTGACCTTTATATGCTGTCATAGTGTGTGCACCATGATGCGCGCATCAGTATGATTTCCGCTGTTTAACATGTAGCACGTCCACCAAAAATAAATGCCCATGCGCGTACAAATTGGGGTCATATCAGGGTCACTTGGTCCACAAACTAATTGCGAAGTGGCTTATTTACTGCACTAAACTAATTTCTAATTTCAATGTGAGACAAACACTTAAAAATAAGCCCACTCCAAAAAACCTTATTCCAACTCTAATCCTAAAGCTATATATCTTTGACAAAGCTCTGCGCAAATGTAGCTGAAGCAAATTTTTGGTCACCGTTTTGAGCGCTTGGAAATAGGAATTTCAAACGGTGTATATATATATATATATATATATATATATATCTCTCTTTTTGGAGATTTCAGCAAGGGAAATAAGATAGTTTTGTAGCAGTTTGACAGGCAAACACAACTTTGCAGGATCATTTTAGGCCAAGTCATGAATACGAGAAGTGGCTATCATAATTGAAATTGACTTTATCTATTAATTTGCTACCTATCTTGCATTAGCATTCTCTATGGTATCTTTGAATTTGATCAGGAATAATGTCAAGACATGCCAACATTATTTTCTTTTTACGAAAGAGAAAATTACTATGTTTTCCCTTTACGATCACTTTCCAGTCTAACTCAGTTATAGTGCAAAAGGCTGTAGGCATAGATACAAAAACAAATACATGTATGCTGGTATACTTCTATTTGATTGAATACTATGATATTTTCCATTTTTCAGTACAATCATTATTTTGGCATGGTGATATATATAAAGTGTATGTATATGACATTTTTTGGAATGATTCTGTTTAAAATGTGTAATATAATTCACTTTTATGATGTACATTTATGTTATGCTTTAATATTATGTTTTATTGCAGGTACGTACTTGAAAGAATGTGACTATGTGAGGAATTAATGGATTGAAATGATTGAGGGATAGATGGATAGATCGTGGATAGATAGACGGATGGATAGATGGACAAATGGATGAATAAATGGATAGACAGTTGGAAGTATGATGGATGGATGGATGGATATATGGACAAATGGATGAATAAATGGATAGACTGATTGAAGGATGATGGATGAAAGGATAGATAGATAGATGGGTATCACTGTAAATGGATGGATGGATGGATAGATATAAGGATGGATAATTGGACAAATGGATGAATGGATAGACTGATGGAAGGATGATGGATGGAAGAATGGATGGATGGATGGATAGATAGATGGATGGATGAATAGATAGACTGATGGATCAATGGATAGATGGATGAGTAATGGATAAATGGATGGACTGATGGATGGATAGATTAAATGGAAAATGGAGATCCATGTAGATGGATGGATGGATAAATTGATGGATAGATAGATAAATTGATGGATGGATGGATAAATGGATGGGTAGATGGATAAGGAGGAAGATGGATTGATGAATGGATGGATAGATTGATGGAAGGATAGATTGATAGATGGATATTTGGATTGACTGATGAATCAGCTGCTCAATTACTGAATTAAGTGATTATTTGGCTTATGGGATAATTCATTTCAGATTAATTAATAGAGTTGATTGAGTTCATGCTTAATTGGCTGATTGATAAATTAAGACTTGTCAGCATGAACGCTTGGTGATGAGCTTTGCAGAGACAATGCAAGGTGCATATGTATCTTATCATGTGGAATAAAAAAATAGCAATCTGAATTGTATCACACTGATTTTCGATAGACAATGTTTTATAAGAAGTGATATATAAGACCATATTCTGGGTCAGACTATATATAAGGTATCCATTAGGTTTTTTAAAGAAAATTAAAGTGAATTGTATAAATAGGTCAAATAGGAGGATATGTTATTGTTCAATGGTTAAAAGAGAATTTGTCTTTGTTTTAATCAGCTTTTTAAATAAATATATCTCCAGAAATACAAATAAATGGAAGTAAAACTAAATTACCCTAGTTCTCATACATCACAGGGGAAAATAACAACATCGGTAATTACATAAAAGTGTGCAAATTACATCTGAGAAAAGTTGAGATAAAGAATCACAAACATTACCACATATCCAACACATACATCGAGCAATTAATGAATATATTAAATTAAAAAAAGAGAGAACAATGTTGAGAGAGACTGAGAATGGGATATAAAGAAGCGTTTGTTGAAAACCCCATGTATTATTTACCAAATGCTCGTGAATCGATAATTTGGTCAAAATATTTGTTTTAGGTAATAACTCAGAGCTGACTTGCAAGTGAAATCAATAATTTTGAAGAGTATTCTGTTGTAAAACGTACTAGATGGGATTGTCCCTGTGTCATCGAAAATACAGCTAACCAGAAGGAGAATTATTCGCCAGTCGCTACATGTGATGTTTGCATCTTTATAAATCACACTCTCCCAAAATGAGAGTGAATTTTCACTCTATTTTTCACTCCCTTGGTGATGTCAGCGATCACTCGTTTGTTTTCAGAAAGCTTGCTTTAATAGTGGGAGCTACATGAAATGTGAGATGTTGTTTAGTGGAAAGTTGAAGGGATGGATGAGCATGAGGTTTACTTTGATCGAGGTGAATCTAGACTGTATTTATTCCAAAACACTCTTCGGCTAGTTTGTTTTGATTCAAGAGATACTGTGGAGATGTGTTACATGAGAGATTTCAATCCAAAGTTTTTCAACTGTGATGTGTATTCCAAATTAATGGTATTGGAGATCCAAAATTCTCCAAAAAAACAACAACAATAAATTAACAAATAAATGATTAACTTTTTTTAAAATACATGTAAAATAAGTTTTTTAAAAATTGAAAAGCAGATTTTTTTTTAAAGTTAAAGTAGAACATTAAGGATTTTAAATATTGGCTTAATACTTATTATTGCATAGATGGCATAAATTAAACAAGGTTATCCAAATTCAACGCTTGGAAACATTTGAAGTAATGATTATTATCAATTATAAAACGGTAAAATACAGCCCCCGATATAGCAGCTGAAGAGCTCCTCGAACGCTGCTGAGATATGTGACGACACACCATGGACCAGTCCTGTCTAAGCAGACGATGTCCCATAACATCTTACACATTTTTCAGAGCCTATTTTGTCATCTCCTCTTCACTTATTTCACTTCCTTCACTAGCGTCAGTCTTAATGTTAGTCTGTTGCCTCACTCTTAACTTCGTGTATGGTATTATTTTGATGAAAAATGCAGCGTTAAAAAAATAAAGGAATCAGTCACTTGTAAACAAAATAAGACGCCATTGTATTTTCAGCTGCTTGCACCGGCGCATGTTCGGCGTTTCAAGAGGGAACGAATACCATCCTGCTATTATTCGGAGGGCTTTTCATTTTGAAAGTGGGGTTTATTTCATTGATCATTGACCCTTCTCCTGTGTATTTACAATCAAACGGTTTTAGCTATCAGAATCAGTTTCACTTTCCCTTTGTAATGGTGTGCAATTACGTTCATTCATTATAGGACGTCGTCTGCTTAAGCAGGATCGATCCCTTGTGTGACGACATCAAAACATCGCTATATTTCTGGCGAATCCTCGGATATTCCAGATGCTGAGAAGAGCTTTTATTTGTGTTGTTTTTATAATCATCAGATACGCAGTTGACATAAAACTTATACGATTGCCATCTGTAAGCTTCCCAGTTTCTAGTGATACATTAATTGCCATATTTGTGATTTTCTTTGAATATCTACTTTAATTTTAATTTTAATTTTATTTTTTAATTTTTCAAAAGTGATGACTAACAAGCAAAAAAAAAAAAGAGTTTTTCACCTTTCCAGGTGTCATTTGGGATCTTAAGTTTGAAGGGGGTACTTTTTGGTGTGTGCTTTAAAAGGGGTGACAAAGGCAGGTTGTGCCTCCCTAAATTTGCCACTGATAGAGTGCAAATATCCCAGAAATATCATCCATTGTGTTTCGTAAGATATCAGTCATGCACCCATTCTACAAAGGAGGCATTCAATTATAAAAAAACACACAAAACACTCTATTTTAATGAGTTTTTTTCTTCAAATCAGCATTAAAGAGAAGAGGAATTCATGTCATGTGCATTATAACATAGAAGCTGTCATCACTTTTCTTTTGCAAGTTTCAGCTGGCAATGACAGTAGGATTGGTGTCCCTTTATTAAGGTTGGGGAAATGAGTTGAGATTAAAGGTTATTCAAGGGACAGGTCCCATGATCGAAACATGGCAGGGACCCTGGACGATTCCCGGTGAGAGCGATCTTACACCGAACTCTCAGGGCATTGCCGACAACATCAAAACAAAGACATGACCCCAAAAAAGATTTATAATCCTTCCCCCAAAATAGAGTCAAACAGGACCCCGAAATACTCCCTATCAGTCATTTAGTCGATCAAGTTTGTAAATAAGAGGAATATTTTTAGCACTGTTGTGTGCAGATTGGAGTTGGACGTTGCGTATAGTAATCCGTGATGAACGTGTCAATCATCGCAGCTCTGATTATTTGGAAGTATACATTACCCATCTATATCCTGCCGCTGAGATAAAGTATCCAAAAGAAAGAGAGATACAGAGGGGTATATAGTATCGGAAGAAAATGAGAGACATGCAGAGACAGCTCTAATGTTAATGAGAAAGAGAGGCATATATAGAGAGAGAGACAGACAGACGGAGAGATATAATTAGAGATATAGTATCAAAGAAGCAGAGAAGATGAGAGGATGAGAGAGAGAGAGAGAGACAAGACAGTGGGACAGACAGATAGATCTATTGTTAATGAGGAAGAGAGAGAGATGGAGTATCAAATATTAAGAGAGTCAGAGAGAGAGAGAGAGAGAGAGAGAGTAGAAGGATAGGAAGAAAGAGAGAGGACAGAATGAGAGAAATATATTAGGAAGAGAGGCTCAGAGAGAGAGAGAGGGAGTAACAATTAAAGAGCAACATCAACAAAGAGATAGAGAGACAGAGATGGTGAGAGCTAGGAAGATACAGTGACGGAGGTTAAGAGAACAAAGAGGTTGGACGAGAACAGGGAGATAAACAGATACAGAAAAAACAGATTTAGGAAGATAAAAATAAAAAACGAAAGAGATAAACTGAACGCATCTACGTCATTACCTGTTTGTTTACTATTGTCAGTGACGGAATGTTTACCAGACAGAATTCTTACGCTTTGAAAACGTTTGAGAGGAGATACTCGAGGCAAATAGAACAACGTCTTCAAACACTTGTAGTTATCGGAGCAAGATCAGAAATGATCAGGTGATGACAATATTGTGGACGCATATTTTGAAGCAGGGCACAATGCTGGCTCTCAAATATCATCGTACACGTGTCCATGCATGCATGTTATTGTTACACCAAGTGCTCAGTTTGTGGTATGCTATTATTTACATAAGTGAATCGAAGTTTGAAAGTGGCTCGCTCAATATTTTTTCGTAAAAGGATATACCGGTATATATTGTGTGACCACATGTATCATTGTGTATGCATAAAACAGTTTCTCATTTCATTCTGTGCTATTATTTACATTCATAAAATCAAACTTTGAAATGGGTCCACACTCAGTGTTTTGGCAAGAAAAGGTAATTTATTCATAAATTCAAGTCCTTTGATTTTACTTTTACATTTCAAAAGCAACTGTGACTTCAGGAGCTGAAATTTCAGGTTCAGAATTTACACTTCAAAATGGATGTGAATTGTAAAAGCTTTGCATGAGAGCCATACCTCAAACTGTACTTATAGCAAGATTTTGATACTATTTTTAAAGAGCAACTTGAAATTGATTAGAAATTGATTGAAATTATGAGTTGGTGACTTAAGAAAAGTAGATAATTAATAATTATAATTATTTGGTCAGGAATCAGGAGCACAATATGATTGGCAATTTTTTTCTCATTTTGATGCTTGTGACACCATTTAAGATATGTACCATAATATACATGTTGCATCATAATCAGAATTGAAATCATTCTTGAGACACTAAATGTGACAGCCAGGGTTGATTTAACAGAATATGTCAAATCTCGCACTGTAACTCATGAATATGAAAAAAATGAATATTTTAAACTAAGGTTCCAGATGTATTATTTGTTTTAAAAAATAAAGCAAGATCCCTCAAGTAGCAAGAGTGAAAAGAAAGTTAGTTTTAAGGTTGCTCTTAAACATGGAGGAAAAAAAATGCTACACAAAACATGATAAAAACTACTTTCAAAAAAATCAACTGAAGGCAATTTCAATAGCCCTGTCTATCACCTTTAGAAATGTGCGAACATTGTAAAGGCGTATTACATAATCCAAACCTGATTCCTACGGGCAGTAAAATAGGCCTTTGAAATTACCCTTTAGCTTATTTTTCGAAAGTAGTTTTTATCGTGTTGAAATAAAAACAAAACAAAGAAAAATGAAGTGTAGTGAGGAAATTGTGTAACTGGCTGATATGTATTGGTTTAGTATTGGATTGAATTGCAGCACAAGTAAAGTTGATATATGATCCAACACTAGATGGCGCTACTCTCTTGAAGCTACTTGGATCATGAAGTGATGTCTGCAATCTACTGTAGAAAGCTCAGCTGGCAAATTGAATTTATCTAAAAGAATTCTCCAGCTGGATCATGTTATTGGCCTCACAGTCTTCATTTTGACTATAGATTCTTCTAAGTTAATCACATTGTTTCCTCATCTGTGATGGGGAAATGTTATTTGTGAATCAGATTGACCGTTCTTTCGAAGTTTATTTCAAATCCTAAAATTTGTAATTGATTTATTCGAACTACCACCTATGCTACCATCACATCATCATCGTTGTCGTCACCGTCATGATCATCATTATCTCCATCATCATCATCATCATCATTACTTTCATTACTACTATCATCCCTATCAACATCAGTTATCATCTCATAATCATTTTCCCAACCGTCAAAACTTCTTTTCTTTTTTTGTTTCCATCTTTATCTTGTTCAGTTCTTGCCAATTATCTTCTCTTTATACATTCTACAATCCTCCATCACAGGTCTCTCTCTGTCTCTCTCTCTCTGTCTTTGTCTTTTGCGTTCCTGTTTTCTTTGTTGCTAAAACGGAGCAACTTCATCAATCATCCATCACCCTATTCCACTCATCCTCCATATCAACAACATCACTACATCAACATTTTTCTAGCATCTCCATCTTAAAATCACTCTGTCATCCTAAGATAGAACTTCAAGGTGTTTGGTCACACTTTGCAATAGCATAATTTAGCAATATAGCTGATGTTTAAATAAAGATATCATTGCTTGTGTTCCATTCTATAATACTTTTCAAGTGGTTGGTAGTTAGGGGTTCCATGCATGGGTGAAGATACTGATCATGGTAATGGCCCGATGAACACCGGCGATCGCCGTGGCAACCCCCTCTCTCATCCGGGCCCAGGCGGGATAAATGACACAGACATAATTCCATCCAATGAAAATGGGGGGCATGCCTGACTTGTTAAGCCCATCTCTGCATTAAACGCAGACGTAAAAGATCACATAGAGAGGATTTTTAAAAATAACTTCTCCTTCTAGAAGCCAGTGCTTGATCAAGCCTCTCAATGAAAACGGCCGGACGACGCGGTAATGAGCGATAGTTGATGATGCAGGACGATGCTCTCTACCACTTGAGCATAAAATGGTTTGTTTTGGGTGATGAATTGGGGGAGAAGAGGCGCCTCACGGTGAAAGCCAAAAGCAGAGCAACACTCTTGGGTCACAGGCTCCATCTTTTCTCATCCTCCGTCTCCTTCCGTCTCCAGTGACCACCCCCCCCCCCCCTTTACCCTACCCCCCAGTTGGATGCCTATCGCTGAGCTGTATGGATTCACTTTACAGCTCTCAACTATTTAAGGATCCATGGAGTTGAAGTGGTCGCTTCTTTAACAGTTTATACAGTGTGGATTGCTGGCTAGGGGCACAAGGCTGTCTTTTTCAGCTCCTAGCTTTCCCTTTCCGCCTCCCCATTCCGCTTCCCCATTTGGAGTTGACGGTTGGATTTTTATGCTCAGGATTTATGCTCAGGATCATACCAAGGAGCAAAACCTTCTAGATGAAAATTAATGTTTGTTTTGATAGATTCCTGGATGTTTCACAACGAATGAAAATGTTGGTTATGGATGGTTTCATCATTTTGCTACATTTTTCTTCTATCCTTGCTGACAGGCATGTGATTGCATCAATACAGCAACTTGATTTTGAAATGTGCGGCAAGTTTGGTGTGACTTTGTGATATCATCAGGGTGACAAAACAAGTTGTGAAAACTTTCAAAGCTAAAACCCTTTCACCATTTGGTGCTTAATGGCATCGGTGTATTGCTATGGTGATAATTTTCATAAATGTTTCAATCCTCCTAATAAGTTATATGCATAATGCTACTGATGGCACGGAGGATTATTTTGGATGTGGATAGCAAGGAAGGAAGATGTAAAGAAAATTGTGACTTTAACATAAAAGCATCTCTTTGCTCATCCTCCATTAGTTCAAGGAGTGGATTGAACAAGATCGACAACCGCCATCTTTAAGTTGATTAGACTTTGTGGAGTGTTTCGCCGATAAGAGCTCCAGAGAGAACAGATCCAAAAGATCATCAATCAGTGCTATGTAAATTATGTCGCACTGCTGCTTGTCGCTTCTGCATGATTATGTTTAACCAAGCCATTGCATGAATGATGTTGGGTTGATGGTATTGTATAACTATTACTGAAGATGAGAAGATAATGACTAAACACTCCTTTCTGTCTTAAAGTCTGTTATGTTTGACGGATATTGGATGACTATTACACACTTGGGGGCATGATGAATATCATGTCTAGCACTTGTTCTTGAATTTTTCCCCCATTTTCTTTCTTTAAAAAAAAAAAGTTTTGAAGAAAAATCTCTGGTCTATAAGAATTAGCTAGAAGAGGCCATGAAACCTTCATAGTAATGTTATCTTCATCTCTGCTTTGGATCCAGTAAATGTTATGCTCATTGGAAACTTGTAGCTGAAAGAACTTAAACCAAGCGATGGCAGCACTACAGTTAATGTTATACAAAGCTTCTAATTTGGGCCAACATGTAGCAGTACCCAACAGTGAATTTGTTGATAATATGGACTAAAATTCATCCTTTCATGCCGCTTTTGATGAATTTCGTCAATTTTATTGTGGACACTAGCTTTTGTCTTGTGGCTTCTCGTGCTCTCCTATGGTTCTGTTCCCTTTCCCATTAACTATCAATGCCGGAGCCTAACTTGCACCCAGCCTTCTCAAACTGTGGCTGGCTTGCTCCGGGGCGCGAGATGAGTTTCCGCAAGAAGAAACCCAAGAAACACATCCCTCCCGCTATCATGATTGCACCATGTAAGTATATGACAGTATATAACAGCCAAAGGGGCGTCAGCTCTATATAAAAGTATATGAGTTAAGGCCCCTCTGGCTGTAAAGAGGCAAGGAGTGCAGGGAGATATAAAAACGCCCTTGGTTTTAAACATGAAGCGCTCTATTCTCTAGATATCTGCAAGACCTATGAATATAGCACTTACAGATTACATGCTATAATAAATGACTTTGGAAAATCCAGTAACTTGTATAATATATATATATATATACATATATAATTATATATATATATATATATATATATATATATGGGCATTCTACAGTAACGGAAAGGACAATCACACACAAACTGTATCTGAATGTCCTTCCGTTACCGTGGAATTGCCCATATTGCTTATTTTTTTAGATCTTGTAATATAAGCTATTTCTTCTCATTTGTCTACAGATTTGTTAAAACAAATTGCATGAAGACACCCTTCCTCTATTAGCCACCTGCTTTCAAATATCTCAAACTTAGGGATCATTCATCATATTAGCATTGCATAAGCTGCTGCTTTCCCTGTCAACCAATTTTCATGTATTGGGAAATACATTTCTCATTATGAAATTGTAATATTGTCCATTTATCTGTCTACAGTATGCATATAAATGTGCAAGAGTAATGAGTTTCTATAATTCACCCATTTATATGGACAGTTTGAACTCTTGCTCAACCCCTTCTTTAGCCTCATGCAACTGTTGTACAACATTTCATCTCTTCAGAAGCGGAAGGGTGTTAGCTCTGTGTAAAAAACGCCCTTCTGGCTCTCAACAGACGAATAATGCCCTTGTGACAATTACTTGAATGTCAGTTTCCTATTCTGACGGAATTCCAAACTTCATCCCTTAACCGAACACCATACCTAACCCTAAACCTTAACCTTTTATGTGCCATGTAAGCCAATGGGCACATTTGCTAGTTTGACACGAGTACCGATAAGCACAGACAATACGCAACAATTATACAGACAGGTTTACCACAGTGCATTGTATGTTCACCATGTAATAATAGCCCATTTCCTGTCTTAATAAGACCTTCAACGACAGTCATAGCACAAGTAATCGTAAATATATGCAAGAAACTTTTTTTTCAGAAGGGGAAAGAATCCCCTGGAACTTTTCCTCTAGAAAAACAATGTGACAATGTGGTGTTTTTATAGCTTAATTGGTCCATAAATGGTTAACCTATTGAATCCCTAACCGTGTATCTTCGACAAAACAAATTCCAGCGCAGATATTGCCCGAGTGGATGTCATGCAGGTCACCCATCCAGCATGCACAGGCTGTTCCTTAACTCCCAAACTCCAAAAAGAAGAAGCTGGTCGTCTGCTTTGAAATGATGCATAATCCTCACTCCGTCGTCGTCGCCAAACTGTCACATGACCAGCCTTGTGCGAAATTGGAAAGTCAATATCGGAGTAGACAGGATGGTGGTCTTAGCATCCATTTTGGGCTTCAGAGGGTAATGGACTTCAACTTCACACTTTAATTGCTGGAACATCATAAAAGTGAAAATTCCTTATGATTGAGTTTTATATTTTCATTAAAATATAGCTCATCAATCAGTGTGAAATATAAAGATGACGAGCTCCTTTGACTGAGATTGAAATATTGTCAGTTGAGAGCCAGAAGGGCTTGTATACTTTTACATGGAGTTAACACCCTTATGGATCTAAGCAGATGTTATGTTTAAGAGTTGGGGGAGAAATGGGTTCATCTAGGGGTACTGTGAAAAGTAAAGGCAATATTGAGCTTTAACTTATTGATGGCTGAGTCGGGTAGTAATCAGGAGTGGAAAAAATAAGCTTTCATTTGTTGAAAAATGACATATGTGGACTTTATATTATGAACAATATTTTTATCTCATTGTACCATCAGAATAATTTTGTTTCCATCAGGTTTTACTTATCCTCATACAAAAGTTGTCTTCACATAACATGGCAGATATGAAGCTTAAGTTTAACTTATCAAATATATTTTAAAAGCATATTCATAGTGAAGGTTTAGATGAAATATGAATTAATATAGGGTAAAAAATGAGATTATATCTGTATTATAAGAATTCTCTACTCCAGTCTTGTCAGATACAGTGAAACCTGTCTGTAAAGACCGCTCAAGACAAGAAAGGTGGTCTTTATGTACAGGTTCCTTTAATACATGTTTCAATGAGAAACACTTCTCAAGGAAAACAGAAATGGTGGTCCTTACAGACAAGTGATCTTTCTATACAGCTACAGGTAGTCGTTAAAGCAGGTTTGACTGTATATTACTTTCGTAATTTCATTTCCTTGCAGTCTGTTAGTGAGACTACCTGAGAATATTTTTTTAATCATTTCAGAACCCGTCTTCGACTGTCTATGTCATTATAAGCATATAGAGAAGAGTAATGGGGATTATTATAGCAATCTAATGATATGATTCATCAAATGCCTCCATTACCAGGCTCCCCCCCCCCCCTCCCAAAGGACCAGTTAACCCCATTTTCATCCATTTTCCCATTTTGAAATTATATATATATATATATATACCCTCATTCTTTTCATTTCAATAAGAAAGGGGGAAAACCCAAATTGGTGGACAAAAAAATAATGGTGACTAGCTTGATTTCACATTCAAGTACTTGTATTCCTTCAAAGATATTAGGTAACATTCTTCTTTGTTGTTGTTGTTGAGGGGGGAGGGGGTAGTTGATATATTATTAAAGCACATTTGCTCTACGTGCTCCGGGCTTTATTTCATCATATAGGGTTAGGGTTTCAGTTAGGGTTTCGATTGGGGTATGAGGGTAGGTGTAGGGTCAGTGTTAGGGTTATAGTGTTTGGTCAAGGGTAGAAGTTTAGTTTATGGATAAATTGACCTATTGACCTCAGTGCAATCATCACCTGACCATGTGTCATAGAAATCTTGAGTCCATTTCATATTTTTTTGTTGTGCTTCAGTTGGCAATTTTTTTTTTATGTTTGGCGAAGTGTTCACCCCGGTTACTTTCGCTGCAAGGAACTTCTGTTAATTACAAAAAAGTCTCTGTTTATGATAAATGTGAGACAAATATTTCATGCCATGATACTTTTGTGAATTGGACACTTGTGATATTGCATGAAAGTTTTGTGGCTTTTCAGTATTGTCAGCGTGCATGGACAGACTACAGTTAGTATCTCTATGGTGTCATGCAGGCAAGATGCTCGGAAACATTCATTGATGCTCCATTTACGATCTCACCCCTTGCGGAATGCCCCTTCTGATCTGCGACCCAGTTCCTCAGTTCATCAATGATTCACAAAATGAACACTTAATGTGTTAAATAGTTACGATGACCCGAGATAAATCAAATGTCAGAGGTGCGCGAGGAGAGTTCGCTTGTTCAAGAGTGTGTAATTAATGACTTGGAGTTGGTAATAATGGATGGATCACATGCCATTGTGTCTATGGTGTCCCCAAAGGAGAAAAGAGAGAAAGAAATGATGGAGTGAAATGGAATGTGCCATGGCATGTCTATTGTTTCCAGGAGAGAATGTGTAGTTGAAATTAAAACAGAAGGTTTAGATCTGGCGATGGTGAGAAAAATGCATTTTAGCTTTTTCATTCTCCTTTTCTCCATTTGGAATGATATCAAAATAGCAGTATCCCATGAAAAGGATCAATCCTGAAATGCCGATGTGTTGCAAATACGACTAGCAAAAGGTTAAAAACTTTAGACCAAATTTTTATGCCACATGCTTGTGTAGTCCCATATAACCATATCACTGTGCATTTCACTTCACTTTGTATGATTTTCAGCTAGTCTGAATTCAATTTCTTGTCATCTTGATTATTTCAAAACTTAAGCCACAATACACAGTTATTTTGATTTAATACTACATAATCAAAACTTCCAAATAAAAAAATGTATTAACCCGTCAACTGTGTACTGAATTCTCGCATCCCTATAGGCTTAATACAGGGGAGCGTTTCATCAAGCGTTTTGTCAGTGATTTTTACTGACAAATTTGCTTTCAGCCAATCAGATGCAAGGATATCAGTAGCTTATAACAGTTGTCGGTAAAAATCACTGACAGAACGCTTGATGAAACGCTCCCCAGGAACCCATGGGCATTGGGTTAATCAGTGAAACATTATTATAAAGGCAGTAATGAGGAGAGAAAGAAGGAGAAGTCCTGAGGATAAACAATTTTTGTTACAAAGTTTTGAAGGGGAAAGAGAATGATTTATATAGAAAGAAAGATAGAATGAGAGGAGAAAATTATAAGTTCTAGCATCACACGTCACTAGTCATTGTTTATCATAATGGGAGGGACGGAAATGATGGTTTTTCTAATACTGCCCACCGAAGTTTCCCAGACACATATTTCATTCATTCTGCCTTATGAATAATTCTCCCACTACTGGGTAATGACCCAATTTGGTGGGAATAATTTTAGCAATCAAACCTACTGGGATGTGCTTTTTTTGTCTTTATGACTTGGTTTATTTATCCTCCGTCACAACCGTCATTAGGAAATGAATATTTCATGGTCTTGCTCCGATCCACCAATGACGCTTTATTCCCCCCCCCCCCATTAAGAAAAGTTCAGTTGGGTTTAATATACTGATTATTACTATTGTTTGTCAGTCACTTTAGTTACATCTGTCTTTATAAAATTTATTTTAGCATTTTTTCATCCGTGCAGAATTTCTTGTAATCCGATGATTACTCTCATGACATTTACTCCGGGCTTTGCTTCATCCATGATACAGGGTTAGGGTTAGTCTTATATTTCACTTTCCCTGAACTGACCTATTACCTACGGGAATCATGTGGTTCCTGTATTAAGCTTATTCCAATGAGAAAATTCAGTATATGGTCGACGGGTTAATACAAATCCTTTGGAAGGATTGATTATGTAGTAAATGAAAATAATTATGTGTTGTGACTGAGGTTTCGGAATCATATAAAAATGACAAGAAATTAAATTTAAACTCGCTGAAAATCATACAAAGTGAAGTGAAATGCACAGTGATATGGGTATATGGGACTACACATGCATGTGGCATCAAAATTTGGTCCAAACTTTCAAGCCGTTTCTATAGTCGTATTTGCAATACATTGGCATTTCAAGAGTAATCCTTTTAATGGGACACTGCTATTTTGATATTCTTTAACATGACGAAAGAAAGAATGAAAAAGCTCAAATATCAGTTTTCTCACCTTTAGGGTTAGGGTTAGGTATTCTGTTTGGTCCAGGTTTTGATATAGAAATTTGGTTAATGTAGTGAAATGACCAAAGAGCAAGTTGCTGCTCAAAGCGCGGGTTCTACAATTGAACGTTCTCTTAAACTTAACAGAATTTAGCATGCTGCAAATTTGCTAATGAGCGTTTAATGATGGCTAATGTAATTTTCAATGAATGGTTGCTCTTAGTCGTTCTTTCAATGGCCTGTGAGCCTTTCTTGTCTAATTACAGCATCAGTAATTGTCGATGAGCACTCGATCTTCCCTACTGCCAGTGGCTGTGATGGTTAAGAGTCGTTAAAAACAAGGTCACTACTCACAAGGCAAATTGAGAAGCTTTGAAATATGTTCGCATGCATGAGTTCGAAGCCCTTAATTTTACAACATTCTTGAGCTGGATTGCTCATTTTGAGCATTTGGTACCTTTAATTAGAAGAATGTGTGATGGGAAGGTGTGGTCGTTTGAGATCATTTGGTTAATTCATTTGTGGAAGTTATTTCCTGTTAGCCTTGCCTTTATTCTAAAATCATAATTTTTGTCTGGTACTCTCTGGCCTCAAAACAAATGGCATATGCGCCTCCTGCTCATATCTGAAAACAAATAATTTTTTTTAATGAAAAAATATGTACCCTGAATGCCAGCTCAGAGATTGCAAAGAAATAAAAAAGGTTTGAGAACTTCTTCCTCATCATATATATGCCGTATTTGTTGATGGAAACTTTGCACGATTCCCTGAATTGTATAATTTTGCACCTAGTTTTGCTAACTCACAGCTGATAGATATCCAGTGATATTTTATAAATGGTATGCTTGCCTTAAGGAGAGCATCAGAAATGAATTATTCAGATAGGCAATACCAAGAAGGCCTAATGAATTAAGAAACACTTGACCGAGGTATTGCTTGCTGTTTATGCTTTCACACTCTGCCAAATTACGGCATCAGTTGTCAAGGACAGGGCATAAATACATCATCTGAGAGTCAGATAGGCATTAACTCTGTGTTAAATGTATATGATTTAATGCCTTTCTGGCTTCGAACAGACAATATCTGTCGAGCAACAACACCCTGGGAAGCGTGGGCTTTATTTTGCATATATCCTCATCTGATATCTTTCATCATGCTTGTTATTCAGTATGTTTGGCCCTGATAGCTGTGAACGTGGAGATGATTAGAATATAGAGCCTGCTGAGAGCTGTAAGGGCGTTAACCATTGAAGAAGTGTGTATACAGTTAACGCCCTTCTGGCGCTAAAGTAGACAATTTCATTTACGAGTCAACAAGGAGTTGTACCATGATATGACCTGCATCTAAACAGCTTTAGTTGTTTGTGATAGTAATGCGGGAGGGTATAATAGAATTAGCTATGATGATGAATAATGACGATGGTTTCAATTATGTTGTTGATAATGACAACAACAGTGATAAGCAGAGTGATATTGGTTATGAGGATGATGATGATGATGATAAATGGTGGTGATGCGGATGATAATGATGTCGGTGATGTTGATGATGATGATGATGTTCTTCATGATGATGATGATGGTGATGGTGATGGTGATCGTGATGGTGATGATGATAATGATGGTGGTGATGAGGATGATGATGATGATGATGATGATTATGATGATGATGTTGATGATGAGAATAGTAATTAATTAAGAGGAGAATTAGGTTGAGGAGGAGGAGGATGATGCTGTCAAAATAATGAAGTTGTTGATTCAATGAGTTTTGTTTTACTTTATTGATCACAAAAGCAAAGAAAATAAAAGCATTGAAGAGGAATCTGTTTGCAAGAATATTGAATAAAACTTGTATCTTCATAAATTTTACACAAGGACTTATTAGTTTTTGAAAATAGAGTATAATTTCCCATGTCACTGATCCATTTGAGGCAAATAAATTGCACATTAATTCGAAGGGGGGAAAAATATTATGCACTTATTTGAATCCTTCAAAATATGATAGAAGATATGTTGTAATGTGTTAATATTTATAAATAATGTTCTGTTCATCATAATTTGATTTACAGAATAAAAAGGGAGATGAATAAATATGAGATAAGTATGCAACAATTCAATTATTTGGATGACTGGTCAATATATTTGTAGTCTAAATCCAGACTTTGTTCATCTTGCTTAGGTGCCGCTTGGAGGTTAGAAGATGAAGAGGAGGGGTACTTACCCCCCACACCCAGCCTTGAAGACACACCCTTTTCACAGACCTCATCGCAACTCTACTACCCCGTCCCTCCAAGGCCTACGGTAAGCATATATACCCCACCCCCCTCTATCAACCGCCTTCTATTCCCCCCCCCCCCCCAATCTATACCCCCATCTATACCCCCACCTATACCCCCACCATATGCTTCTGATACAAAGTCTAGCTTGAATGATCATCTTAAATAGTACTTGTTTTATTTTCTTCAGTTGTTTGTGTTTTAATCAAAGACCTGTCTTCTCATGATTTCACTCTTTCCTTTTTTTTTCTTCAAAATCCTCAGACCCCAGAGACTGAGAGAGTAAGAACAAGTAACAGCAATGGAGGTTTGGCCAAGTTGGCTCGTCGACTCAGTCAGAGGGGGGAGAGGAGAGAACGAGGGGACAAGCTGCCATGCAGACAACGCTCTGTCAGTGTGGACAGGTCAGTAAGCACCCACTGCTTTGTGCAATGGACCATTCTATATATCTGTCTTTAAGTGAATTACATACCGCATTAAATCATGCCTATACACACACTATTTTTCACTTATGCCCAGTACAGTGAAGATGATAGAAACCCCTATACTGTAAATGTTCTCTACACACACACACACAATGCATCATGTGTGTGTATATTACAATGCACCCATACACACTGCATCTGCAATACACACACTGTATTTATATTACTGTATAAGCTGTTATTTTCGCGAGGGTTTTATTTTCGCGAATTTCGCGAATGAAAGATCACCCGCGAATTTAACAACACGCGAAAATATTCTCATATGAACATGCAACATTACGAGAGCACATTTTTACAAGGCGAACAATACAGTGCTGTACTATTAGTAGTACAAACCATGCGTTGTCGCTTCGCGATCCCCTAGCATGCCTAGCTAGCTAGCCCTAACAATTGCTTGCTCAGATTTTTTTGGCCCCATTACAATTCCCGCGCCCGCGATGTGTAAATGTATTCGCTTTTTCCACTTTCAGATGGGGAATATCCACTCTGTTTAGGTTATTTATCCCTTCATGTCTTTCCCTAGATCTGTTGTGTAGTGGTGAACGCGAATTTAACAACACGCGAATATGTGGCAGAGGTCGCCATTCGCGAAAATATCTGTACGCGAAAATATCAGCTTATACAGTATGTGTGTTGTGATTGGACAAAAGTTTATCAACTGCACAAACAAACAGTTTTGAGGAATATCTAACAGACTTTGGATATTATGATATCATGGTGAGGAATTTACATGTACTTCAGTGTAGAATTGATTGTCAGTGTTATGATTTTAAAAACAATTTTTTAAATTTGATTTTCAAATAAAAAGTGAATAGAGTATGCTGATTTCATTGAATTCAAGCCAACCTTTTTAACTCCCATTTTATAACCAAACACACAAAAATGACAAGAATGTATTGTTTTCAGCTGTCCTCTGATACTATCTCTTTGAGAAAGACTTGTAATTTAAATCGTTTTTTTTTAATTTAAAGTTTGTACAAGTTTTTTTTACAAATACATGTTGGTGTTAATTTGCAATTTGTGAGCATGTGTTTTTTGTCTTGTTGCTCGAGACTTTCTTTGTCGATATTCTTGGCAGTGTACATGTATGTGTAGTATTCCCCTTTCCCCTTTAGTATAAGTAGTATGCTTTAAAGCAAAGACATGTATTTGTATACACAGAACTTAAAGCGAATTATGACAAGTTTAAATGTGTATATTATCGTCTTTATAAATAGAATGGATTATGTTTTGAAGGATTTTTTTATTACATGATTGGGGTCAAACATGATAGTTCCCAAAAATATCAGTAGTGACTACCAAAAAAAGAGTGTCCCTAAATAGATATTTTGGATATCTATGAAATCAAAATAAGTCATCTCGTGGCCAAAGATGTAAGATTCAAAATTTTATGAATCGGGTTAAATTATATTTTTAAAGATGACATCATTTTAAATAGCGCATACTGCCAAAATTGGAATATTAGGATGAATAATGAATGAATAATATTGTGATATCTTAACCTGGATCTCGTTGCCTGAAGTCCATTTTAGTAGCCGCTATAATTCAACTGATCAAAATACTGATAAAGCTCTTTGGGGCATGTCTGTACCGATACTCTGGCATTGCAAGAATTAATTCTAACGGGGTAGATTGAATGAAATATTAAGACAAATAATATTGTTCTGGTTTTTTCATACCAATTTTGAAATTACGACGGTATGGGAAGATCTTTATCTTTTACGGTGAGAAGTCATGATATAATCCAGAGGCGGTGCTAGGTCATGAACATATCAGCTCAGAAATGAAAATAAGCAAATTCTGAATATTCCCGTTCAAGCTATCCTGCTCACCAGACCATTAAATGAGAGATAATTTGGAGCTTTTCTGGAGCACTTAAAACCGAGAATGTAGGTAAAGATTGGATGAGGCTTCTTACTCCAAACTTCAGTGGTCATGATTCATTGCAGAGTGGGTTAAATTGAATGTCTCCAGGTCACTAAGGTCATGAAAATTGTCCAGCATTTCTTCACAGCCGATATCTTACAGACAGATAAAACACTGCTAAAGGGACACTGAAAATTGTTGTGAGCAAACCATGGGAAGTTTTATATCGCCTTTTTGCAAGTCTGAAGAACCGTTCAACAAAAACGTAGAATCTTGTGTAGAATTTGACAGCTGATTTGAACATTCAGACACGTGGAAATAGAGTTTCATTCCAGTTGGACATTAACCCTCTCGTTACCACAAGACTAAAATACTATTCACTTTGTACATAGTGTTGTTGACTTTGGTCCTGACAGGGTTAATATACAAACTATTCTTCAAATCCTGCTTGTAATTATTACTCTTTGACTGCTCTTACTTGATGAAGCGCATGTGTCTATGATTTACTTCTGCATTTATAAGTTTTATTTTTCGAAAGTAGTGAATGAAAATTTCTGTTTGAGCATGACATCCCATATTACCGTCACAATGTCCCCTGCATGCAGTGATTACGAGTCCGACGTGGCCAGCGCCAATGGCATCCCAGACCTGCTGTGGAGTATGCTCCTGGTCGACGACCACGCAGCCATGCCCCGTAAACTCTCCATGTAAGACCGTGTGTCCTTGGGCTGCTCTATGTGTTCTGTTGTGCAGTTAGGTCCAGCTTTCATTGGTCAGTCCATGCACTAACACACCAGCTTGTTTACATTTTTCTTTTTTCATTTGTCTCAGGATTGCATACTAATACATATTGATCATTTCATTTTTCAGCATGTAGTGATTTCATTTTCTTTTATTTTCTTTTCATTGTTATTGTGAGGCAGTGATTGATGTGTTATAAGCTTCAGCTCTGTGTTACATGCTGATAACATTTACAAATTTCTTTTTGATGTTGCATAATCGTAATTCTTAATTTTTCTCCCATTTCTTTGTTCATTTGTGATGCATGTTACATGTCAAAAATATTGTTTTGTAAACTATGTCTCATTGTGGTGTCTATCTTTTGAGTATTTGGTCAGTACTGAATGCACTAATAATTTTGACATTTGAGGCCACATGTCATGATTATGTCATGATTATTTACAAACTATCTAAATAAAACCCAAGTGTTATATCTTTTGAATTACAAGCTATGAATTGATATAACATTTAAAGTGAAAATGTTACAGCTGCACTATAAGTAATTCATATCAGTAGACAACATGATCTGTAAATAACCAGAAGGGTGTTAACTCTAAATATCCTTCTTGTTCTCAACATTTAATATTTCAGTCCTTTGCTGGTATCCCTCATAGTCCATATGGGAGTATACTTTTGATACTTTGCACTCTTCAAGTTGCATTTTTTGTTTGGTTTATCTCGTTTATCTCAAAACCGCAAAATGGCAAGAATTGTTGTGGATATATTCCAGTGATGAAAAGGATATTTTTGAGAAGAAAGTCAATTGCAACAATAAAGAAATCCTTATTGTATCAAGAGATTGTATTTTACACCATTGCTAAACTGCAAAGCCAACTGAAAATTCCAAAATCCAAACATTTCTTTGCCTAGAAAAATATGTTGAATAATCAAATGTAAAGAATTTGAGATTCCAAACTGGCATTGATATAGAAAAATATTTCTCTTTAATACATGTAGGTAAAGGTCAGCAAACTTTTGAGATAAGGACAAGGTTGAAGGGACATTTCATAAACACTCTTAATTTTCTTGAAGGGAATTACCCAACCGTTGGGAGTAAGTTTGATGCATCAGCACTGGGATTTCGTGCTTAATCTTTGTGGATTCTGAGACATAATTATTTTTCTCTACATATCTATCTACTTCTCTCTTTTTCTATTTCTGTCTTTCTTTCTCATTTTCCCCTCTCTAGCTCCCGAGCTCTATCTTTATTTGATGATTGAGTGTTCCTTGGTTATGCATTACTGATTTTTTTTTTCTCCTAATGGATTATTTATATTGATCTATTGAAATTGGTTGCTGTTTTATTACTTACAAGTTGAATATTTAATTTCATTATTTCAAAAAGTATGATGTGAAGAATTCATATGTGTCTTAGAAGGATTTTATTTTCAATTGTTTTTTATAATTTGATGTCGTCTTTTTCCCTTACTTTTATTTTGGCTCTCAGAGATGATGTATCAATATCTCTGAAGCTTTTTTTTTAATCATTTCTTTTAATGAAATCTCTTGATATTCATTCCTTTACCCCATTTTCTATTTGATCTCACCAGTGGGGATGTACGGAAGGCTCACAGCATGGAGAGCTTGGTACCTGGAGACGACAAGAGCAAATCCTCTTCCATCCCCCCGTCTCCGCTGGCCCCGAACAAGCTCCAGAGGAGTCTCTCGGGCAAGAAGAGGGGGGCAAGCACCAACGAGGTGGACTCGACGGGGCTAGGGGGCAGCTCCGGCAAGGACAAGGGAAGGAGAAATTCAAAATATATATCCGATTTACAAGGTAAATGGACAGCATCTGTGTATGAATCGTAATAAATGATAGCCATAGTATTGCGATCTTGTATGACGCATATCACAAATATTACACTGTCTCTATATATGCACTTCTAAAGAGCTATTTTCCAACCAGTACCCATTTGAGTGTGGCAAATGTACATTACTGCCTTGCCAGAGGATGTTGGTGCTGTGTCAGGGATTCTAACCCCATACCATGATGACTGACCTTTGTTCATCTGGACAGTTTAGCTTGGCTCTCCATGGGTTTTTAACCTGTAGAGCTTACATTTAGATGGAAAGATCAAAAGCAAATTTCTATACACTCACTCCTAGATCCTGATGAAGGAGTGAGTTGTTTTTTATCATCCCAATATACATCACAGAGGAAAATTTGAAAGCTCTCTATTTGATTAAAGGGATTTGGTAACTTTGTGGATTTAATAAATTGTTGAATTTTGATATCTGTCTTGTATAATAATGTTCAGAAGGATAAATAAATAACCAGGCATATAAACGTTTTCAAATATATAATGCTATTATTAAGATATCTATGACCGAATACTTACGAAAGCGTATGGCCATACGCTTTAATCTAACACTGAGTCTATGGGGGAAAATGAGTCTGGCATTTCCAGTCACTTGAATATGTTTACTTTTGTGAAGCACATGATGATTTTGAAGTGCTTTTTTTTCCCTGGGCTTCATTTTTACACTATATTACATACACTGATAGCATGTAAGGCCAGGCAGCTCAGATTTTATCAAGCCTCTACAAAGTTACCAACTCACTTTAATATAAATATTGACTTTTTGTTCACCCGTATGGCGCAAGTGCTCTCATCATACAATAAAAGGCTCCGTGCGTCATCCTCCCTGCATAGTTTGTTGAAAGATGAATATCGTTTTATTCCCTGTTCAGTCTGTTGTGAAATTATGCATTTTTTAAATGAAGTAGAAATGGAAAGTAGTGCTTGCATTGTCATGCTAGGGAACTCTTGCATAACGAGGATAAGAGAATTAAATAGCAATAGTATTCTGTTGGATAAGGCCATGAACAGCCTGTGATAATTATCTTGATGAAATTATAAATTCTTGATGTTAATTGGTCGGGTGTAATCGGAGATAAGGGATCAGAGAAGGGGCATGCAAGTTCGAGGTCCTCTTTGGTTGAGATACACGAGCATTAATTACTGACAACATTCACCCTCGATGAACGTGGGCAACTAGAATTGATAAATCTCCAAGGGACTTACTTTGCTGGGGCAACAATGACTAAAAAGCTTCACTTGGGGAAACATTTGATTCAGATATTGTCCAAAGGTCTAAGGGGTAACAAGAATGATAAATATTGGTCAGGAGATGTAGGGCAATATGAATCAGAAGAGTTGTCTTGTGGCATTGAGAATGATCTTTTAGGTGCTGCATGTTTAGCATTTTCCCTCTGTTGACATTGAGATTATCTGTGATTGATTGGGATTTGAAAGGAGTGTTTCCTCAAGGTCCTTCCTTATGGCACATGTGCTATTTGTTCAAATATTAATAACACTAAGTCTCCAAAAACAATTAGCTTAAAGAATAAATTTTCTTGTGGCTGTTGATCTTGTCAAATCCAGTAAAGTTTTAGTAAAATATGTTTTGTGGAATGATACATAACGATGGTGGGGCAACAAAACCTTGTATCTCAAAAGAGTTCAGAATAGTGAAGAAAACATGGCTGCCATAACACTAAGAAATGGGATTGTCTTTCCTTTGACATGCCATAGTGGCTTTATTTTTGGAGTAAGAGAGGGGGGATTTGGACAGGACATCATTTGACTGATTATCGGAATATTAACACAAAAGGTAATTTTCACCAAAATTTGAGATACAAGATTTTATTACCCCACCGATGATAAGCTGCATTTGCAACGCTCTTATTAAAGCAAAATACCTGTTTGATAATAAAAAAGCTGAAAATACACTCCACACTAATTCTACAGTACACAACATATCTCTGGTAAACAATTATTGATTGATTTTCCATGTACATCTTTTTCTCATTTCAGCTCTGTTTGAAGCAGTGGAACACCAGGATCTGGACACAGCCAAATACTGTCTAGAAGCCAATGGGTTGGACCTGAACCAACCCAACCCAGACGAGTTTACAGTGCTAGACATTGCCGTCATGACTAATAACATGCCCATGTCTAGATTGCTTCTCTCTCATGGAGCAAGGGAAAACCCCAGATGTAAGTTGTTTGAAAGGATGGAGATGATGACGATGGTGGTGGTGATGATGACAATGGTGGTGGTGGTGGTGATGATTACAATTATTGTAGTGGTGATGACTTTGCTGTCATGGCTAATAACATGCCCATGTCTAGATTGCTACTCTCTCACGGAGCTAGGGAAAACCCCAGATGTAAGTTGGATGATGTGATGGGTGTGATGATGGTGATGGTGGAGAAAATGATAGTGATTATTACAATACTTGTAGTGGTGATGAATGAGATGTGATAGATATAGGGATGATAATTAAAATGATCAAAGTAGTGATTGATAATTGTGAAAACACTGTTATTTATAAACAAATACCAACTTCCAGTCACTAATCACTAACAACATTTGAAAAGATGACAAGGTATAAATATTCTCTCTACATTTCTTAATCTTCCAGTTCTGTTGAAAGATGTACGGCTGAACAAGCTCAATACTTTGATCAACGAAGCGGAACAAGTCATCCAAGATCTGACGACCCGAGTCGTCAATGGCTCCGGCAATAATAACGCTGCTTCTTCCAGCTCAGTCAAGGTAAAGGTCAAACCTTCATTTGATTTCCATATGTATCTACGTAGATATTCAAATTAAGGACCAAGCAAATATATTCATCTTCCTGCAGTGAATGCAAATAAATTGCCTAATGCAGTGTGTTTTGAGGATGGAAAGGTTGTGTGGAAATGTCATTAATGTATATACACAAAAATAGGGGCCCCATGATCAATCCCTGGGGAACACCAGAATAAACTGAGGAAAAATTGCTAATACACCCTTCAAAGACACTCGACTGATTACTTTTATGCCTTCAGCGATTAAATTGATGAATTGTAGTAGTATGTTTTCTGCATCATTTTATTTCAAGGAGCTTCAACCTTTTTAAAAGTATGTTTGGTGTGAGATTAATTTGGCTTCTGAATAGATATAGGAGCTTATTATTCATCTGCCCTTAACGAAAAATACTGCCTTTTTATTAACCCATTCAATACTAAGTCTGAGATAACTTTTACATGTAGATGACACCATTGACACCTATAAATAGCAATAAAAATATATGGTTTTAGTTACCCAGAAAAGCCTCATCAGTATAAAACTATTTTTCCTAAAGCCTTGTAATTATAACAGTCCAACCTGCTTCAGCAACCCCCTGTATAGAAAGACCACCTGTCTATAAAGACCACAATTTATGTTTCCCTTGAAAAGTGTTTCTCATTGAAACATGTATGACAGTAACCTGTACATAAAGACCACCTGCTCATAAAGACCACTCTTCTTGTCTCCCTTGAGCGGTCTTTATATACAGGTTTTTAATACTGCATTACCCGAAGATTGCCAGGTACTTATTTAATACACCTTGGTTGAGGGGGGCAAATGTAGGTAGAACACCTTGTCCAAGCATTTAAGCTCTGAGCAAGGATCGAACACAGGACCTCTTGTATGAGTCAAAGAGCCTACACCAGCATACCACAATGCGTATGAAAATGAAAATCCTATCCCAAAGGTATCGTAAGATATTTCAGCGGAAACATCTGATTCCTTTAATTTGTTATTACTTCACAGGATGCTGACAGGCAACTGGTGGATTGGGAGTGGAGATACAGGTTACTGAAAAGAATGAAGACTGGCTTTGAGCAAGCAAGTATGTCGCCCTCTATATTTGTTTTGTGGTTGTGAATTTTTCTTTCTTCTGCCACTTCATGGATCCTCCTCCTCCTCCTCCTCCTCCTTCTTCTTCTTTTTTTCTCCACCTTCTTCTTTTTTTCTCCTCCTTCTTCATCATCATCTTCTTCTCCTTCTTCATCATCATCTCCTTCACCTTCTCTTTCTCTTCCTCCTCCTCCTTCTTCTTCTTCTTTTTCTTCTTTTTTCTAAAGCTTTATTGCTCTGAAATGATAAGTTAATAGTGAATGGTAATGAAAACAATCTAGAAAGTTAAAATGTTTTGTTTGTGTCTTAGTGACTTTGGAGAGGTTACTATTATAGCTGTTATGATGTATTGAAATAGAAATTTTAATTTCATTTTTGTCATTTCCCGATGTGGATAGCAATGAGGATGAGATAAACAACACAGACTGAATTGAATCTTTACAATCAAAGAAAAGGTGGAAAGAATTCATTACCATCCAGACAAAATCATACCAAACTCTTACGCAAAACGATTCCAGCAAAACAACACTTCTAACAGCATTATACTTTCAAATGAGATTATATGCTGATGCCATAGATGAGAGATAAGCGACTGTAAGATTAAAAACACAGATACTGTCGGCTTTCAGGTGCGTGGAGTGATATAATTAGCCCTTTGACGAACCGATAATGGAATCTAGACCAATCAGAAGCTCAAATGGAAAAAGACAAATGCAATTTATCCTACAGACAAGGACCGAGTGTGCTCTTGAGTAATCGTGCATATCCACTCCCGTTTGTTTTAATTATTGGCGGCTCATTTTGAAAGGAGAGGGCAGTAATGAATACTTTCCTTGTACCAGACTGGTGTGAATAAACAGTGTGGTTTCAGGTAGATGTGGGAGAGATGATTTTTAACCAGTCTGTAATTCATGTTTTTTGTGATATTTTCTTTCTTTTTCAATTTTAAGTCTTTTTATTATTACTACATTTACCTTTTCATGATATCCACACTGTTTAATTACGTCAAGGTTTTCTCCTTCATGATGTTGAGGACGAAAAAAGCTATTCAGGACAAACTTTTCGATAATGGCCTCACCAAGGATCATGTTTATTTTGATATTGTGATATTTTCTTTGATGAAGATAATTTCTCTTTTTATCAGTGGTGTTTGCTGAGAGCCAAGACATCTTGATGCTGCTCTGGCTCTCAACAGATGATGTGTTGTAGATATACATGTACTTTGTAAATCCTTCCTTTTTATTAAAGGATATTTTAATCTTGCATAACCACAAAATTTTCCAAAATTGTGTTGAGTCCTGCTCTTATCATTAGTGCTATTAAGTAGAACATGGTTTTGTTTACACATTTTTCATTTGATACCTTGCTTTAGGAGTCCCTGACATGCCAGCCTTGGTGCGAGTATATACAGCGAGTAGCTCTTCCCTTCTCGTTACATTTGAAGAACCACTCAACATGAATGGAGCTGCAGCTACCAGGTTTAAAAGTAAGTATTTAGTTTTCTTTTAGTATTTCATTTTCATAACACTTGGGCTCTGTTTCATAAATTTTTTTATCAATAACAAGTTGCAATAACTGTTATAAGCTACTGAAATCCTTGCATCTGATTGGCTGAGAGCGAATTTGTCATAGAAATGTAGCAGTTGTCACTGATAACAAGTTTTATGAGGCGGGCACTGATGTGGTAAAGCAATGATATGTATATGCTTATCTACAAGCATTTCATTTCTGTCCTAGCAATCATGTAAAATAAATTATCAATCATCAACTTTTCATGCGGATGTCCTGTAGTCTGTGTATTATGTTAAACCGTGCCCCCGACTGAGAGGCCTGCTATACTTCTGGATGATGTTCAATTATAGGAATAACATACAAATAATAGATTTTTTTTTTTAATGTGCATAACAATTTTTTCTTGCTTAAATTCCTTGCAATTGTTAATGTTTTCTTCTCTGTTTTTTTCCTTGTACAGTTGAATGGAGCCAAAATGAGGATTTGTGCCCATTAGCTGGGGAGCATATACTCTACCACTTTCGCAACCTCAAATATACTATACAAGGTTTAACACAGGTAAGAACCAGACTTGTTCAGAACTTTTTTGTTATTTGTTATTTTTTAGGTTTTTGTTATTCTGAAGATAAATATGTTATTATAAGATTGGATAATGTTAGATCTTTGCATGATCATATACTCTAAATTCTGTTGTGACTGAAAGATACTTGGCAAATCCAAGATATTTGTGAATCTATGACCCCTGTTACACATACCTCTGAAAGTGGACTGAGGCCGCCTCTGGGGGCGGCTCGACGCATGTGTAACATCAACTTTTTTAAAAGCCAGACTGGGGCCGCCTCCATCCCAGTCCACTTCTGGATGTGGTTTGAGGCTGGCCTCAGGCCGGACTCAGTCCCGCAATCAGTAGGTGTAACACCAAAGTGGACTCGGTGCCGGCTTATAAGGGGAAGTGACGTAACCCGTCATCATAATCAACATTACATCGGACGTCAGCTCATGAAAAGGGCCTATGTGTAGACGTGAAGCCTGCTCCAGGGCCGCCTTTAAAAGCCGACGCATGTGTAACAGCCCATAGTCCCATATGTAAAGGCAT
The DNA here is from genome assembly GCA_025617745.1 of Heliocidaris erythrogramma. NCBI lineage: Eukaryota > Metazoa > Echinodermata > Echinoidea > Camarodonta > Echinometridae > Heliocidaris > Heliocidaris erythrogramma. Next base: position 39,565,534 of record CM046857.1, on the reverse strand, counting down.
AAACTAAATAAAGAATTTTAATTGACATCAAAGTTGCTGTTTTTACTTGATACATGTAGTTAGCCATGTCCACATGCCAGCAGAGCTGTCAATATAATCATTTTTTCATCAGAAAAATAAATGTTTGATTTTATTTTTACATGTGGACATCTTGAATTGGCCCCCTGTACATATATGTTAGATTTGTTGTTGTTGTTTTTCTTGCTATTCTGTTATATGAGTGGGAAAATCTTTTATGAGCATAGCTGTTGCATGTCTTTACTTCATGTGAAGTTATCATTCAGACTGAATTACATGAACATTTGTCTTCTTCAAAGCCTAAGAAACAACTTTTGTCCTCGTTGAGAGCTTTAATTAGACAGCCAGCAGATAATGTCTGCAGAAAGGTCTTAAATTAATCTCTTGGTTCTCATCCAAATCTGCCTTAATCCTTGGGAGGGAGATATACTGGAGTGATGTCTAAACTACTCAAATATATATCATTTCCTTGAAATCCTTAAGCCATTTTAGTGACGTGCCTGGTACTGATTCTTTTTTTGTCTTTAAAAATCAATTTGTCAAAGAGAGTATTTGTTACAACTTTCTACCCTAGAAAACTTGGCTAGTTGACAATTAAAGTTGAAAGTTCTACAACAAAGTTGAAATATTGAATGGAGGTGTGACAATGTATAATGGTGTGGCTCAAAAAAAGATGCATTACATATCATTTATCACAGTGCAGATGAAAATATTTGCCTGTTGATAGCAAGAAGGCCTTTGACTCATGTAATCTTACATATACATGTACCCATTACTACCCGTGTGGCTCTGAACAGACGATAGGTGTGATATAGTCAGCCCAAGATTTCACGCAACATTGGTTTACATGTGCAGTCCTAATGGTAATGTTTGAAGGTTGGATTTAGATTTGGAAATACTTGAAGCCTAATCAACTTTTTTTTTGGGGGGGGGGGGGTGGGGTGGAGGTGGGGGATGATCCAAAATTATTTCAAAATAAATACATGTATCATGCATGGTATTGATTACTTTTTTAATTGTCCTCTTTCTTCTTATGAGACTGTAATATCTTTTATTGAAAAGGCCACATGCTAGGTTGAAGAGTAAACAATCACTCATCTGGATGATTGGCTTATGATGTTGAGATAACAAACCTGCTGGAAAGCAAAACAAGACATGTGATGGGAATCCTGATATCATGGAAGACAATTAAACATGAAGGGTTCGATCTTAACAATATCAGGCAGCATACAATTTTCAAATAAACAAAATGTTTGTTAAAGTCCCTGAAAAATCCTTTCAAGAAGTGCACATTGAATTATGTTGGTGACAAAATCTTGGCAGAGTTTACTTTTGATTGTATCTGGACTTCCTATCCATGTCTTTCAAGTGATTTTTAGCAACCCATGTTGCCCCTTCCGTCATTGTATATGAATTACCCAAAGTTTGAAAACAAGGATGTGTGAAGTGTCACAACAATTGCCATGCCAAGTTACAAGTGTAATTCTTTTGTCATGTTTGGGGAACTACAGTTGGGACACGTTGGAAAGGGAAAATGGGTTTTGTAGATGGTGTGTTCAAGTCCTGTTTAGAGATAGCTTAGACCAGGCATTGATTGAATTTTCAATAGGTTTTTATTGATTGATAGGCCCCTTTGAAGGCAGGCTGTTCCCATTGATGAGAGTATTGTTATAAGTATACTTAGTGTTGCACATATTGACTGTTGGTGCATTACCTGTTGTGCCCAACCCCTTGTGTGATTGAAAATGCATCTATGAATAGTAATTTGTTTGTAATTGGATGCATTGTTTGTAGATTAAGGGGTTATACAGCTCTATCATTTGGGTAATAATCATATTGCTCTTCTGTGTTAACATGCTCTATATCAAGTAAAAAGGAGAGAGATCAATAATTTGGTGTGGCTTAAAAGGGCGTTTAGCACTGGGATTCTCTTGAGCGCTTAGGAACATGTTTGGATCTGAAAGGAAACAATGGATAACGCTTGAGGGACTTACATGTCCTGTCATTGTCAAAGTGAATTGTTTAGCACTGTGGGGTTCATGTGAGACCTATGGGGTGATTCATGGATGAATAGGTGAGGGGGTAGGGGTGATTGATAAGAGGGCAGATGCATTTCTTGATGCAGAGAAGTAAAACACAAGGTAAGAAATAGAAAGAAATAATAGGAAACAAGAAAGCAGTGTCTGTAAGAGGGAGAGAGAGAGAGAGCGAGAGAGGTGGAGGTGAGAAGGCTCAGGTGCATCTATAGATATCAGAAGACATAAAATAAGAAATAGAAATGATGCAAATTAAGGGACAGAGGGAGAAAATTGAATCGCAAATAGATACATGTATAACAAAGAGAGCATGTAAAAAAAAAAGCAAGGTAGGAAGGACTCTTTTGATCATCCAAAGGCGACAGAATTTCTCAGCAGTGTGAGAGCTATTTTCTTGGCTGCAGTGGTTATAAGGACAAAAGTTTATAAGTCAAGAAATCAACCAGTTTTAATTCTTAATCAGAAAAGCTTTGAAATATATGAAAGCACTTAGAAGTCTTCATAATTGGTACCAACAGGCCCATCTAGACCCATTGAATAAACCGAATGCCTGAAGCCTAAGTGACAGGCATGAATAAACACAAAAGGTTGCCAGTCACACAAGTACAGAAGCTCTCCTTTTCAAAAGCACTCATCAGACAATAGGCAAAACCTACATGCCAGAGAAGCAGTTTCTTTTTGACAACCTGTGCAGTTCTTTCGTTCTTTCACAAGCAAGGAGTGAAAGGGGCTTGTGTAGGTTGTAAATACCTGCTCTGCAAACGAAGAGAGGCCTTTGTTTGATTAGGACACTTCTTCAGCAAATATGGCTGACCAGAGCATGGCTATGTTTAGGCAGAATGTCTGCATGTGAACTGTGAGAACATTGCTGAATTTTAGGAGATATATATGAAACATTGCTTTCTTGACATGTAGCTGGACACCAGTTGAGCCCCTATGTGGATTTGTACGAGTATGAGTTCAGTCACATGGTGATTCTCAAGGTCCTCTGGAACTCTGGAACCACTGTCTCACCTGATGTTTGGCTGTCACTATGAGCTGATTGGAATAATAACATTTGAGAGGCAATGGCAGTGTATAGGAATGAGGATTTTGATGGCCTATGTTGATTATCAAAAACTTTGACCTATAGATTTTGAAAAAAAAATTCTCTCTCTGTTTTAATGTCCCAGTGATTTTTATTGCTGTATTTGTAATATTCATGCCTCGTCGCTTGTGGATATACAGTTTGGATCGCAGACTTCACCAAACATCTTTATTGCTGTTTCTCATTGATAAACGAAACAGAATAGATTTATTGACCAAACTGGAGATTTGCTTACTGTAGATCCCTCTATGTAATAAGAGACTAGAGATGGGAAAAACATTTTTAGGATTGTTCTTGACTGGCAGCAGTTGATCAACCATGCAAAGATCTTGTAGTTGGCCAAAGGCAAGTAATTGTTGATGTGGACAAGAAGCTGTTCTTGGTTTGTTCAGTTAATCTTAGACATAGAAATCATATATTTTTCACCTTCTTTTCTAATCCTGTATTTGATTAGTCAACAGTTGTTTTTTGCTTATGAATCTTGAACTTATGTGTTTTTGTTTATTGTGAACTTGAGAATGCATGGTTTTTGTGTGAATCATGAACTTATATTTTGTTGTTTTTGTTTATTGTTCCTTTATACAGGGTGCCAAGTATTATGTGCGTGTGTCAGCCTTCAACATGAAGGGCTTTGGCCCCGCCCAGACATCAAATCCACCCTGTGCTGTACCATCATGTAAGTAATGAAGAGAAGAGAGAGAGAGTAGAGGGAGAGAGAGAGAAGAGAGAAGGAGAAGGGAGAGAGAGATAGGAAGATAGAGAAAGGGATGGAGAGTGCGAAGAGAGAGAGAGAGCAGAGAGAGAGAGGTAGGGAGTGAGGAATGTAGGGGTAGAGAGAGAATGAGTCATTAGAGAGATGGGAAGACGGAGTGTGTGTGTGAAAAGTTGAGAGAGAAATTGTTTCAAAAGAGAATAAGTTATCCTGAAAGGACAAAAGTAATAGAGGGCGAGAGATAAGAATGATATTGGGAATATCTCAATTTGAGGCAATGGCATATAATGAAGAAGACAGGCAGCGTCGTCCCCATTTCTGATACCATCCCAAAGTGGCCAAGTTTATTCACACGGGCACATGATATTGTTGTTGTCGCACGATACCTGTGATTCACGTGTCTGCGCTACCCGTGTGTGTCAGCAGATGGATTAACTGTTGCTTCCTTGGGGGCTAATTGTTGTAATTGATGCACCCACAAATGATGGATTAGCAAAAATCATGAGTTTTTAAACAGTGTTCAACACTAGATATTTAGATATTGTGGTCAGTATTGACGTGAGCATCATCGTTCATTTATTTTTCACCAACAACAGCTCTTAATTAATATGGATATACATGTAGGATGTTTTCAACAAATTTTGATCGGTGAATTATGACACAGCGTTGTCATGCCAAAACAGTGTCTGGAAGCCTCTGGGTTGTAGACTATCCTTGCACTGCCAAGTCTCGGCTTCCTCTCTCAGAATCATCAGTTGTTCGTTTCACCTTCCCTCGGAATAGTCAGTTGAATAGGCAATCTCTCGGGTGCTGCTACTGGTTGATCAGTCATTAACTTCGAAGATCTTCTTGATTTCTTTTGCTGTTCGCTCTTTTGGTGTACTTTTCAGAGTTGTGTGCTTGAGGAGTGATTTAAATGGCACCTACGTTTTGGAGGAAGAAAGGTAGAGAACTCGAGTCTATAAAAACAGTTATTTTGTTTTATGTTTATTTTTTTTAATTGTTGATATTTAAGTTGAATTTTACATTCATAATTTTGTGTAATCCTTTGTGCCCTTGCCCCCAAATTTGATGTAAATATTTGTGCAACTGAATATGATATGGATTTTAAATTTGACTTTTGTTTTATAATAAATTAATGTATTTGCATGAATGAAAGGCTCTATAGTAATGGAAATTTATGCTTGATTTGAAAAATATTTCTTTTCACAAAGCCTAAAGGAACATTGTATGGACTAGCACACCCGTGCCTTTATAAAGTCAAATTAGAGAATGACCACCTAGACCAGTTATTGAAAATTCTAATCCTTTCGAATCCTGCCCAAGAATTTCAAGAGTTTAAACAGTGTATTTGGATTAAGAAAAGTCTACATTTTCTTGTTCTTCCCAAAATAAAACTGTTACCTCTATCAGGAACTTCACATCCATGGAAGATATTTTTATGCCCAATTGATAAATGAAACAGTCAGAATTTTACTCATGAAAGTTTATTTTTGAGCTGTGTCCAAAAACTTGTTTTGAACATAAAATCAATTGTGTTTGATATTTATTTTAATGGTTATAGGTTGGAGAGATGTTGATGGAAGCAAGCCCAGGTCCTGGGGCAGGCTCAGTATGATTGATGAACTCTTTCAACAAGTACGAGATGCAAGACCAGCAGATTCCGCTGAAATCAAATGTAAGTCATACAGTTGTTTCTTTTTTTGAATGTTTTAGGCTTTAGGACTTGTATTGCTCATGAAACGAGTATTACAGAGCTCTTCTCTTTTGCTCTCTCCACTTGATTCATATTCTCTGCAATCCATGGCCTTTTCCGCTCTACTGTTCTGTATTATGCAGTGAATATCAATGCATCTCTTTTTCTACGATTATGGGGTCGAATACTCTAGCTCTTTGAACGATCTTTACTCTGATCCCCACTAATTTTACATTTCTTTTGCTTTCATGCAATTGTTTCTACAACATGTAACTCTTATGTTTTTGTAATTTATATATTATCAATATCACATGCTGCTTTTTTATGTGTAGTGTTTATGCTGAGTGAAATACTGTATACGCCATATATTTAACAAATTTTGTGAATTGCGAGTGGGTCACAAATTAACAACACATTAAAATATTGCCAACATCATCATTGCCATTTATAGAACTGAGAATTTCCCAATCACGAATTCAACCACTCACGAAATCGTCTAGCTAGTCTGATTCTCGAAAATTTATGGTCCCAAAATTTATGGCGTATACAGTAATTGAATCTTGAATCTTGATTTTACACAACGTATTCTGTTCTCTTAATTCCTTCAGCTACTTCCCCTAGAGCTTCACCGAATCAGATGAGGAAAACTGTGAGGAAAAGTCTGAAGAATCTCTTCCAGTCTGCTCCCAAGTTTCAGAAACATCTCAGGAGGTAAGTGTCATCTTAATCCATTGCCTACCGGAACCGGGTGATCCCTGTGTTAAGCCTATGGGAATGAGAAAATTCAGTAGTCAACGGGTTAATGAACAGACACAATGAGCCTAAGGTTTTAGAAATAGCTTACAAATTCTGACGCAGGGAAATTTGCCTGAGCACAAGCAGCTCAAGCTGATTCGCACTAAAGATCTGCAAATGGTAGGCTATTGCACCACTGTGCTTTTTGGATGTCGATAGTAATGTGTGATCCCTGCAAAAAGAATTAGCTTAAGATCCCCCCCCCTTTTTTTTGTTTTATATTATATCACAAACCAGATTATCTTTGCTTTTACAACTCCCCACTTTGATTAAGCATAATATTACCCTCCCCTGATTTACCAAGAGGAGACCATTATTACCCCTACCCAAAGAATGGTAAAGTCCTGGAAGAGAGAATAGGAGAAAGCAAGCTCGGTAGTGATACCTTTGTGTGAGATGAACCATTCCACACTAAGTTATTACCATCACAACACACCACTGATTGTTTCTCTCGTCATTTCATCTTTCAGGTAAGGACAATCATTCAATTTCATTGTTTTATTTATTTGTTATGTTTTAATAGTAATGCTTACTGGATCATTATCATTGTTATAATGTTTGGACAAGTCTATTGGATAAAAGAAGCATTCTAGGGACTATTCCAAGTTTGAGAGATAGTTGAAGTGTGTATAAAACCATATCAAGTTTATTTCCTGATAATTGACATGTTGGGTCTCATACAATCTTGGGAAAGTCTTATCCATTATGACAGTGATCATGATTAACCTGAAGAGATTGTTGTATGTTGCAACTGTATTACATTTGAGAAGTGCAAACCATTGCAGATTATATTTCTAATGTGAATGGATTTCTGACTAGTTAATAATGCTGTGATGTTTGCTTTATACTATGATTCATAGGACAATATGAGTAGATAAGATTCATGAGAGAATACATGTTTCATATTTTGTATATTGAAAATATCAGTGGTGTCATTTAATTTACTTGAATACAAAAACACAAAGATGATTACATGAAATTGGTTTAGATCCTTAACTCTTCAGTATGAACTGGGCTGTAGCACAGCAGTGTGAGATTGTTTTCTGGAATGTCGCTATTTCCTTCCCCCTCCCCAATCTCCCTCTCTCTCTCTCTCTCTCTCTCTCTCTCTCATATGTTTGCCAAGCTCTAAACTCTGCATTTGCCCTTGACGGTTTATTTGCATGTGGATCAAAACTCCTTGCTCAGAGTCTTGAAACAAAGGGAGCTCTGTCGCCTTACCCATTCCCACTATTAATTTCCCCCAGAGTCCATTTTAAAGGTGATACTGACATGAACCATTCTGTGCTTTAATGTTTGGGGTCATTTCACATCAAACCGCTATACTTGTATTATACATCGATATTGTTTTACTGTTCTTAATAATGCCTGTTCCTTGCTATTGTAAATCAGTGTTTGTAATTAATGGGTTCATTCTAACATGTTGAGAATACAGAGTTGTAGGAACTAGAGTTAGGGAGGGATCTAAGTTAGTTGTAAATGTGAATAGGGCCTTTGCCAAGGGGAGTGCGAGTGCCATCACTGGTAATAAATTATCAGATTACTGAACAGAGGTAGTGTTTACACTATACCCAATTGCCATTGCACTGTATTATTTTGGAACAGGTGCGGGTCATGTTTACACTAGGCCTACTGAAGTGATACTTAATCTTGGGAATAAAGTTAGTCTTTACATTCCTAATGTGTATAATCAATTAAATCTAAAGTCATTGCAATGTTTTGTATATATACCATACCCTTACGAATGCTAGACGTAATAGCATTGCTTTGTTTATCTTGTTTTAGTTCTTTTATATTACTTTTAGTTATGGTATAATGAAGTCAAGTGTTATTCTAAATAGATCTACTGATAGATTATTGTAGTTAGATACACAAGTCTGAAAGAAAATACTGAACGTTATATTTTGTTTGTTAATTGTAACAATGTTTTGTATTACACTTTATTCTTCTTTTGAGATGATATTTTAGAGAAAAGTTTGAATAAACGTGTCGATTCCACACTAAGTTATTACCATCACAACACACCACTGATTGTTTCTCTCGTCATTTCATCTTTCAGCCCCCTATACCCCTATAGGGGCGTTACATTTCTGGAGGCACTGCCCGGATGAGGTATTCCTGAGTAAGCTCTGCAACCTAGCAGCCTTACGCTCGATGCTTCATCCACCCTAGGAGAACTGGAACTGCCTGCATCTAAATTCCGGCTGGAAGTGTCATCCCAGCAACAAACCGGCAACAAAATGGCGGGTTTCGAGGAGCTGATGGAAGAGGTACTCATCCGATTGAGAGGGGGTACGGAAGAGGAGCTCCTGGAGGTTGCTAGGAAACTGGAGAGGCCGGAAAAAGATGTCAGTGTGGCCAAGTCTAAGGGGAGAGCTGGTCTTCTGCGACTTGTACGAGGCTATCTTCACAGCGAGGAGGTTGCCGAACAGGAAGATGAAGGTAAGGCAGTATGGGAAAGGGTTACTGAGGTACTGATTGGGAAGGGTAATAGGGAGGCTCATGGACTGAAGGCAGAGCTTCCAACCGCAACCATTCCGCAGCAGGAACCAGCCTCTACACCTCAAACTGATTCTTCCACAATCCCTGTTCCGGGCATCAATGTGGCCTTCCGGAAGGACTTCCGGATTATTGGCCAAGTGGGAGAGCCATTGCAGAAGGACAAGTTGTCGTTTTCCAGTCTCGCCAGGCAAATCGATAGCGGGCTCCGGAAGGGCTATCCAGAGGAAGAAGTGATGGAGCAAGTAATCCGAGCCATAAGTCCAGGAGTCCGGCTCCGTAGCTACCTAGAAGGAAAATCGAGTCTCACCCTACCCATCCTCCGTAAGGTAATTCGAAGCCACTACAGAGAAAAAGATGCCACAGCACTCTTCCATGAACTTTCAACTGCGGCTCAGGGAAGGAATGAGTCGGAGCATGATTTTGTCTTAAGGGCAATGGACCTTCGGCAAAAGATCCTATTTGCCTGTCAAGAAGCCGGTGCAGGAGTGATGTATGGAGAACAGCAGGTCCAGAAGATGTTCCAGCATACGGTCTCCACTGGCCTGCTAAGTGATGTCATCCGACAGGAGTTGAAGCCCCTCCTAGTGAGTGATAGCTCGGATGAAGAACTGCTGGAGGTGTTAACGATAGCTGTAGGACATGAGGCAGAGAGGCGCCTGAAATTGCCAGGAAAATCCCACAAAGTCAACACTATTAATGAGATCTCTGTGGAGAAGGACAAGGCCCACAAACCAAAAGAAGAAAAGAACATAAGTGGTAATGCTGCCCAATTACCCTTTTCAGACTGGGAACAGATGCAGGCTGCCATCCGTTCCATCGTTAAAAGTGAAATGGGGCCACGAACAAATAGTCACCCAATGCCTAGTGAACGTCGCTTCCGAAGGAGTTGTCAGTGGTGCCAGGATGCTGGACGGGACTCATGTTCACACTGCTTCAAATGTGGTAGTAGTGAACATTATGCTAGGGGATGTAAGAAGCAGGGAAACGCCAACAGGGTGCCTCAGAGGGACATGGAGCACCCAAGGCTGCCTCGTCCCGTCAATCAGTAAAGTCACCTAGGACCTGTAGAAAATTAGCCAGCTTGATTGGGAAGAAATGTAACATTGAGTGCTATATCAATGGTTGGCGGACTGAAGCATTGTGGGACACTGGTGCCCAAGTCTCTCTCATCCCAATCAAGTGGTTACGAGAATATTTTCCTCAGGAAAAGATACGTCCCATCTCTGATCTTTGCCCCGACACCTCCCTTCATCTGACAGCCGCAAATGAAACAGCGATCCCATACCTCGGGTACGTGGAGCTCTGCGTCTGTCTCAAGCAAGCCGGTAAGATGGAAGTTCTGGTACCATTCCTGGTGACAGACTCAAGGGAAACGCTCATCATCCTGGGGTCCAATGTAATCTCAGTGATAGTCAATGGCTCCCTCGATGGTTGTCAAACTCGCGATGTGATGGCCGCCCTCCTTCCAAATCACCCTGAGGCGACGGTCGATTCTGTAGTGAAGGTTATCACCACTAAAGAGCTCCCTCCTGTCCGACCAGTAAGTTCAGGGAGAAAGCCCCGATGTCTACCCCCTGGTAACTCTGTGATCGCCTGCAGAATACACGCTGGAGGTTTGCAAGGTAACCTCGCCCTACTAGACCCGGTCCTAGACCCCTCATTACCAGAAGAACTGGAAATTCAGCCAGCCCTTGTGGAGATAGGTGAAGGAAGATTTAGCAAGGTGGATGTCTTAGTGACCAACAGTTCAAAAGGAAGAATCTACCTGCCGAAGCAGACAGTAATCGCTTCGCTGGAACCTATTTCGGACTGTCACCCCTTCCCACAAGATGATTCGGCCAGGGTCAACGAGGTCAATATCTCTTTGGCGGATGACTGGCTTTCTGCATTCCAGCTTGATCATCTATCCGACTCCCAACAAGCCAGAGTACTAGAAATGCTCAGGGAGGAAAAAGCGGCATTCTCAACTGGAGATGGGGACATCGGAGAAATAACCGAGCTACAGATGAAGATCAACCTGAATGACCATGTTCCGGTTCAGAAGACATATATGTCAATCCCACGCCCACTTCTGCGTGAAGTGAAGGACTACATCCAAGGCCTGTTGAAGAAAGATTGGGTACGGAAATCATCATCTCCATATTCTTCTCCTGTAGTGTGCGTGAGAAAGAAAGACGGGTCATTGAGGCTTTGCATCGATTATAGGGCACTCAATGCGAAGACCATTCCAGATAGGCAGCCCATCCCCCGCATCCAAGATGTTCTTGACGGCCTAGGTGGGAACGAGTGGTTTACCACACTCGATCAAGGGAAGGCCTACCATCAAGGGTTCGTTGCCGAGGAGTGCAAGCACATGACTGCCTTCGTCACACCATGGGGACTATACGAGTGGAACCGGATACCATTTGGCCTCACCAATGCGCCTGCGGTTTTCCAAAGGTGTATGGAGGGTTGTCTCGAAGGCCTCACTGGTGACATCTGCCACGTTTACCTTGATGATGTCCTGGTATTTAGTCCAACCTTTGGCCAACATATCGAGCACCTAAGGATGGTACTAAGAAAGCTTCAAGAGAAGGGGATCAAGCTCAAGCCATCCAAGTGCCGATTTCTTCAGAAGAAGGTGAAGTACCTTGGCAGAATTGTCTCGGTAGAAGGTCACGAAGCCGATCCTGCTGACATCCAAGCCGTCGAAGCTCTTAGAGAGAAGAAACCAAGTACTATTGGTGAACTGAGGAGAGTGCTGGGACTTCTGGGATATTACCGGAAATACATTCCCAATTTTTCCAAGCAAGCGGGACCACTGTACAACCTTCTCACCATCTCCCCAGGACAACAACCAAGCCGAAAAAGAAAGGGGACCAAAATGGTGAATGTTCTCCCTTCTAGCCACCCTATCGTCTGGACAGGAGAGCACCAGGACATCCTGAATGCCCTAATAGATAAGCTGACACAAGCCCCAATAATGGCATACCCAGACTTCCAAAAGCCATTTGTTCTGCATACTGATGCGTCGAACCAGGGTCTTGGAGCCGTCCTTTATCAGAAGCAAGAGGGCAAGCTGAGGGTGATCGCGTATGCCTCGAGGACACTGACACCTGCTGAGAAGAAGTATCATCTTCACTCTGGCAAGCTGGAGTTTCTGGCGTTGAAGTGGGCAATTTGTGACAGGTTTAGAGATTATCTCTATTACTCTCCACCGTTTACTGTGTTCACCGACAATAACCCATTGACGTACGTCCTCACTTCGGCAAAGGTCAATGCCACCGGTCTACGTTGGGTTGGTGAGTTGGCTGATTTTTCATTCACCATCAAGTATCGACCAGGAAGGGCAAACATTGATGCGGATACGTTATCAAGGGAGCCCCTTGTCATAGACAACATGACAGAGTACTCAGAGGAAATCTCTCCCTCTACTATCCATGCGGTCAACCAAGGAGTGAAGGCCAGTGAATATCACAACATCTCCTGGATAAGTGCAGTTAGTGCTTCGCAAGAGGATGAGCCTGCCGACTTTGACCAGCCCTCACTGGGGAAGCTCAACAGGGAGGACGTAAGGCTGGCCCAGGAGGGGGACCCTGCAATTTCTCACGTGCTGAAAGCGCTCCATGTAGGAACTCCACCCAGCAAGCAGCAAAAGAAGTCACTTCCCAGAGCTGCTGTTCAAATACTCCGGGAATGGAAGAAGCTGAGCCTCGGTAAAGACGGGCTTCTCCATCGAAAGACCAGTTGGTACACTCAACTCATCCTCCCATCCAAATACAAACAAGTAGTGTATGAAGAACTCCACAACAACATGGGACACTTGGGTCCAGATAAAGTGCTCCACTTGGCAAGGGAAAGATTCTATTGGCCAAACATGGAAGATGATCTTACTCGGTATATCACCCAGCAATGCGGATGCATCAAACAGAAAAGACCCCAAAGAGTGACCAGAGCTACACTTATCCCTATCGAAACTACCCAGCCCTTTGAGTTAGTTTCGATTGACTTCCTTCATCTTGAGCGTAGCAAAGGTGGCCATGAGTATATTCTTGTGGTAGTCGACCATTTCACCCGCTTCACTCAGGCCTACCCCACTCGGAACAAGAAGGGAAAGACAGCTGCAGAAATCATCTTCAACAACTACTGCCTCAAATATGGGTTCCCAAAACGACTCCACCATGACCAGGGTAAAGAATTTGAGAATCACTTGTTCGACCGACTGCAGGAACTCTCTGGTATCTCACATTCTCGCACAACACCCTATCATCCCCAGGGAAATGGCCAAGTGGAACGGTTTAACCGAACATTACTTGGAATGCTTCGCACCCTTGGTGAAGAACAGAAGAGTAATTGGGCTGCTCATGTCGATAAGGTTGTGCATGCTTACAATTGCACACGGAATGAGTCAACGGGATATTCACCCTTCTTCTTACTCTTTGGAAGACACCCTCGACTCCCAATCGACCTTGCTTTTGGACTCGAGAATGACCATGATGGGAAGGGTCATGCTAGCACGAATGAATATGTCACCCGATGGAAGCAACAGATGGAACAAGCCTACGATATCGCTGCCAGGAATGCTGGTCATTCATCTGACCGGAGAAAAGAGCAATATGACAAGAAGGCCAGATCTGTTACTCTCATGCCTGGAGATCGTGTTCTCGTCAAGAATATGCGTCCATCGGAGGGCCCATCCAAGCTGAGAGCATATTGGGAAGACCAGGTTTATGTGGTTGTCAAGCAAAGAGGAAACCTCCCGGTCTATGAACTCAAAGGGGACGATAGTCGAAAGATTAAGGTGCTGCACAGAAATCTCCTTCTTCCATGCAATCTCCTCCCAAGACCACCACCACAAGGACAAGCAGACAGTAGCAACGAAGGATCCTCCCAAGTGAGAAACTCTCATAGGACAAGAAATCTAGTCACCCACAGACGAAATGGAGTGTCGGAGGAACTAGATGAATGTGAGAGCAGCGGTGATGAGCTGGATTATGTTACTGTCCAACCGGAGTTATCAGCCCCAAGAGAACAACAAACTCACATATCCATCCCGGAAGATGACGGTATATCACAACCGCCCCCAGATAATAACCAAACTCCACTAGAATCGCTATCCAACACTCCAGGAAGGCCAGTGGGTGAAGGGGATCACATCTTGAATGATCAGGAGGCCCTTACAGATGATGTTGCCATTAACGAGGAAGTTCGACCTCGGCGTACAAGACTCCCTCCTTCGCGCTTCACCTATGATCAGCTAGGGCAACCATCCACGGTACCCCTGCACATTAACCATGTGTTCAACAATGATGGACCAGAATTTAGTCATCCTACCTCACCCTATTTCCCCAATCAATCAGTACCTCAAATCAATCATTTCCCAATGCCTTTGTGTACTAACCAACCGTTTTATTCTGGACCCACACAGCCCACAGCCCCATTCAACCCCAATTACCAGCCCTTCAATCTCCAGTTCCAGCAAATTGGAGCCAATCAACCGTCTCAGGTTATGGGACCTCACCCCCTCTCGTGGCAGTTTACCCCTGGACCCCAACATCGGCTAGGACCACACCATTGGCCTACAACGAATCTCGTAACCCAACCGCGAGCCTAACTGAACTGGACTGAACTGATCTGAACTGAACTGGACTGAACTGACCCTCAACAACTCGCTAAAGGTGACTGAGGCCTGATGAATATGTTTTACAAAATATTTTAAATGTGATACGGTGACTGAGAGGCATAGTCATTGAAGGAGTCGATGTCAAGGAACAAACACAGCGCTGTGGAAGGTGGTTGCTGATAGTTAAAGACTGAAATGAATTCCAGCTATATGGGCAGCTTGATGACCGTGTCACCGCTAGCTCATCCTATCAGAACCTCAGAGCTTGGACATCGCTCATTGGAGAATTCGCTAACAACCGGTTGTTGCATCATGTTAAATGAGGGATTGTGAACTGATTTTAAGTCAAAGAGACTGTGGTTTCAAACTTTATGGACTGCGCAACCATAAGACCTGATTCCACCAAAATTGGACCAATCACCAGGATGTTAGCGGAACATGCCTTCGTTTAGAAAGAATCACAGACTCTTTTGAAAATTTTTGTTTATATAATTATTTTGAATATGACGTGTTGTTATAGTATTAATGTCGTTGTCCACCAGTGATTTTGTAATGTCGAGGACGACATTTCTTTTGGTGGGGAAGAGTGTGATCCCTGCAAAAAGAATTAGCTTAAGATCCCCCCCCCCTTTTTTTTGTTTTATATTATATCACAAACCAGATTATCTTTGCTTTTACAACTCCCCACTTTGATTAAGCATAATATTACCCTCCCCTGATTTACCAAGAGGAGACCATTATTACCCCTACCCAAAGAATGGTAAAGTCCTGGAAGAGAGAATAGGAGAAAGCAAGCTCGGTAGTGATACCTTTGTGTGAGATGAACCATTCCACACTAAGTTATTACCATCACAACACACCACTGATTGTTTCTCTCGTCATTTCATCTTTCAGGTAAGGACAATCATTCAATTTCATTGTTTTATTTATTTGTTATGTTTTAATAGTAATGCTTACTGGATCATTATCATTGTTATAATGTTTGGACAAGTCTATTGGATAAAAGAAGCATTCTAGGGACTATTCCAAGTTTGAGAGATAGTTGAAGTGTGTATAAAACCATATCAAGTTTATTTCCTGATAATTGACATGTTGGGTCTCATACAATCTTGGGAAAGTCTTATCCATTATGACAGTGATCATGATTAACCTGAAGAGATTGTTGTATGTTGCAACTGTATTACATTTGAGAAGTGCAAACCATTGCAGATTATATTTCTAATGTGAATGGATTTCTGACTAGTTAATAATGCTGTGATGTTTGCTTTATACTATGATTCATAGGACAATATGAGTAGATAAGATTCATGAGAGAATACATGTTTCATATTTTGTATATTGAAAATATCAGTGGTGTCATTTAATTTACTTGAATACAAAAACACAAAGATGATTACATGAAATTGGTTTAGATCCTTAACTCTTCAGTATGAACTGGGCTGTAGCACAGCAGTGTGAGATTGTTTTCTGGAATGTCGCTATTTCCTTCCCCCTCCCCAATCTCCCTCTCTCTCTCTCTCTCTCTCTCTCTCTCTCATATGTTTGCCAAGCTCTAAACTCTGCATTTGCCCTTGACGGTTTATTTGCATGTGGATCAAAACTCCTTGCTCAGAGTCTTGAAACAAAGGGAGCTCTGTCGCCTTACCCATTCCCACTATTAATTTCCCCCAGAGTCCATTTTAAAGGTGATACTGACATGAACCATTCTGTGCTTTAATGTTTGGGGTCATTTCACATCAAACCGCTATACTTGTATTATACATCGATATTGTTTTACTGTTCTTAATAATGCCTGTTCCTTGCTATTGTAAATCAGTGTTTGTAATTAATGGGTTCATTCTAACATGTTGAGAATACAGAGTTGTAGGAACTAGAGTTAGGGAGGGATCTAAGTTAGTTGTAAATGTGAATAGGGCCTTTGCCAAGGGGAGTGCGAGTGCCATCACTGGTAATAAATTATCAGATTACTGAACAGAGGTAGTGTTTACACTATACCCAATTGCCATTGCACTGTATTATTTTGGAACAGGTGCGGGTCATGTTTACACTAGGCCTACTGAAGTGATACTTAATCTTGGGAATAAAGTTAGTCTTTACATTCCTAATGTGTATAATCAATTAAATCTAAAGTCATTGCAATGTTTTGTATATATACCATACCCTTACGAATGCTAGACGTAATAGCATTGCTTTGTTTATCTTGTTTTAGTTCTTTTATATTACTTTTAGTTATGGTATAATGAAGTCAAGTGTTATTCTAAATAGATCTACTGATAGATTATTGTAGTTAGATACACAAGTCTGAAAGAAAATACTGAACGTTATATTTTGTTTGTTAATTGTAACAATGTTTTGTATTACACTTTATTCTTCTTTTGAGATGATATTTTAGAGAAAAGTTTGAATAAACGTGTCGATTCCACACTAAGTTATTACCATCACAACACACCACTGATTGTTTCTCTCGTCATTTCATCTTTCAGCCCCCTATACCCCTATAGGGGCGTTACAAATGTAATAATGAATTGATTGTTGTGGTGGTGATGGATGTGGTATACCTTTTTTAGGTGTCTTTTTGTGAGCACTCGTCAAGAGTAGGAGATTTAGTATAAAAAAATGACAGATTACAGAGTATAAGAAAGAAAAATTGCATATTCACTAGAGAAATTGGAGAGGAGAAAAACAAGACAAAAACAGAAAGTTAAAGTAAACATCTTAATAATTCATTCATGCTTCATTGCTTCGTGAGCTTGTGAATGACCCCTGCACAGCCTTGTGCAAAGAATTATTAAAACCTTAATACCTTAATGAGGATCTCTAATCCAGTACGAGGGGTGCATGGCTCCAGTGTAACAGGTGACAGCCAGTCACCCGTCTGGAGTCGGTGGGGTTAATACATCGGTGTTAATGATTGTGATTACCCCTCAATTATTGATATGATGAGTTGTTAATTGAGAGTACGTAGGGTGAGTGGGACTTTAGTGTCTAGACAAGCCCGGCCCTGAGTTGCAGATGAAAAGAGAGAGAGAGGGGGAGTCATATCCCAAACTGTGATTAAGTCAAATTGTAACGAGCTTGAAATTAATTCATTTCTTGTTTATCCACATCAAATATACATGCATGCTTTGTGATTGTTGAACAACAGAAGTGTTATCTTTAACTCCTGGTATAGTTGATAAACATAAAGAAAAGTCAAGTTCGTGGTTGAAAGTGTCTTTAGTGTAGATAAGCAGTATATTTCTATAATCAACCTTTCAAAGTAGTAATTTCGAAATGCATAATCTTAATGATCATATTGCATATTTCATTTGTTACCAGTATATATTTCATAGCCTTATTCATCAAAAATCAGAGCTATGATATCCAGCTAGATTTAGAAATCATTCTTTTACTCTATAAAAGAAATACAAAAACAGATAGTGGTCTCATACATGTACATGTCTCAATTTATTTTATCATATCTATATATCTGTATAATGCAAAATAAAATTGAATTGAATTGAATATATGACATTCACATATCAAACTGATGAGCAGAATGCAACCAAATAGACTCGAATAGTAATTCATCGTATTTTTTTCTCTTCATCAGAAAGAGTTTGTCTCGCCCCGAAATCTCACTAAAGTTCCCTTTCAATTAGAGGCACAAAAATTCAGGATTTTCCAGGCCACACTTGCTCAATCTGCTCCTTTTTCCCCATGTGAAAAGTTCGAACAGTTGCAAGAACTGTCTGTCAGAGTGGGCTTATGAAATCACAACAGATTGATCTCAAGGGATTCCCAGGTATTAGAGAACATTAGGTGGGTGTCATTAAAGGTTTAAAGAGCATATTACCAGGGATAGGATAACAGTTGAAGATGAGTCAAGCTCAGGGGCAAGTTGGAGCTATGTTTTGGGGTCAGACCTTTTTTTTTAAATGAAAGCATTAATCGTAGCTGGTACTACAGTTCTTCAGATGTAGAGTTTTATTGGTAAGAGCTCTAAAATATAGCATGTTTTGGTTCATCATTTTAATCAGTTTAATAAATAATTCAAACACTTATGGTAGTCGAGCTGAGCTATTCATCCCACAATTATTTATGTTGTCATAATCTTTTCAATTTTTTGATCACAGAGTTTATTCTTTGAGATCAGAAGTTTCAAATTTAATCAGTTTACCAATAAAATAATGTACCAGTGTACCTAAAACAAAGCAATTGTTTCCTAAAAATTACCAGTATTTTGTAATTTATTAGTATTTAGTTAACAGCAGTTTGACAATCTCTTAATATGAAATCACCAGTGCGTGTGTCGGGACATGGACCAGGGCAGGGGGAAACTTGATGACTAAGCGTGAGATTTTGACGCTATTGTTATTCTTAATCATTAGATGGAGGATGCATTGTAATCAGTAAGCTTTTCCTTTGACTAACCATGGACCTTCCTAGTAGGTCCGTGGACTAACCAGGTGTGTCGGGGAATAATATCAGTAGTATCAATGGGAAAGACAAGGGGGTGAATTGAATAAGTGGAGCTGGGGCGTCACTGATCCCCCGTAAGCCCCCCTGACCCTGACGATGTATCTGGGTGACAGGAAAATTATCGGGGGCAGGCGACCGTCATGTGTCATGTATGGAAAAGCGAATCGCACTTGAATTTTTAAAGTTCCCTCAAGTTCACCACACACTAAATGTTCTGACTGCAATCTATATTTGGAAGAATTTGCCCTAGCCTTTTGTCATGAACATTTAAACATTGCAAAAACACAATTGATGTTCTTGAATTATCATTTGAATAGTACATGTACCATCACAATTTCAGGGTATTTACAAGTCTCCTGGAAGGGGGAATAACCAAACTGGCTCAGAATTGTGCGATGGCCTATAATTTGAAACGGATTAATTTGGCCTTTTTTGTCTGACTAGAAGGCTTACAATGCTCTTGAATTTTATTTCTTAGTATTAATATCATTGTCCAGAACCTCAATCAGCAAGATTATATTCATTGATGTATTTCGGGCTTGTGAAATTATATGGGTCATATACCCCCTACGTAGGGAGATATTTATATCAAAGAGTTACCAGGGTCCGGTTTCATAAAACTTGTTATCAATAACAACTGCCTCATTTCTATCTTCAATGACAAATGCACTCTCAGCCAACCAGATTCAAGGATATCAGTAGCTTATAACAATTATTGTAACTTGTTATTGATAACAAGTTTTATGAAACATGGCCCAGAGTTCCGTATTTATATTTTATAATTCGAGTGAAGTTATCAGAGAATATGCTAATTTGAATTGCTAATACTGTGAAATAAATCACCTTGAATTGGTAGTTTATTTCTATTGTTTGTGTCTGTGCAAGCTAGCAGTTGATGGTGAAGCTGTAACATTTCCCCGCTTGAGTTGTTACTCTATCAGTTTGTACTGGTAGAGTAACCTTTCTTGTTAATCAAGACATACAAGCAAAAGTGTAAATGTTCCTTTTCCTATTTGAAACAACAGACCGAAAGACATTCAGATCTCTTTAATAATGCAATTAGAGGACTTCCGGGAACTCTCGTGGAACCGTTTTTAAAGTCTAAATTTAAACCTCCCTTTTCAAAACGGAAGACACCCAGTTCACACCCACATTCTAAAAACAATTAAACCATTCTTAGTTCAATTAAAGAGAACTTCCTGCGACTTTCCTTGTTGTCTTTCATTAATTAGAATCTGTCATTTGAGTGGTTGTAGAGGCTTGTACTTAGTCTTAATTATCTATAAAAAGGCCTTTATTTTTTTCCACGCCCAGACTCTGATTACAATCAAACCATACATGACCATGGGTCTTGGTTATATTTAAAAATAACTTCCTGTAGCTTTTCTTGTTGTCTTTCTTTAATTCGTGTTTGTATTTCAGTGATTACATTTGCAGAAAATAGCGGAAATTGTATGGAACCGTTCTTCAAGTCTAAATTTGTATCCTCCTCCCTTTTCAAAATTAGAATCTGTCATTTCAGTGGTTTTAGAGGTGTGTTATAAGCCTCTGCGGTTCGGAATGATGGCTTTATTTTTGTTATTGCAGAGGCGCGTCTTGGACATTTTTCACATCCAGACTCTAATTACAATTAAATTGAACTTCCTTGATGTCTTTCTGTAATTAGAATCTGTGTTTTTGTGGTTGTAAATCTGTTTTTGTAGCCTCTGTGGTCCATAATGATGACTTTATTTTTTTTTGCTGCAGAGGCGTGCCCTAAGCCTTTGTAATCTATAACAGCCACTGGCTAATGGTGGCCTGTTCTCCCCTTAAAAACAGTGTGGCATACCTTACATACACAAAAGAAAATGTCCCCCAACCTCTTTCAAATTTTCAACTAAAAGGCAACCAAATATTCTGATACCCCCCTTTTTTTCTTTTGCGTGTCAAAATTTTTTTGTGCCCCAAAACCTGGATTCACCCTTAATAACAGTGGCTTTATTTTATTTTTGTCATTGTAGGGGCGTGTACTTCGCTTCAATGATATACAACAATGATTTGATTTGATTTTCTTCATTGTAGGGTAGTCTACATATAGCCTCGATGATCTACGACATTGATTTTGTTTTATTTTTGTTGTTGCAGAGGATTAATTGTACTAGCCTCCATTATCCATAACAATAGCTTTCTTCTATTTCTGTCTTTGCAGAGGCGTGTACCTGGCCTCGGTGATCTATAATGATGACAAAGTTCTTGTGACAACGGAAGACTATCTCCCTATCATAGAGGTCGACGAGAACTTCCCTAGCAACGTCCAGCAGGATTTCCTCTGGTTCATGAAGGTAAGGTCGAAGGTCACAGGACTCAAGAATCAGTGGAAGAAAGAAGCGAAGATCGTGCAGAGTAGACTAGAATATGGATGATATGAAAATGATTTTCATATCTTGCATTAGAGTATCGGTGATACCATTAAAAGTTTTTTTTTGTAATTAGGTAATAATGCAAAATTTATGTTAAGAATGCCTGTACAAGCATCTTTGTTCACTTTAAGCAATTTAGGAAAAAAATCAATGTGTAGAAAATGTAATGAATATAAGTTGTTAGGCCGGTAAAGCTAGTGAATATTTGTGAATTATCTTCTGTCATCTCAAGTGATTACAGATTTTTAAAAATTATTTTATTTTTCATTTGGAAGGTGGCACAAACATGGGAGGACGTCGACCTGCTGCGAACAGACCTGAACCAGTCGACAGCATCCTCACCGGTGGTCCACTTCAGAGGGCGCCTCCTACAGGCTGCCGCCCAGTTGCAAAGCATTATGGGTATGCAGGACCTGGGCAAGCTGTACTATGAGCCGGTCAAGGACAGCCAAGGAATCGTCATCTTTACACTCATTAACAGTGTCAAGGTATAGTCAGACTTCTTTCAAATGAACGACTTCCTGGTGTTAATTTTCTCAGTTTTAATCATTTGCGGTGGCGGGTGACTCTACATTGGGACCTAAAAGATAAAACAGAAAGATGCTTTTGAGAATTATGACATAAGCTCCTGTTGAAGCTAAAACCTGTGTCATAATTTCCCAAGCTCTTTGGTAGTGCATACTGACATTATATCATATTGTAATAAGTGGTATGCAAGAACAGAGTATAATTACAATTTCTCTTCTCTTCGTTGGGGGGGGGGGGGGGAGCAGTCGTCTTGTATATATATATATATATTATATATACACACATCTCTACATGCACCGTTAAAGGGAATCCTTTTATTTCAGCCTGTTCAAATTCACCTTAACACACGTTCGCCTTCGCTTTAATGCAGCATTGCTATAAAGCTTGTATTTTTAATGTATATCTTTTAAATGTTAAAAGGTTCATGAATTTGTCATCAAGTTTGAATATCTGGCTTAGATTATTTGGGTATAGAAAATTTAATGACATGAAGAAAATGTGGTTTCAACCTGTTCAGGCCATTAGATGTCTTTTTAATAATTTTGAATACACGCAGTAGAACTACATTCACTTGAGCTGGTGGGGTAACCCCTAACATAGATTAGAGGATAATAATGTTTTTAGTTAAACGATGAAACCTAATTCATGATATTTTATTCTGTAATTTGTATTTGTTTGATTAGGACTCAAGAACAATAAACAGTGCAGCCCTCAAGTGGGTCAGTATGACGAGAGTTCAGAAGAGGAAATCTATGAGTGTGGAGTGCCCAGTAGCTGCTGACATACTACTTACATCATTACCAGTAAGTGGGACTGAAGAGTTCAAATTAAGGAAGAGGGTTGGACATAATGTGCCCAAATGATATGATTTGATTTGATATTAACGAGAGTGGAGAATTTTGCTTTATTTTGTTTTAACTCAAAAATTAATTTAACCCTCAAAATTTTGAAATATCAATAGGGTGCCTATGCAAAGGGATTTTGAAAATTTAATTTAAAAATTTGGACCCCCTGTCAAAAAACAAAATATTAGTGTTGAGCCCTGCACAAGATATTTATCGCAACAATCGAAGTGTTTAGCAAAATTTTTACATCTACATCAAACTTGGTGACCCTTCTAGATGGTCAATGGTCAGATCCCTGCACAGCCTGCCATCTTTTCAATAATAATAATAATAATAATATGTTCCATTTATATAGCGCAGTCACTATATGAATATACTCTACTGCGCTTAATACAAAGTATTAAGCAATCCATTATTGCGACTCGTCAAATGGAAAATTGCAGGGAGTGAGATTAGTTTGCATGGTGATTGGATCCATTAAAAGGAGGGTCATTGGTGACCATGGACAGTCATGCATCTTAATGACCTGTCTTATTGTGAGGAAGATAAAGAGAGTTTGGTACAATTGTATGGACGATTAAGGGAACTTGGTACAATTATAAGGAAGATAAAGGGAGTATGGTACAATTTAAAGGAATAATTTCTAGAGTAAAATGGCTTTTACTGGAAGAAACAGGATGCTATGGAATATGCCAGCATTTGCTTGGACAAACAACTCTGCAGTGAGAAAATTACCAAGAATCAAATAGTTCTGTACCCATTACAGGAATAAGGCAGAATAGAGGGAATTTAAAAGATCATTTCATTTTATTATGTTAGTTTTTCTTCAGGAGATATTTGATGAGGTTGTAAAGAGTGATGGAGTAAAAAGTGTCAAATTTTATTGGAAAATTGAGCAATTTCAAATTTTACTGTTAGGTAGTTATTTAGGTACATTCTGTCCATATAACTTCATTTTGATGAGGGTATTGCAATATTATGAGTAATATAGTTATTTGTTTTCAATTACCTATGAAAACTGTCCCAAAGTATAATGGTGCCTCAAAATCTTGATGCACCTATGCTAATATGAAAGATTGTTACCATGGTAACTCATCATTTTGCACCCTCCATCCCTCTGTCTCTATCAGGAGAAGATCATCCACCACCAGGTGAGCAGCTTACCCCTCTCCCGTGGCCTGTACATCGGCTACCTCAAGCTTCGGAGCTCGTTGGGCAACATCCGTATCCAGGTACCCGAACGCCATCCTAGCATGCTGCCTCACATCAAGGTGAGGGATAACTACAACGTCTCGCAGGAGGAGTGGGACTGGTTACACAGTCTTGACAAGTGCGAGGTAAGCGGAATGAAATGATAGCGATGATGATGAGTTGATGATAATGATGATGAGATGATAATGATGATTGATGACGATGACGATGGTGATGATGGTGATGATGATGATGGTGATGAGGATGATCATGATGGTGATGAGGATGATCATGATGATGATAATGATGATATTAGTGATGATGCTGATGATAATGGTGATGGTGACGATAATTACGATTATGATGATGATGATGATGATGATTATAAATTGATGATGATGATGATAATAATTTCTAATTATAATAATACAAATAATCAGACCCAAAATCACAGATGCCGCTGTTGCCGAAAATCTTCAGTTTATATGGGGTTTCTACTCTACGCTTTAGTCCAAATATGATTAGATCCTTCTTCTTCAGGGGGGAATACAAGTATGTTTTTATGATTGTTACAGCTAAAATTGTTATTTACATAACAAAAATATTTGACTCATGACATTTTCAGCATTTTCATTGAAAAGAGAAAGAGGAAGCATATTACAGAGTGGGTCTTAATAATTAAGATTATTCATGTACTTTCACCTTGATCGTTTTAGGTGAAGAAGAAAGCAACCAGGATACAGGAAGATTTCCAGCGCCAGCTTTCATCAGCGACCCGGAAACTATTGACCAGGTTAGGGGTCACCGAGGAGGAAGCTATCACCCACAGACTATGTGACCTTGAGGTCGTTGAACTCAGTAGTGAGGTCAGTTGAATTTGCAATCTATGATAAGATATATTAACTTCAAAATCTTTAATCTCATCGCTCAATATATATTTGTACTTGAAATCCTTTTCGCTTTATTTTTCGATTGAAATTTTTTTGAATATATTGAATATCATCAATTCACAACCTATGAGCAACAAAAAAAATAAGTTTCAAAAAGTTTGTGTTAAATCTACTACATCAAATAAGTTTGTTGTGATACAATGAAGATCGCATCATGCAATAACACAATTGCAAAGTCTTTCAGAAATCATGCCAAGGGCAATTTCAATACCTTATTGTGTTTCCAGTAGAAATCATGTTTGGATTATGTAATATGTAATGCATTTGGCATTTTGACTTGCCCTCAGGTTTATTTTTTAAGTCTTTCTGACTGTGCTTGATATAAGGTACAGCAACTGTTCTCCTTTATCTTGTTTATTTATTAAGGTATCATTAATCAAATTTTCTTCTTTTTTTTCTCATGTCACAGGTCTCGTTCATTTTGCTGCTCCCTCCCTTGGGTAGTGTATGCATAGGACCGGGGACACCATCCGATGATTGGATCATTAGCAGGGACTACACATCCATCTCGGTGCCAGTCTTTGAAATGAGTAAGTCTAGCATCCTTCTTTTCAAGTTGTTATCCTGTCTCATTGTCGAGTTGGCAAGGTTTGCAGAAAGGAGGGCGTCATTAATTAACACTTTTATATTAATTAGCTTGTCAATAAAGTAACTTGTTTGAACGTTTGTAATAACTTTCTGGGAATTCTCAGCATGCGTAGTCTATGTTTGAAGATAATTAAGAAATGTATATCTGTAAGATTTAAAACTCACTCCCAGCTTCTGTTTTTTTTTATGTTGCCCATATGGATAGATTCTGAAATTCCGAAATTCCTGAATTCATTATAGATATTTGTACATAAATTCTTTACTAATACATGTATTGTGACTGATTTTAAATTCATGCATTTGTAATGTGATTACTCTTCATAACTTGGGGCCATTTTTCATCTTTTTGATTGGCAACAAAGAATGAAAGATTTATCGAGGGAATCGGTCATAAAGGATGAAAACGTTCAACAATTAGACAAGCACACAAATTTTGTTTGAAACACAGTTTTCTACAAATCTAACCTCTCAGCTCATAGAAAGGGTTGCTAAAATGTTTCTTTCATTTAGAAATGATCTCATTTCTGACTTACTCTGATATTTTATTGGATGTGTTAAACATGACATTATCATAACAATTCCATTTGTATGCGAGTTGTCAAAGTTTTTTGCTATTCTTATACATGATACTCTAATGCTGTGAACCTGTTATCCTTTCAGTTCATATGAGTACATATCATGGAGACTTCATCCGTCGTTATGCACGGCTCTCGTCGATACTTGAGACAGAAGCATTGATCACCCAGCAACAACTTAGAGAGGCTTTCTCAAATGACGAACTCAATGAGGCTAAACAGAGGCAGACACAAGTGGATGAATTTCAGAAGGTAAGAAGGAGAAACACTTTGCGCGACGCTCGCATACATTGACTTTTATGGCTGCAGAACAAGTCTTGGGAATATCTGTGTATGTCTTGTCCTGATATTGTCTAATGAGAAACAGCTAGAAGGTCACACAATCTGTTTTTGAGGTATAGGGAAATGAGAGATAACTTTGGATCTCTCTTTGGAAGTATTATATTTTTCTCTTATCCATTTTTACTGCAAATATTATCCGTGATTTCCTAATTATCTATTTTATCTTGTCTTGTTTTGCGCTAGACAATGACCTAGAACTCTGTCAATGGCCATCTTATGGCCATCATGTCTATGATTCACAGCCCTTTCGTTCTTAGCAGACAATATAATTTATTGAAGCCCAAACTTAAAATTTAGTGTTTAAAAGTGTTAAAACAGAACTACATTCTTTGAATGGTAAAGAATCAAATATCAATATCACCTCTATGGTGCATGTATACTATGCTGTTTGCAGGTGAAAGATCTATTGTAACCAACTGAAAAATTTGCAAGAGATCATTTGTTGCATTTAAGAACTTTTGACACATATAGTAAGACCGAAATTAATGAAAAAATGTCCCATTTCTCTTTCAGTCACTGGACCTGATGTGGAGAGGGATGAGATGGATCATGGATATCCTCCAGTATGCCAGGGACAAACAGATCAAAGGAGGTGTCCCTCTCTCAGTTCTCTATGCTCCACCCCCGTCACCAGTGGATGCTTCTGAAGACATTCTAGCTACCATTGGGCAGTGCATGAAAGGTGGGTCATACCATTTCGTTTTCAGGGGATGTTTTTTTTTTCATCTTTTCAGTGGAATTAGTGCTGGGGATGTTTTATTCTTGATGTACTTCTGTATGAGAAAAGTTTTGGATTGATGGCTAGTATGCATTGCTGGTTGATATAATTTTTTCCGTCTTGTTATCATTCAATATCTTGCTTGGAGAAATATGGCTAATAACAATATTTTCAATCGTGATTTGTTTAAAAGCTTTTGAGTCTGTAAACAGCTTAGGATATTTGAACATTAGCAATTCATGTTTTCCTCCATCAAGAATGTATTTATTCCATTTGAACATTTGAAACTGATAATCTAGATTTTCATTTCTAATACTATTAATTAATTACTATTTTTCTGTCATTTTACCTTCCTCCTTCCAGATCCCCAGAACCACTCGCTGCTGCCGCCTCCACCTTGCAGCAGCATCGGATGCCAGACGATGTTACTACCGGTGGAGAAGGCTGCGGATAATACCCTCAAGTCAGGCATCCTTAGGGTGTTCCCTGCCTACAACTCTGGTCTTGCCAAAGGAACTAGTGTCAAGGTAGGTACACCACCATCGTGTACACTGCTTTATTCATTTTGCTATCATCAATTTTATGTAAATGACCTTTTTGCGTACATAAACCACTTCGGAGATAGAATTGATTAAAAGTTTTAAGCTTAAGAACAGAAGTGTAATGTAAATATGGGTGTCAGGTGATGTTGATATTATGTCATATGTTTAAGTGAGTTTGGTCTGTTAGACAGTTTGTTTTACATGAGGAACAGATTTGAAGAACTCCTTTATGAGTTTTATCAAGAGTGAAACAGAATTATACCTGTGAACATTTGTTTGACATTAGTTGCAAATTCTACTAATTCTGATAATTCCTCCAGATTTTATGACAAAGTGTGAAAAAAGAATCATGCTGGAGAGAAATCTTAATTCATTCTAACTTTGGCATATTTTTCTATCTCTCTACAGCTTCATGTGACATCAAAGACATCCTGCGAAGACATTGTCAGCCTAGTAGTGCAGCAGCTCAACAAAGCCATGGAGAGCAGTGGCATGGAAACCCCTGCCTTCTCCCCAGAGGACTGTGCCCAGTTCTGTCTGGTTGCAATCATTGCCAACAAAGAGTACACTCTACAGGAGGACTTCTGTCCATTGCAACTCCAGAACCCCTGGACTAAAGGACAGCTGTTTGTCCGACCCAAAGACTCTGAGAGAGCTGTCCTCAATGTAGGTCCATCGACGGCTGTATAGCATCGACAGTAGGTTCGCATTCGTGTGCCATCTTTGCCAAAGTGACGAGCGTTTCCAGGATTTTGCTTCTTATTGCCATCGTAGAGTACCTGGAACTGCAGACATTATCTAGGAACTTCCATTTTGACAGAGAGGAAAATTATTTGCCTCCATGCAGGACCAAGTGTGAATTCATAGCCTCAACCAAATCTCAATGGAAATACTGTTGTTTTCTACCAAAAGTAAATGGTAGTGCCAAGGATAGGGATAGGTTTAACTATTCCAACTTCAATTTCCTAAGGAGAATACCCTTCAATGCCTACATGTCTGAGACACATGTCTGAGGCCTCTCCAGCAGATGTATGTCTAGACTTTTTGGCCCCTGATTTTACCATGACAAAGGCAGGAGACCAACTTGCCTGTCAATGGTTTGATGAATATCCAATGATGGACTAGCAATTCTTGTGCAGCCTACAGATGCGTGTATGTGGACAGCATTGTCAAGTTCTTTTTTGACAGACATGATATATTGTTTTTGATGGAACAAAATATTCTGTCCATGTGTGGTCATAGTCTCCTGCAAGAAGCACCCATGAGTGGTGTTCTTCATTTCCAGAACAGCAGTATCCAGATAAAGGAGAAGTGACCCACCCCTCCCTAGGAATCGACCTGCCTTAGTCCTTCAAGAACCTTTTGAGAAGATGCCACGTTTCTGAAACACACAAGGTTTATACATCCTTCGGAAATGGATCCCAGAAAAAGTGGACAGCTCTTGTTCTCCAACGTTAGAATGTCATGTCTAGCTGTAAAACTGTCATGAATAGCCATAACTATGTATGTAGCTCTACTATCCATCAGAAGAAATATGTGGCCAGTTTGCTACTGTGTAGTACATGGAATTCTGGGAAGTGATGAATGTGTCTGTGCAACACCAAAGAATTCAAAGAAGTGTTACGATTATGGTTCGCAGAATATACCTTACCCATTCCATGCAGGCAAAAAGTATACATTCAAACCTGTCTACAGTGGTCACTTAAAACACCTCATTCTGGAAGGAAATTTGTGTTATAGAACCCATATAGAAAGGCTATCTGTGGCTACTTTTACGTTTCCCTAAGGTGGTCTCTATGGACAGGTTTCACTGTATCTTGGTTCACATAATCATGGACAGAATTCACTTGCATTCAAGTTCTAGAGAGAAAGGCTACATGTGGATATCTGTAATCTGATATTTGTGTTCTCCGTTTTCAAGAGAATGTAAATTATTTTTTACTCATTTAACTGATGTCTATGTTTGTATGCTATTATAGCAGAGGCTGTTTCTAAAGAGAGCTCAGTTTATGAAATACTCTGTTTATATGCGATTTATGTGCAATAATATTTGGTATATAATGGCAATGATCATGCATTCGTGTTGGTCAGTATTACAAGAAGTGCATGAGTGCATATGTAGAAACTACAATAGCCTGCATCTGTTGTCTTAAACCTTGCAACAGGTCACCCCATTTGGCAACATTTCAGCATGTAGGACACTGCACATGCTACCTTGTCTGTTAATACCTTGCAACGTGCGGCTCTGTTCACTTTGTACAAAATTACAGTTGTGGTTCGACTGTGCCATGCTGTTGGCTCTGCCATGTGTGAACGGGGCCTTGAGGGTTGTTCTGTTTTTCTCCAGAGTTCCAAGTTGTTTTCCATAGTTCGTATTTGATGTTGATCAAAGCTGAGAATATGATTAGTAAAGTGTCCTTATCTGTACAGTGTATATAGAATAATCAGCTGTGTTATTTAGGAAAGAAAGTTTAACAAGTCGTCATTTTATTAACCTAGAAAAGTTCTTTCCGTTGATTTTTATTTTTTGATTTGTGATCCCATGTGGTCTCCAAACAATTTCAGCCTTGTTGCCAAAACAGCAACTTTGGGTATTTTGCATAAATCCAAATGGCCACACGTATAGGCATATTAAACAGAGGAAGACAACTTTCGCACAATGTGCGCGCTGACACTAAACACTACAGTGTTGTTAATCTTGTACATAAAACCTGTGATACCATATTACCTCCCTTCGTCGTATCACAGGTTTCATTACACAAGATAAACAACACTTTGGATCTTAATATGCAAATTATGCAAATTGTCCAAAGTTGCTTTCTCAGCAACAAAGCTTAAGTTGTTCTGAGACCACATGGGATCACAAATCCACAAAATAGCTTCAACGGAAAGAACTTTGCTACGTTCAATATTGGCTACAACTGACTGTCAAATGGACTAAAGGATGTCGTCTGTTGAGAGCCAGAAGGGCGTCTGTGTTAAATTATATGAATTAACGCCCTTCTGGCTTTTGGCAGATAATGTGTGTGTGTGCTATGCAAGCAAACGACTCTTAGGAATAAACACCAGAATCTTAGACCGAAATGTTCATGTTCAGATATATTTCCAGAGAATACGTGGGGGTTTAGAGAGCCTTATTGTGATTTCTATTTACGAATTTTAAAATCTTAAAGCAATCTATAAATATAGGCTCTATTTTCATTTTTTGTGGAACCACGATTTCCTCAATTATGACATAAAATTGTTTAAAATTTGTTCTTTTAGGTAGGGCTTGAAAAAAATATGGACAGTTTACACTGCTGATAGTACAGGCATCAATAGATCATGAAGTTAGATGTAAACTGTTATGAATTGCATTTAGAGATATCATGCAGTATTTCTTTCTCCTTTCTTACTTGTATTTACTATTTACTTTGTATTATTTTGAATTTCAGCTGTGCTGCTATTAAAGATAGTAATCTCTGAATAAAGTGACTTTCTAGACAGATAGACAGACATATCCAAATTATATAAAATAATCACAAATTGTATTTGTTTTTCACATTGATATTATAAGATAATAAGAATTACGTGATTAGGACGACATCAATTTCTTCCCCAAATTTCTTGTCATGATATTATTGGCTGCCCTGAAGGGGGGGGGGGGATATAGTATTTTTAAAGTTTATTCGACTTTGTACTTTGGTATTATGTGCACACATGTGAAAAAAGCTATTTCACGTTTATTTTTAACGTACAGGACCACGTTTTGCGCCAAAATATTTTTGTTAAAGTTGTTTTGTAACCCACCTTTTGCAAGGGAGACATTTTAAGACACTCAAATTAATCCAGTATGACATTAAGTTTTTGCTCTCCTTTTTTTAGTAATGGAATTTGTTATCCCTCTTTGAATAATTTTTCTAAATATCGATATTGAAATGTTTGTAAACTTTGATCGTGCCATAGGCTTTAAGTTGAGATCACTTACAAGGTGTGAAGAATCATTAATGACAGAATTAATGAATCGAGTTTGAATATTCTGTTGTTGCAGTTATCTACCTCCTGGTATATTCATAATGAATCTCATACATGACATGACAATCAATTATTTGGTGCAAATTTTGCTTCAAAATTGATTGCTGAAGTCTTGTTATGTAAAAATGCTTTGCATACCTTATACATGTACACACTGTCCGCTGGTTTAAGATGATTTCTTTAAAGAGAAATAACCCAGAAAAAAAAAATGGCTGATCAAATAATGAATTATGACACACTACTGCCATCATGTGCAATCTGTGCATTCATACCTTAACAAATTTTGCAATACTGTTTATTCCTATTTATGAATATTTTAGTATTTATATTCAAACCATAATCTTTCAACTTTTCTGGGTAGGATAACCAGGCCCGACTCTTAGTGCAGGTCACGATTTTCATTATCCATTATTCATGGCCGGTAAAGCGTACTAAATTTAGTCCGGGTGTAAACCGTGACTAGCTGGAGAGATTTGGTCCATTGTTATGCGAAGCACCAAATGTCAGCCTCTACTTTCAATGATGAAATATTATAGTTCTGTAACTAATTGAACAAACAAAAATCACGTCGTGAAATCAGTTTCTCATTTTCATTGATTCATTGATTCCTTGATTCATTTTGTTCCATCATTTTGTTACAGAATGAGGTAGAAACTTGATGTTTACAAAATCGAGGATCAAGTTGAAACGGGTTTAAGTGGGTCCCCCCTTCATGAAGACAAGCCGTTGTTTCAAGGCTCGGATCTTGAAAGGTGAACTTAACAAGTGAAGAATGTATCATGAGATTGAAACTTTTCAATCTTGTGTAATACGTATGTTCTCATCGAGGTCAGTTAATCTGAGACCAAAGTAGAATTTGTGAATGCAAGATTTTTTTCCTCTGTTTTCTCGCTATCTTGAGTGTGTGAATCCCAAAGCCCTCAGTTTTCATTGAGTTCAATATCAACATCATTTTCTCCTTTAATTAGAAAGTGTAATAAACTATTATATATTTATATTAGACTTCTGTATTTGAGAGTATGAACAGAATGCAATTATAATATGTTAGAAACTGCCAAGAACGGTTCTTTCTTTGTGTAGGAGCAATGTGGAGATAGTGTAAATTATGCCGTTCACATATGGGATTTTCTTCTGTATGGATGTAAATATACTGTATATCTTGTGTATATGATTACCTTGTACATAGGAATGAAGATTTACTATTTATAATACCACATTGGAATAAATCACTGATAAGCCATTTAGATAAATGATGAATATTTTACTGAGTCATTAGTGTTTAGTATTGAGAGGATAGCACTTTACTTCAATGAGAGAGGGGAGGGAGAGAGGGAGAGAAGACAAAGTCATGACAAATAGATTAATAGAAAGGTGAATTAAGGGAGGCTGATCGCTCTGGTGTTTGAGAAAAATATCTTCAAGTCAGCGAGAGAGAGAGAGAGAGAAGAAAGTGCATTCATAGATAAAGCAGACATTGTGTTGGTTAAAAGAGAAAGCGATTAGTAAAACAGATGACCAAACAAGAGAGAGAGAAATCTATTTGCTTTGTGTATATGATTACATTGTGACTTTTGAAAAGTTACATCTTTGCCTTTAATGTTTGCCCACTCATGCATGACTCGATGGATCAATCTCATTTTTACAGGGAAGTTAGTCAATAAAAGTAAGAATACTCTTGCCAAGTTATTTTGCCCACAACCCTTTCGTTAAGAAGTTACGCCAATTTGATTAAGGGGGAGTTACTTTTTTGTTATTTATAATACCACATTGGAACAAATAACTGATAAACCATTTAGATACATGATAAAAACTTAAGAGTCATTGGTGTTTAGTATTAAGAGGATAACACTTTACTTCAGTGAGGGAGGGGAGAGAGAGGCAGAGACAGAGACAGAGAGACAGAGGGGAGAGAGGAGGATGAGGGGGAATATATAAACAACAAATGAAAGAGACAGGGTTGTTGGTCATTGGTAATTTAAGAGGATAACAGACAAATATTGGCGGGAGTAAGGAAGAGAAAATGATTAAGAGAAAGCAAGAGAGAGATGGAGAGAGGGGGAATTAAATGCGATGGTATAGAGGGAAAGGTATAGAGGGATAAATAGAAAATAGAAAGGAGAAGAGAGAAAGATTATTGGTTATTTTATAGTAAGATTAGATCTCGACTGATGGAGCAAGAGAGAGGGACAGAAAGAGAGAGAGAGAGAGGAGGGACTGCGGTGAGTAAGAGCAGGGATGAGCTGAGACAGTTGTCAGAGAGAGAGAGAGAGAGAGATGTTCGAAGCGAGAGAAAAAAGGAGGGACAAGGAAAATTGACAAAATGAGACCAAGAGTCCGCTATTCTTCCCTGTAATTCTCAAGATATTCATCAGTTTTGTTTTTCCACGTAGCAGGCTCAAACACATTAAAAAAAACCGATTGTTCTAATTATATCTTTTGAAATTTCCTCTGAAACGAAGACATGATAATAAACAATGTGAAAAAAAATGTTTTTAAAAAGGTCAGATTCACAGAAACAGGACAGGTATAGGCCTATAAGTCTAATCTGAAGGAGATATATTTAACTTAATGAAGATGGGAGGAGTGAAAATATTTCTTTCATATTTCCGGAACTTGAGGTGTGGTCACTTTGGCAATATTCCAGGATATTTGACTCCTGTGATACTTGGTAGTGTGACTCCATCCCATGCTGTTTGATGTCACTATTATGTCACTATTATGTCGTCACAGGCGATGTGATTGTGACGTTAGCATACGCGCTGCATTTTTATTGTGACGTACGCGCACCTCTTGAAGCATGCACTAGCTAGCTAGCTAGCTAGCTACAGAGATCCGGCCAGCCACGTTACATAAACATTAAACGAATATGGGCTGACACTTCGCACAACCCTGCGTCATCAACAGTACGTTACTGTGATGAACAACAAATAACAGAAAAGAAATGAAAACCAAAATATTGCAAGAAATAATGGTATAACATCTTAGCAACGGCATTGAACACTAGGTGAGGCAAAATAGGCTTAAATGGCATCGTTAGTACAGACACCATCTTGCCAAGAAATACAGAGTTTACGGATAGATCAGAGGCATGGGAAACACTTGATCACTGGGTTGCAGAGTGCAGCTTCCGCGGTGCGCACCGCAGCCGAAGCTGATAATGTATTGTTCAAGAAAGCGCGCGTTTTCATGAAGTGTCGCCCCAAGGCCAAGCGAGTGCTTTTCAACATCAGTCACCGTCTTTACCAGTCGGGGAATTTGGAAGAAGATATGAAACAGTTGAGAAGTGACCGCTATGAAGGGGTTGTCCCGCCTGCTTCGGTGATCTGGGGAGAAAGATTCGATCAGGACGTTCTCCAGTCGAGCAAGACACTGAATGAAGGTAATTTATGCACGAGTTATTGGACGACATCAACGGGAGTTGAGATTTGATTAAATAAAGAGCATGGTTCTTGTTAGATCAGCCAACATCGATTTAACTTTTCTGCACAGACATGTGATAAAAATTTTAAAAATACATAAGTCCTGTTCTGAATTTGTGTATCAAACACAATTCGACCCCATATTGGGAAATTATCTTAACCATTGTACATCATTACATTCATAGGCGTACGAGACGGGCGGCGACCGTCACCTCACAATTAGACATATCGTGATGATGAAACAAATTTGTTACCAAAATTGATAAAGTGTCTGGAAAATTGACATTCCGTTGACTCGAGAGGCGTCAGCCCTGGTCCACAGGCGAAAATGTACCCGTACGCCATTGATTATTTAGAAAGGATTATATAGAAAGTATTTTATAAGAATCGACATGGGCAGTTGAAAACAGTAGATTTTTTACGGATCTGTTTGAGATACATTAATTTTAACAATGTTTACCGTTCTCATTATCCCTCTTTCCAGACAATTTCTGGACATTCGTCCACTCCGTCGCATGGCGCAAGTTCAGCTCCATTCGTGTAACAGAGGGCGCTCTTCTCGACAGTCTTCTCTTTGCATACTACTCACTGGTTGAGGATGGTAAACTGTACTCCTTTTCAACTGATGTCTTCCAGAGGAGTGACTCAATGACGAACAGTGAGAAATCGGTCGAAAAGGTATTACTTTTGACGGCTGGGGTTAATTGGGTTATCGGTCTTTTCTTTCGTTTTTAAATGATTAGACCTGAAACCGAAAATACATCAAACTTTCGAAAGAATACAAGCGAAATTACAAATCAACATTATTTGGATGAGAAGATCGACATCTCAACTTATTCGTCCCTAGGATTTCGTCTTCCGTCTTTTTATCCCTACAATGATATTCATATGTTCATGTTCTTTGTAAGAAATCACCTTGCAATATCGATGAGAAATGGAATATTAGAGTCAACTGCGAGCACATTATAATTTCTTGTAATGTCTATGTATCTGAAGTAATTTACATTAATTTGATTGGTCTTGTGGGCCTTCTTAAATGTTTATGTGAGGATTCATGAAGCCGACGGCCCACTCGACCGAAAGCAAACGAGACCGACATTCCTTAATTCTGACAACTTTTCGGAGGGTTCATGAGGCCAACAAGAGCAGTCTGGTGGCCGGGCAGTCAGTCGGTCTGTTGGGCAGTCTGTCTTTCGGGCTGTCGTTCTGTTGGGATGTCCTGATAAAATACGAGCTTACACGTCAAGATAATGTAATCAATTGAAAATATGCATGATATCGGTATTCGGCGACCTACTTTTTTATCTTTTCAGGACGCGAATTCGACAATGAAGATAACTTTCACATACTACGCTCCAAGCTTGCGGGCATTAAGCGAGATCATCTACCATCATCAAGGGTCCCGCGTAAGCATAGACGCCTTGGCCCAGCAGAACGAAAGTCGTATCAAACAACCAGCCGTTTCTCCCGATTTCTCACTCGATTTCGCCTGGTCAAGCGAGCAGAGAGAGAACCAGACCAGTATCAGTCATATGATACATGCAACGCCAGTCAACCCACCAAATTCTCCAACACCGTCGCGCTCCCCGACGCAGACGATGCTGAAAAAACGGAAAGACCGATCGATGCTCATCGGACGTCCGAACGATATCGTTAAGTATCCGTCCAGTTACTACAGCTTGCCGCTGGTGTTACGTAACCGCTTCACGCTGGGAATGAAGCCAAAAGGCGATGATGGAATGGCGATAGAGGGGAAACTCTTGCGATGCCGTCAGAACGACACTGGACAGTTTACACCTTGTAGCGAAGTGTATTTTACGCGGGAGACGAACAAGTCCTCGCTGCAAGCGGTGCGTGCGTCTTACTGTTCGCGATCGCATACGGTCCGTCTTCCGTCTCTAACGCCATCAACAGCACGCAAAGCTCAAGTGAACAGCGGCGCACTCGAGACGCAAGTTGGTAGCTCCTCCCCACTGCACAGTTGCCTGGTGACACCCAATCGTCGGCTCAAGGAAAAGGAAAAGAACAGCCCGGATCAAGAAATTCCTACCTCGACGCGCCCCGACTCAAAACGAGCACTGACGTTTTCACCCCAACTGGAATACATCAACGTTGTGCACCGCGTTACACCCGGACCCCTCAGTCCAAAACCACCAGGAAATCAAGTCACCTTTGACACAAAAAAACTATACATCAACTGGAGTTTGGACAAAATGAGGAGGGCGCGCCGCCGTGGAAAATATAGCAGGAATGTTGGACCGACTCAGAAAGCTTTACTGAAGAAACTCCAATTGCAGGAGACGGATAAAGACTATGTTCTTGAAAAGTTCTTTGCAGAACATCCGCTCAGACCGTCAGAAGCAGCCGTTCAACTGCCCAATAATTGTCCTCTTCACACGGTGCAGGACATCCAATGCCAGCAGTGTCCGGAGCACCAATCCCAAGATCCAAGCCCTTTCCCAGTAATCACAAATCACAGCGACGTCGGGAAACTCCGATTTGGCTCCGTAGGACCGAACGCTCGAACGGGTGCGTCGTCTACCATCCCGCCGGGGTACGCCGATACGGTGCCCGACTTCAGGCACGGGTGCTACAGGAGTACCAAACAGTTCATCATTAGAAAAGAACAAGTGACGACTTCCAACCCGTTACTCACAGTAACCAGTATCACCATTAATAAGATACCTCAGGATGGTTTCGCCAGCTGGCAGTATATGACAGACGATGCGATGCTGGATAAGTGACGCGGGACGGCACTCATATCTACATCTTTCATTTACTTCAATGGGCTATTTTCCTACAGATGCAAAGATGTCATTTCATACCCTAAAAATGTTTGAATTCGATGGGGCATTGATTGCGCTAAAATTTTGTGCTGCCAATCCTTCACTAATCTGCCTCCCAATATCCAAGTTAAATCATAACCCTGTACAACAAAAGGTCAATCAAGATTGATTATCATTCATTCATGGCCAAATTCTACTCTGATTTCAACCTCCAAGATGACATGTAGTGTAACTAAGCACAGGGTGTTCCAATTAACTTTTGAAAAGCAATTCACCAAATTGTTACGGCTACTTCAAGAAAGCAAATTCTGATGATAATTCTAATTAACCATTTTCTTTAACAGTTTTTTATCCAATTTTTAAAGATTTTTCCTACACCGAATACATGTATTTGAATTTTGACATTTTTGTGAAGACCGAGCAATTTGGAATGAATTGTTATGAAAGACAAGGCAAATAAAGACAACAGTGCAAAAGGTTATTGGTTTCATATGTTCATTCCTCATTTTAATGTAAATCACTGATGATATATGAAATATTAAAGTACATTATCTTTTTGCTAAAAAAGGAGTATATTAAGTATACTGACAGGAAACATTCACTGATTCCAACCAAATTCATTAATAGATGTACCCTTGTCCTTGTAATGCAGCCCCCACAAAAGATATATTGTCTGTTTGGAGCAAGAAGGCCATTAAGTCTCATCATTTGTACAGAGTTAATGCCCTTCTGGCTCTGAACAGACGATATATTATGGCAGTAAGGCTTCTTACGGAAAGTTTTTACACCGGCGGGCCCTCGGCGGCGCCGATTGATTCGGCGCGCCTGCGGCCCGGCTTTGTTCTCAACACGCCGACTGAGCGATGCGGCGGAAGTTCTATTTATCTCGTTTAGCAGGTGGATCGCCGTAAATAGCCCGCACTGACATTGTTGGATAGTTTTTGAGATCGCGGTTGTTGAATACCCCCCTCTAGTGTTTGGTTTATGCATATGCTAGAAGCCAAATTAATACATGAAAAATACGGCGAACAGCGACGACTTTATTGGGTACATGTCAACTGGTATATTTATTATTTTACTTCTGTTAAATATCTAGTACTAGTGTTTATGGTTATAGTTATGCTATTAAAAGATGCCGACATCTTAATTGTTCAAAAGGAGGCAGTGCAACACTCATGAATAGAAAATAATATAATTATATAGTATGTCGAGTAATTCCCTGCTTTAAAAGAGTTATTTCAAATTAAATGAAATCACTAATACAACAGCCATGAGTTCTTTCTTCTTCTTAACTATTTTATGTTTCTTCTTTCTTTTTACCATAAAATATTACGAACAAAAAGAGGGTGAATGTATTTTTCGTTTGGTGGTATTCCCTCGGATTACACAAAACTAAATAAGCTATGAAGAAATAGGTACTAGAAAATCTAATTTGATTAATTACTTATCTAAATTTATGACCAAATATTTACTATTCTGCCTTGATGGTGATATATTTTTGTAAAATATTAATGTAATCGTTGGCCATGTACAGCGCGTTCGTTTCATTGTGTATTAAAGTTTTATACTGCTCATGACGCTTTCGCATTATGGCGGAGATATTATTGTTATTGACGGCTTAATCTATGCCTGGGGTGTTTCATAATAAAAGCTGTTCGTAAAGTTACGAATGACTTTACGAACAACTGGAACATGTTCTTGGGTGCTATACTAATCAGATTCTCAATCATTTAGTACAAAAACTGACCACCAATCGTGCGTAAATTCGTGCGTAACTTACGAACTGCTTTATGAAATACCCCCAGATGAAGTTGAATTTTACTATTTAGATATTTATCTATTCTAATTATGAAAAGTTTGATCTAATCCAATCAAGTTTAACGTTTACAGTAGCTTATAAGAACATTTGTTTGTGTTTGATAACAAATGTTATTCGTTTCAGTGGCATATCTACGGGAGGAGGGGGGGGGGGGGGGGGAGGTGGCACGTGCCCCAGCCGCGCCTTTTTTTTTTACACAACTGTTTAGCCATATCGCGGAAAAATTTGTTCCATTGCCCATGCTGAAATATTGAAGACAGAAATACATAAAGAGAGAGAAGAGGATAGATTAAGGGGAAACAAAAGAACTATACAATGTTTTAGGAAAGAGAAGAGTACAGAAAACAGGAAAAACAAAGAAATGTACGAAAAGGGAGAAGAGGAAGCTTAAAAAAGTTCCTTTCCCAGTATTAAAAGCGCGAAAGCTACGACGTTTTAGCAAGTTTGAGATATGCGGCCTGAGAAAATCGAAGAGACCAGCCCACTTTTACACCATTTATTTTACTCATTACTACATGAATAAACATAAATCCTTACTGATTCGAATGATTGTACATTTGACATAGTGGTTTGCTTTGTTTTACTTTGAAATGATAACGATTTGGGGTAGAAAAACAGTTTCAAAACCTCTTGAACTCGAATCGAAAAGCGCACATAGCAACGCTCAGGCTCACTGCCGAGAACCGCCCAATCAAATGTGCACGCACGCTCTATCATTTCCATATGAATTACGTGTACCCTCGATCTCTGCCTTATTTGCATAGTTTATGCAAATTAGATCGATCGACCACTTCGCCTCGCGGGCCGGGTTCTTTTTCTCCAGCTTTGCCACCGGATTGATTTTCATATAGAAACTTTTTTTCATTTTTTAATATATTTTCTACGAAAGTTTATTTTATCATTGATCGGATTTTTTTTTGACGGGTTGGAGCTGACAGAGTAAAGTTTGAGCAAATGAAAGTAGTAGTAGGTCGAGGCCTACTGTATTCGTAATTACACTTTCAACTTTGAACTCCTGAAGTGATCGCGCGTGCAATGGAATCATGCAGCTGTTTTTTTATCGCGGGAAGGAGTCATGAGGCAAAAAAAAAATCAAATGCATAATGAAGTATAGATGAAAATCTTTTGAGGGCATTTCTTCTACTTTTTTTCTCTTACATTCATAGGTTTATTATGGAGTTCACAATTTCTCATCATCAGCATCACACAAACTTTCATTATTGCTTCGTTTGCTGAATTGTTTTTCTGTATAAAAAAGTAACATTATTCACATTTTATTGAACTCAATATATTCAGTCAAGCGACATAAATTACGAACGATAAACTGAGCGCAGCTTAGGTTCTAACGGTTTCAAAAGCATGAATAGATTTCCTGTCTTTTCATTGCAGATGAGAACAAAGAAAATACGAACGAAGCAGTTCAGCTAATCCCCGATTTTGTCAATGGAGCTCCAATTCGGGCATTTTACACGTTGAATAGTGTTCTACAAATTGTCGCTACACATCCATTTTCCGGGGGGGGGGGGGGGGGGGGGGCAATGCCATGACAAGGTGCGCACCATGCCTGTACACAAAAACACATTAAAAGGTTTTGTTTTTTTCTTTTCAATACCCGGCGATGAACGTGCCCATCATGATGATATAATAATACAGTGAAATGGGTATAAAAAAATGCTAAAATCAGGGGGGGGGGGGGGGGGGGTTATACTTTTCACAGCCTGACATTATCCCCCTTCATGTTTAGGGTGGTGAACACATTACACAATACTTGTTTCGGGTATTCTGAGTTCGAAAGTTGATTACTTTTCAGGGCCCATTTTGTAAATTCCTGTATGGGCATGGTGTCCATGTTGTAATAACATTGCCCCCCCCCCCCCCCCCGTTTTGGGAAAGTCATATAACTCAGCAAAAGGCATCTAACAAAATATATCCATCTTCGATTACTTGCTTTTCCAAAGGCGGATCGGAGTTGGTGGTTATAAAAAAGAATAATCCCGAATATATATTAATAAATTTATATATATAAATAAATTTATATATATATATAAATATATAAACGACTAATGGGTACATTAGGAGGACAGTTCTTGTTCTTTTTCTTTGTTCAACTGTCGACCTAATGTAGGGGTCGCTATTATGACGGAATAAACTGCATTGTTAGGTGTCGACTTAATGTACCCGTTAGTCAAATATCCATATATATATATATATATATATATATATATATATATATATATATATAGTATATGTTATTTCCTTACAATTGTTAATAATTATTCTAATGTATACATGTATCTCATAGCATTCGCTTGGATCCAGCTGAGGCATGCGGCTTGTCATTGTTCAAAACTCACCTGCCCCTGACAAAGGAATTAATTAATAAGGTTGAAGATTTGTCAAATCTGTCGGTCAATTGAATCTGGTGTCGTCGAAACTACTAACCCGTCTCCGTGGTCTAGTGGTTAAGGCATTGGCGTTCTAAGCCAACGACCCGGGTTCGATTCCCGGCGGAGACATTTTTTCAGCCTTTGCAAAAATTTCAAAAAGGGAGCATAGCTCTGGGGAACTTTGATTTGAGCTACGCAATCATTATTCTCTCATTTCCTTTCGCATTGTATTTATTTCCACGAGAGTTGCCAAAGCTGTTGTATATCTTATTTCCTTACAATTGTTAATAATTATTGTAATGTATACATGTATCTCAAAGCATTCGCTTGGATCCAGCTGAGGCATGCGGCTTGTCATTGTTCAAAACTCACCTGCCCCGACAAAGGAATTAATTAATAAGGTTGAAGATTTGTCAAATCTGTCGGTCAATTGAATCTGGTGTCGCCGAAACTACTAACCCGTCTCCGTGGTCTAGTGGTTAAGGCATTGACGTTCTAAGCCAACGACCCGGGTTCGATTCTCGGCGGAGACGTTTTTTCAGCCAATCATAACAGAGGAGTTATTATTGAACATTTTCCCCTATTTTATATTTTTTAGACGTTAGCGAAAATTGAACTGATTTAGTCCGTTTTGAACTCTCTGATTTC
The DNA here is from genome assembly GCA_025617745.1 of Heliocidaris erythrogramma. Taxonomy (NCBI): domain Eukaryota; kingdom Metazoa; phylum Echinodermata; class Echinoidea; order Camarodonta; family Echinometridae; genus Heliocidaris; species Heliocidaris erythrogramma. Next base: position 39,522,874 of record CM046857.1, on the reverse strand, counting down.
ATAAGTCTTCCGACCGCTGAGAGCTTATAATCTGTGGCAAAAATGAGAATAGATAACGACAGAATACCCACGAAACGATTCTGTAAAGATGATTATAATAAAGAAAAACAAACAAACACATGAATACTGTAAAAATGGTTACCGTAGTTCTTTTCTTATTACGAGGCGGCTAAAGTTATAAATATTAATATCTTATAATATTTTATAAATACATCAACAAAGTTGAACAGCTTGAAAATCGAGAAAAAAAAATGGAAAATACAGAAGGAATCAGAAAAGTGTAATTAGTCTCGCTAAAATAATAAAACACATTTCCCAAAATAAATGTGACCCCTCACGTCAAAATGAGACAGAAGTCGCATTTTTTTAAATTGTATTTTATAATTGATTATTATTCTCCGTTTCATAAGCTTTAATTTGGTATATAGTTCAACTCTAGAGAGTGAGTATTAGTGGAGATAATAGCTTTTGAATGTTGAGTAAAGTAGGGCTGTGGCAAAGTATTTCTTCGGGAAAAACGCTTCCAAAGTTTGACTTCCGTTTTGCAGTCATGCAGCATTTTCGTTTGTAATGTCAACTAGATTTTTATAAAGCCCTTAGCAACCGTTTATTAATTCTAATAAAAACTAGTCCTTATGTTTCTTTAGGATCTCTTTTCATGAAAACATGAATTTTAATTCATTTAAGCCATGAATTCTAACGCTTTAAAGGGTAACAAATCAAGTAGTTTCACGGCACTGAAAAAGCTTCCCGCATCAACTTCATGCTTTTTTCGTTGAGCCTTTCCTATGCCGGTATGATTTTCTTAAAGGGTTGATTAACCTAGCTATAGTCAAAAGGTTTATAATTCTGTCATTTTGTGCGGGGAAATTTATTAGATTATGGTTCAAACTTTCAGAGGTTTTTATATCATTATATCTTTTTCTAAATTAATCATGTAAACTTGATTTCTTTCAATGTTATTTGCTTTCTTTTTATAGCTTGGATTCGATTGTCGCAAAGTCATTCAATTTTGGCAAATTTACTGATTAGACTAGTCTTTACCAAGAATAATATTGACAGAGATCGTTGATGTCTGCGTATGAAGCTTACTTTTTTTACTTTTCGTCTTGTGAAAGAGCAATAGAAATCGCCGCTTTCTTAAGCTGAAGAATTAACACACGATTTTCTCTCTCTCCTTATACATCACGCGCCTGTTTCATAATCTCCACAGTTTTATTTCTTTCTTTTGAATGCTAACTCTCTTTTAGGTTCGCTCTTTACTTATTACCAGATTAAACAACGATGGAATAAAACAGAATCATAATAAAGAAATTGTATCCTGCTCTAGTTAGTTCTACCTTTAAAAAATGTTTATAAAAGCGTCTTTTTTTTTTTCGCCATATCAAAGAGGTATATAGAATTCGCCCCTTTCAAAGAACAAGGATTAAGTCACATCCTGCCTTCGCGAGACGATTGATTTTTCTTCTCTCCCATTGTCCTTCTCAGGGGCCGCGGAACGTCTTGGAAAGTGGAGGGGCTAAGGGGGGGGGGGGGGGGGGGGCTGCGTGTATAACCACATTTTTGCACTGCCATACGTTTGCACGTGTTTACTGAAAAAGTGAGGGGGCTGCAGCCCCCAGCCCGGTTCCGCGGTCCCTGCTTCTCAATCACGAGCTTGTGTCATAATCTCCACACAGGTCCTTTTCTGTATGGTTAAAAAGCTTCATTTCTTTTATCATCAATTCCCCATGTTCAACAGCAGGATAAAGATAAACTGCTTCTTAGCGCCGCTCTATAGTTAATAGAGCTTTATTTTTTTTTTAAATTAACGCCCGAACAATCTCTCTCCTTCTAAATCTTTCACCTGTATCATAATTTCGACTGTTCTTCTTAATTCTATTTTGAAAGCTAACTCTTTCTTGTCTGTTCGGCTTTTTTAACGAATAAGAGATTTGGCCGCTAATTATCATCATGTTGACTGGCGGTATGAACATGACGAAGACAAACTGCATCTTAGCTTGAAAGTTCGTTTCTCCCCGCTCTATATTTAACTCAATCTTAAAACAAATCAGATACTTGTTTCACTATCGCAACCGAGGGCCTTTTCATTCTAGCTTTACAAAATAATTTTATTTTATTTTCGTCTGTTAAAAAGAGTTATAGAATTGGCCGCTTTTTATCGTCATGTTCAAAAGCGGGATAGAGATAAACTGCTTCTTAGCGCCGCTCTAGTTAACTAGAGCTTTAAAAAAAATAATGACAACTGCTTTTTGTAAAAATTGACACCCAGACAATTCTCTCTCTCCTTCTAAATCTTTCACCTGTATCATAATTTCGACTGTTCCTCTTAATTCTATTTTGAAAGCTAACTCTTTCGTGTCTGCATCTTAGCTTGAAAGTTCGTTTCTCCCCGCTCTATAGTTAACTCAATCTTAAAACAAATCAGATACTTGATTCACTATCGCAACCGAGGGCCTTTTCATTCTAGTTTTACAAAATAATTTTCTTTCATTTTCGTCTGTCAAAAAGAGTTATAGAATTGGCCGCTTTTTATCGTCATGTTCAAAAGCGGGATAGAGATAAACTGCTTCTAAGCGCCGCTCTAGTTAACTATAGAGCTTGAAAAAATGAATAATAATGACAACTGCTTTTTGTAAAAATTGACACCAGACAATCTCTCTCCTTCTAAACCTTTCACCTGTTAATTTTTAAATTAACGCCCGAACAATCTCTCTCCTTCTAAATCTTTCACCTGTATCATAATTTCGACTGTTCATCTTAATTCTATTTTGAAAAGTAACTCTTTCTTGTCTGTTCGGCTTTTTAAACGAATAAGAGATTTGGCCGCTAATTATCATCATGTTGACTGGCGGTATGAACATGACGAAGACAAACTGCATCTTAGCTTAAAAGTTATCGATTCTCCCCGCCCAATAGTTAACTCAATCTTAAAACAAATCAGATACTTGTTTCATTATCGCAACCGAGGGCATTTTCATTCTAGTTTTAAAAAATAATTTTCTTTTATTTTCGACTGTTAAAAAGAGTTATAGAATTGGCCGCTTTTTATCGTCATGTTCAAAAGCGGGATAGAGATAAACTGCTTCTAAGCGCCGCTCTAGTTAACTAGAGCTTAAAAAAATGAATAATAATGACAACTGCTTTTTGTAAAAAATGACACCCAGACAATTCTCTCTCTCCTTCTAAATCTTTCACCTGTTAATTTTTAAATTAACGCCCGAACAATCTCTCTCCTTCTAAATCTTTCACCTGTATCATAATTTCGACTGTTCATCTTAATTCTATTTTGAAAGGTAACTCTGTCTTGTGTGTTCGGCTTTTTTAACGAATAAGAGATTTGGCCGCTAATTATCATCATGTTGACTGGCGGTATGAACATGACGAAGACAAACTGCATCTTAGCTAAAACTCATCGTTTCTCCCCGCCCAATAGTTAACTCAAGCTTAAAACAAATCAGATACTTGTTTCATTATCCCAACCGAGGGCCTTTCATTCTAGTTTAAAAAAAATAATTTTCTTTAATTTCGGCTGTTAAAAAGAGTTATAGAATTGGCCGCTTTTTATCGTCATGTTCAAAAGCGGGATAGAGATAAACTGCTTCTTAGCGCCGCTCTAGTTAACTAGAGCTTAAAATATAAATAATAATGACAACTGCTTTTCGTAAAAATTGACACCCAGACAATTCTCTCTCTCCTTCTAAATCTTTCACCTGTATCCAAATTTCGACTGTTCTTCTTAATTCTATTTTGAAAGCTAACCATTTGTCTGTTCGGCTTTAACGAATAAGAGAATAAGCAGAGGGGGGGGGGGGGGGGGCGCAAGGGGCGTATTGTGTTGACAAAGTATGCCCCAGACCCCCCAGATGGCCGTTTGGCTTCGTCAAACGGAGGGTTCCTCAGTGTGTGCCCCCTTTCTGGAAATCCTGTATCCGCCCCTGGCTAACAGGCAGTATGAACATGATGAAGATAACGCGCGTCTTAGCTTGAAAGTCATCGAGTCTCTCCGCTTTATAGTTTACTCCAAAAAAAAAAATGTGTACAATCTACTGGTGTCTAATAGCTAATTTCTTTTCTTCTTCGCCATGTTTTAAAGAGGTAGAGAATTCGCCCCTTTCAAAGAACAAGGATTAAGTCACCTCCAGCAAGAGACGATTATTGATTTTCTCTCTCTCTCTCTCTCTCTCTCTCTCTTTGTCCTTGTTTCATAATCTCTACACAGATACATGTACTGTTCTTTCTGGTTAAAAGGCTTATTTTCTTTTCGGCTTTTCAAAGGGTTACAGAATTTACCCCTTATTATTATCGTGTATCAATAGTTTCGTTGTTCGTAAGTCATCTTCCCAGTTCTTCTTACTTCTGTTTTGAAAGCCAACTCTTTTGTATTTCCTCTCTACTTTCAATAGATTAAACAGCGATGGCTTAAACCAGCTTCGCAATGAAGAGATCTTGACGATGAATCGTGTGAATAAGTGAGATATAGAAAGTTACAATTCAGAATTCAAAGCGAGATCCATATAATCCGATTTTGCTACATCAACCTTTCTTCTGTCTCGCACGGTCCAGTGGTGTATTAAACGGAGCGGATAGAGGGGGCACATGCCAAGGGCAGCACTTTTATGGGGGGGGGGGGGGGGGGATGGAAATGAAAAACAATGACGAAAATGTGTGGTCCTGGATTACTACGCACCCAAATCATTAATAAAATGCATATTTTATAGAAACAGTGTTTTTAAGGCCTCGGATGAAAAAATAAATGAAGCTTGGCAGCTCTCTCGGATTTGTTTTCTCAAAGAATCTCGTAATATCTCCTCAATGTACGTAGAATATACATCTAGTTTATAGAAAGCAGTGTAAAGGGTTCATATTTACATTTTCTCTTTTACTTTATTTTTCAATCAAACGGCCTTTATAAAGAACACATAACGATGGACTGTCGAACTAGCCAAAATACGGTCCGGTCAAGGGGGATACTCAACACACAAAATCGCCCCATGGCTGGAGCTCGCTACAAAAGGGCACCAGCAATTTCTTTCTTTCTTTCTTTCTTTTTGCTGTTGCTTGTCGAAAACTTTTCGGACATGTGACAACCCCCCCCCCCCCCCCCCCCCCCCCCCCCTCATGTTACTTTCTTTGTATAGACTTGAATTAAGATTTGAATAAATGTACCGACACTCTTTATCATAAATAATTAATAATTCAGTTCATATTATAATTCTTTTCATGTTATAATTTTGGATTGGTATAGACTTGTGCATGTACTACAATGAGAACGAATGACATGACGTCATCCCATCGGAGTCCATGGATTCGCTCAGCTCCAAGTGCCAGTCGTCGCTGCAGCTTGACTCCATGTTGAAATCCTCGTTCTCGCTTGATTGTTGATTTGAAGAAACGATGCTATCCATGGTGAAAAGCTTGTCAAAAGATATCCTGCTTTATATAAACCACGGAAGGATCCAAAAGCCAGGTCAAATTTGCATATGCCGCATTGTTTGTGACGAAGAGTCAAATCACGGACGCGTGTCCGGCTCTATTGAAACAATAATATAACACACGAATGCTCGCTTCCCTTGATCTTCTTATACAATAGAGATTTACAAGTCAAAGGTGAAATAAGGCATTCACATTTTCTATAGATGTAACTGCGGCGTTCAATTTCAGGGGAAGAAAATCTTCTGTCCAACAACAATTTTCTTATTCCACTCCACATTCAATGAATAAAAACAGAAAATGAGGGGGCTGAGTCAGTGAGAATTTGAATTATCCCTTTAAGTACCAGAAACGAAAATAACACTTTCCAGATATCAATACCCCATATACCCCGAAAAATAGACTTTTCATTTATATCATATAACAAATTTTCAACATAGTGAATGCCTTTGATAAAAATAAATCTGAATGTTATTTTGCAACAAATTGATACAATTTTATGTTCTGCAATTTGAAACTTTGCAAACAAACATTCAGTTAGTATATTGTGTAAATAAGATAGGGGATTTCACTGGGGTATAAAGAGAGGGAAGTTCCCCAGTTTCTGCTGTAAAAAGATAAAGGTTTATCTCCTTGTCTGGATTCAAAAGATGCATATCGGTATAGGGATCGAGGTCTGCATGTGCATATGGAGTTTCTTTACAACAGCGCATGTGAATGGAAATGACCATCTTTTATTACCCACGCCGATGAAATCGGCAGGGTTATGTAAAGGGCTCCGTATGTTTGTTTGTTTGTTTTTTTTTGTTTGTTTGTTTGTTTGTTTGTTTGTTTGTTTGTTTGTGTACAAGATAACAAGAGAACGGGTGAACGGATTTGCACCAAATTTTCAGGGAATGTTCAGAAAGTGACAGGAAAGAATCGATTAGATTTTGGTGATGATTGGTTGACCCCTGCACATTCTGTGTGACCTTGAACTTTTGACCCTGTAGTAAAGTATAGGAACTTCAGTTCAGAGAGTGACAGGAAAGAAACTAGAAAGATTGATGACCCCAAACTTCGCCTGCAGATGCAGAAATATTTGGGCCAATCAAAACATTCATTACTTCTTCTCACCAAAAGTCTATTTCAGGTTTATGAATTTTAGAAGACTTTTAGACCCATTATTTGCCATTTCACTTCAAATCCGTACGAGCCTGCAATGAATATTCAAAGCAACGTATCCCAGCAACAAGGGATTTTTTGCACTCGAACTGTACTCTCGTTGCGAAATCGAAAGCGGCTAGGTATACGGTATTCGTATAGCCTAGCACGTCTAATTTCTCCTCTATTTCTTATCTTCTGTGCATTTCTGTTTATTTTCCCCGGTTCTTTCCACTTTGTTTTGGAAGTTTTTGTGATTTATTTTATCCTGGTGGACGTGTAGTACGTGATTTTAATTGTTTTCGGTGAAAATCTGGTGAGTTTCTTCGACGTGAGTGTCTATCGCACTTAGCCAGGATTAGCTTCGTGAATGTAGAAAAAAAAAATGGCTATACGCCTTCTACACACGAAGCTAGGCGTTATTACCCAGCAATCACATTCCGCACGGGGTAGTACGACATGAAAAATGCCCTGAAATGACACTTTTCTGATAGTTTCCGCGACCCACAGACCCTTCCCCACACCGTTTCCTCCTAGGGAAACGTTTGTAATGACAATTTTTTTTCGATTGACTCTAATTTTGGAAATATATCCATAAAAAGATGATAAAAATTTCAGAAAACTCACCAGCGTTTGCGTATCCATGCCTCCGAGGTCATGCAGATCAAAATGGCGGCACGATCGCCGTAATCGAAATCATGAAAACTATTAGGCGCCGTTTGTAAATTTATTATTTAGCTCAATTATTTACATATAATTCACTATTTAGCTCTTTTCTACGATTATAATACGATAAAATGACATAAAGGATACAATGTTTTATAAATAATGAATTTTGCAATTCCCATTTTTTTTAAATAATGATTTTACAATATTCATCATATATAAATAATGAATTTTGAAGTTTCCATTATTTATAAATAATGATTTCACAAATTCATTATATATCAAATATTATGGAAATTGCAAAATTCATTATTTATAAAACATTGTATCCTTTATGTCATTTTATCGTATTATAATCGTAGAAAAGAGCTAAATAGTGAATTATATGTAAACTAGAGTTTAATTCGTCATGAGGACGAATTAGGTGATCTGTCTTTCAATTTGTACGATCATGATTGTGATCAGGATGATCATAATAATGGGGAAATGCTAAACTGAAGATAGGAAGTCCAGAATGCCATAAATGGAGATGCTTCTTGAGGAGAGGAATGTAGCAAAATGTGTAACGGTCATTGTAAAATGATTATGGTGATGATGATAATGGTGATTATGATGATTATAATGATGATGATAATTTAAGATAATTGACTTAGCCAATTTTGAGAAATTGTGATATCAAACAGGACTATTTGATATTGCAGGATACTTGGGAGATAAACCCCGTAGCTCTAATACACGACAGGGAATCACAATTTCCATAGGGTTGTACACAAACTACTGCACACTACTTTCTAATAGACATAACATGGAAAATAAGGCAGTTTATTAGATGATTTGTGATTGTTTATGTTATAATAGTCGTAGAGGATGGTAAAATGACAAGCAAAAAGAAGCAAAAAAAAAAAAAAAAAAATCGGCCCCGGGGATCGAACCAGGTACCTTGACCATGGTAGTCATGTGCTTTGCCGATAGACCAAAATATTTCCCATAGAGATAACACGTAAACGAAAAACGGGATACTCAAATCACATTTTGTACTGAAAAATTGGGCATGATGCGGACATCTGATCAAAAATTGGAGGCAACACTTATAAAAGCTTATAGTCTCAGCTACAACATATTAAAATCTGGATGAAAATAGACAAGAAATAACTGAGATACTGCTCAGAGAACGATGTCATGTAGATTCATGATTCGAAAACAAATCATCTTCCATAGACATAACACGCAAATAGGGAAAATTCTGACATGGTGTCTTCAATTGAAAATTTCACTGTGATGACCTCACCAAAATGAAAAACCGTGGTGACTGCATTTGTAGAGAATTGTCTCAGCTACAACATATCGAAATCCCGGCGAAAATCGTCCAACAATTACGGAGAAAATCTTGCTTAAAGTTAAAATTTATGATGTCATTTTTGAAAAAATGAAATTTTAAGAACCGACGCCATTTTGATGTCGTTGTAATATATTTGAGCGTCAAATGAACCATGAAATCATATCTATGATTCATTCCCTACCCAAAGATGAAAAAAAAATTGGGGGTTTCAGGACTATTTAAAGAGCTACAGTTAATTCTGTAGAGGCATGTTTTTGCACGTTTTTACGTTATTTCCGCCATAGACGCGCGCACAGATTTTGGTCTTTGACGCGCCCGTACGACCTTATTATTGATCGAAATTGATTCCAAGTTGATGGGAATGATCAAGAAAAATGTCAGGAAGTCAAACCATGCGAAAAAACGGCGTTTTTACGTTCTGTACGTGCTGCACGCGCGCATAACGCGCGCGCGGACGCGCACGGACGGAAAATTTTAAAATGCTTAAAATGTCCTGAACAATACTCTAATTTGATTAAAAAGTGATTTTGAGCATTTTAAAATTTTGACGCGCGCGTACGTGCGCGTCATGATGTGCGCGCGGATTTTGATGACATTTTATGTTGACCCTTGACCTGAAGTTTAAGTGTACCAAATATGGTTGACTTTGGATGACTTGTAATGAAGATATCAACGATAATGTCATTTTACAAAATGGCGTCTGGATGACGTCACGATGACCTGATGACTTTGAAAAAGATTTTGGAGCTTGACCTGTTATGACCTGATGACTGACGGAAATGTCATGAAACTTGACTGGAAAGTTTTTGAGATTTCGTTGCAACAAGAAAGTGGGAGAAAAATAAAAATAAATAAATAATAAATAAAGAAAGAAAATTCTGACGAAATTAAGAGGTGATCTGTCGATACCGACAGATCACCTAATAATTGAGCTAAATAATAAATTTACAAACGGCGCCTAATAGTTTTCATGATTTCGATTACGGCGATCGTGCCGCCATTTTGATCTGCATGACCTCGGAGGCATGGATACGCAAACGCTGGTGAGTTTTCTGAAATTTTTATCATCTTTTTATGGATATATTTCCAAAATTAGAGTCAATCGAAAAAAAATTGTCATTACAAACGTTTCCCTAGGAGGAAACGGTGTGGGGAAGGGTCTGTGGGTCGCGGAAACTATCAGAAAAGTGTCATTTCAGGGCATTTTTCATGTCGTACTACCCCGTGCGGAATGTGATTGCTGGGTAATAACGCCTAGCTTCGTGTGTAGAAGGCGTATAGCCATTTTTTTTTTTTTTTCTACATTCACGAAGCTAATCCTGGCTAATCGCACTCGCGTGTGTTGATCTGAGTGAGTGGTTGATCGCTGTGTACGTATATACACTATAGCACTGTCGCGAAGTGCCCTGGGGTTGACTGTAGTAATGAGTGAATAAGCTCTGTTCCTCGCATGCACGTCATTTTGAAGTCGAGATCCAACTTCTTTTGTCGTCATATTTATTTTATCCAAGCCCGATGAAAACAAAACAACAACCCGAATTGCAATGTAAAGATAGAACATGAATACATTTACTAACACACTGACATGTCACTGAACACTGAATACAAATTGCTAACATTTTTTTTCTCATCATGCCACGCTCTCTGACATGTCTAATCAATTACTTTTAGGGGAGGGATGTTTCAATAAAATATCTTTTTCAGAAGAATTTTTTCAAGGGTGGGGACACACAAAGCTATGACCTGGATTATGGCAAAATTTATTTATTTTTTTTTTTTTTTGGGGGGGGGGGGGGGGAGATGTGCCTCTTGTTATCCCCTTTGAATGGCTACTGCTTACAAAAATAATCGCAACAAAACAAAACCTATTGGGTTAAGGCGTGGGTCTGCCGCCTTTGACGGCCTTTCTAGTTAGTGATGTAAAGGGCTCCGTATGTTTGTTTGTTTGTGTACAACAGAACGGGTGAACGGATTCGCACCAAATTTTCATGGAATGTTCGGATAGTGACAGGAAAGAATCGATTAGATTTTGGTGATGATTGGTTGACCCCTGCAAATTCTGTGTGACCTTGAAGTTTTGACCCCAACTTCATTTCGGATAGTGACAGGAAAGAATCGATTAAGAAAATAATGGATTAGATTTTTTTGTGATGATCGGTTATAGAAACTTCAGTTCGGAGAGTTCTTTTTTTTTGTTTTTAAGAATATTTTATTACTTCCTTTTTCAAAATAACATTTTTCACAATAATCAAGGTAAAATACACAAACAAATATATTCACACCCAGTATCGTGCCAAATTACATAATAATAACAATAAGTAACCATAATATTTTACATGCATGTATTAAATACTAGATTATGCCAAATCTAGAAGTCTTTATTGCGATAAAAAAGGAGAAAAATATAAAATATAAAATATAGTGACAGGAAAGAATCGTTTAGGGAAAGAATGCAACTACTCTGTAGCGCCGCCTTTGACGGCCTTTCTAGTTCTCCAATGTCTTGCAGATACAAATGGTTCGCATGGGCCACAGAACAGGAACTGGGGTGGATGCAGTCCCCACCACCACAACCACACACAATTATTGTACACACTTTATATAAAAACACTACCCTCTGATACCTTCGGGGAAACCCTATCATCACTGGTGTAGACAGGGGGCACCGGGGGCCATGCCCCCTCCCTATTCAGCCACTACAACAGCGGGGGAAGTGAGAGAAAAAATGCCTAAAAAGGCACTACAAGCCATTATCCTGGCTCTCAAAATTTGCTAAAAAAGTCAAAGTTTTCGCGCCCACCCTTGTACCATGGGTGTCGATCCCGGGGGGATGGACGTATATATCCCCCAAAATATTTGAGGTGGGAGGATGGCCTGTATTATCACTCCCAATATATTTGGATAACATAAATAAGAATTATGATGCATTAACTTGAAACTAATAATTATTTAAACTCATGATGTTTAATCTTGAAAAAACACATTCTTTAATGATTAGAAGAAAGGAAATAAAAAAATGCCATAAGTTCAATACGAAAATATTGAAGAAAATTAGTTCACTCGCATTGTTTTCATTAAAAACATTTTGGTATGCTTTAAAATGCAAGTTTTATAGACAGATTCCCTGATGTAGGAGAGGGATACTCCCTCCCACCCCTGCTCGGTCTCTTCGCTCAGTGGTGTGTCTGGGGGGGGGGGGGGGGAGGGGAGCACGTGCACTGGGAAACACTTGAAGGGGGCGCAAACGCAAAGGAGAGAAAGAAAAATAGGGGAGTGAAGAAACATTATAATCGTTACGGCTTTACGACCCGTACCCAGCCCTGTTACATACAATGCAGTATTGCGCCCCAAATAACTGAAAAGCAGCCAGGGCGGTGAACTAATATTCCGCCAAAACAAAAAGATGCTAAAACTTCGGAGCTTTCGCGCTTCGTGCGGGAAGGGGGGGGGGGGGCTCCCCTCCCTGTACCCACCCCTGTTACATACGGTGCAGTATTACGTCCAAATAACTATAACTTTCCGCCTAAAAAATTGTTTTCTACGAGCCGTTATCTTTATCTCAAAATTGCGGGGGACAAGGGGGGGGGGGTGAAATGTGAATCGACCTATAAAGCATTCACGAATTCACGAATTCAAGACTTCCACTTCTCCGAGACAGGGTCAATTTCTCCTTCATCCTGACAGTCTCTCTCTTTCTTTCCCTGCCACCCAGTCCCCCTTGTCTCTCTGCCACCTCACTCCACCCTCTCCCTCTCTTTATGCCATCCATCTTCTACATCAATCTACATGTATTTTTAATGTTACTTACAATTTCCTATGGGACAGGGCATCTCACCAAACATGGTGATGAAAAAGATCCTTATGAAGGTTAACGACGTACATATCAAAGTCAACAACCTTATCCGGGGACAGGCGCAATCACAAAAGTTTGTAATCGTTCCGGAATTCTTAATAACTTTAATAAATTACCTCGCTCTCTCGCTCTTTTACTCGATCCCTCTTAATACAACAAACGGACTTATCGAATCACGTTTCTCCCCATTTTCCCTATATTTTGGAGTTCATTTTTAAGACCAGACTGCTGATCGAGATCGATATTTCAAAAAATAAAACACATCGATAATGTTTTAATTTCAATAAAGCGCTCATTATATAACTGCCCAATCATGCTGGTTTGTAACAACATTACCCAAAGCACTAAGTAATATTTTTTTAATTCATGCACTCGAATAAAGTGTGCTTAATATTATTCCGAATTACCCAATAGATGTTGTTGACATATATAACGAAAACGTTAAAAATATAGGGCAAAGCCAAGAAAGAAAGAAAGGCTACTCTTTCAACACAGGGGCGTTTTTGAAAGTGTGTGTGTGTGGGGCTGATTTGATTTCACTCATTAATGATAATATATTAAGCTAATTCATACATTTTATGAAATGTGTTTACTCAAAAAAGGGTGGAGGGGGGAGGGGGTGGGCTGCAGCCCCAGGCCCCGTCCCCAGTTCTGGTTCCGCGACCCATGCAAAAGTAAAGTTGTATTTATATTCAGAAATCCGGTCTTAACTCGAGAACATTAAGTTTTTCGTTGTGATATTTCAATTTCATTTTTTTTTTATTCGCAGCCATGACGGCTACATACAACAGCTATTAACATGTGAAAGTGAATTTATAATTGCATTGCTTGGAAACTACACAATGTATTTTTGGGATTGGATTTTTATTGTTATTAGTTGAGGGTTTTTTTTGGTTTGGAACATAAAGCAATATTTTGAATAGTTGTCCGTCCTTTATTTATTCGTGTATTAATTTTTATGTCGTTTATCATTACTATATATTTTTGTGGTGGGCTCGATGTGGGAAAATTAAATGTTAGGGGCCGACTTTGTCATGGCACAAACCTAGGTATTTTTTTTCTCAGAAAACTATGACAAATGATACGTACGGTACTTTGACGGAGACTTCAATACATTCATACTTTTTCCAAAGAAAATAAGAAGCAAAATGAAGCAGAATGAGTCACCATTTAAACCGTAAGTGGCGCTCTTTCAAAACACTAAATATACAACTTCCTTCAAGGCAGAACAAAAATAAAGAACAGGAAGTCGGCGAAATCGAAGGAATCGCAGGGTGGGTCTCTAAACAAAAGCTCGCGCTAATCCCGCTGAACGGCGACTTCTTAGAGTCGCCGATGGATATGACAAGATCCGGGAGATAATCCCGCTAATCGGCCTTTTTAACTTTTGCCGCGGTGAAAACGGTGACAAAACTTTCCGTAAGAAGCCTAAGATGGCATCTAATCGGGCGTTTATGAAATATTTTCTACCACAAACGAAATATTGTTATCAAGATGTGCAAGATTTCAGCTGAGAGCAGGTTTTCATAACACCGAACACTAATTTTATTGTGATAATATGAAAGATGAATTTTGTGAGAAATACAATGGAACAGTAGATATCACATCCTAGAAAACCCTGTACTTTTCCTTCAAACTGGCAAACTTTTTCTTCAGTCATTTTATGCTTTCTGTTCATGCACGTGGTATATTTTTTCAGGGCTCTGTATCAAAAGTTATTGAGACAACCGCAAAATGTTATTAACTGTCAAAACAGACAGACTATATCAATATATACCCCTCTTTTTAAAAGAGGGTGGAGAGAAGCAATGGCCATCATCAATATAACCCAATTCATCAACTGCTATAATTGGGGCGGTGTAGATTGCACAGGACATCCACGGATTACTCATCAATTGTCTGTACTATGCTCCATATGCATGATTGTGTTATATCCCAAGTGAATAAAAACCACACCATGAAGGCAGTTCCCTCACAAAAGTGAACTTCTAGCTTCCCTAAAACCTTCAGGTCTCTTCTCCAATTACAACTGACTGGGATGTGCAGGTGTACTTCCTGGGCCCTGTTGCATAAAACTTACCGTCAACGGTAACTTTGCCATCAATGGTAACTCCCATGGAAAGCTTGATTTTGATTGGCTGTTGAGTGATGTTACCATGGTAGTTACCATTGATATCAGAGTTACCATTAATGGTAGGTTTTATGCAACAGGGCCCTGCTCTTTGATGAAGAGTGCAGTGGGTTCTTAACATGCGTAGGTGGTGTCTCAACTACACATGAACCCTCCATTTAACTTCCTATTTGAAGGACAGTGTGTGTTTCCACTGTAACCTAGCCCGCGTCTATGGAACACGGGAAGGGCAGGTCAACACACAGCAAGGCTGTTAACGTTTCAATTGATAAGCTGTCGTCATCTGTCCCCATCGTCAGCATTCATCGGAACATGGACACCCATCGAGTGCAGAATATTAGACGCAGGCCCGGCGAGACCCTGCTGTGAGCTATACGATTCTAGAATGTTCTTCAGTAGATTCACATCCACCTCCACCGGTCTGTATTCATTCTCTTCATCATCGTCCCTCAGCTCTTGGTTGTCCCTCCCTGTCACGGAGTGGGATGGCCCATGAGTGCCAATGCCATTCTGTTGGTTGGGCTCTTCCATTGTTGGGTGTATCTGTATAGAAAGGGGAGTCAGCAGGGGTATTTTTAAAGCACATCTTGATACAGTTAAACCTCATCATAAAGAAAATTCTTAAAAGGAATTTTCATTATAACAAGGTGATTTTGCCAGTTCAACTTCTTTGTATTTTATTGTTTAACTGTGACATCAAAATGTATTACTGTATAACCAGGTAAATTCCATGGTCCCAACTAGTTTCTTATGATGAGGTTCCACAGTACTAACATCATACTCAAGTGGTTACACATTCATCACCTCTTCTACATGTACCTAATGCAAAAGATATTTCACTACTACCAGAATTGTAGCAGGGTCCCAAGATTGACACCACATTGGAAGATCCAATCTGTCAGAGCCCCTTACGTTGAAAAATCATCTTAAAAATGACATGACCCTTTTTTCTTTCTTGTCACAAAATTTTCTGGCCAGTTTCCCCTCGGTCAGAGAATCCTGGATCCATCAATGAAGCAGGATGAAAACTTTTAAATTAGGCCATTAAAACTTTGAGGGTCTGGCTTGAGATCAACACCAAGACATTGACTAACCCACCTTTGGAAATGTCTCACTACAACACCGTAAAATACAACCTAATCTACTTAAAAATGATCACAAAGACTGTCAAAAAATCAACGCAATACCCTATTACATTGCCTATAGAAATCATGTGTGGATTATGTAATATGTCATTTGTCTTTTTGATTGTATTTCAAATGTTTCATACATTCTACTATTACTTACTATTTCATCTTTCTGGACAGTTGTTGGAAAAGACGTTCATGCTTACCTTTGAATCATCTTCAGTCTGCCCTTCTCTTTCAAAGCTCTTCCCTACTTCAGTCCTAGCTAGCTCTCGATCCATCTGCTCCATGAGTTCCCTTATCCCTTCATCGTCATGGTTACCTCCATCTCCTGCCTCTCCTCCAGCATCCACATCGTCCTCCTCATCATCATCCATATCATCTGCTTTTCAGAGATATCATTAGCAACATGTTAAAGGTCAGGTCACACAATGGCAAGTCACAATTACATAGAAACAGGGTGTGTATTGATTGATGAATTGATTGACTGGTGATTTTACCAGGCTCCCAAGAAACCAAACGTATGCTTTGGATGTAAGCAATAATGGGACCTAGGACTCAAAGTCCTATCAGAGGCACTTGGTAATGGGATTTGGCCTTCCCAAAGAGTACTAGCGAATCAACTTGGATTTGAACTCAAGACCTCTTGCTCTACCGATGAGCCATCACTTGTCATTTGGATAAACGGAAATATACTTGAAATAGAATGTGTATAGTGTACAACTTGCCATGATATCTTCAAGTATTCACTACCCGAAACTCAGATACAATATATTTGTCCAAAATCAATTCACACCATCATTTGAGGATTAGAGCATTGACATAATATTCAAGTTTTAATGATACACATTGTGAGCACCGTGGTATATCAGTAAAGGTTCTTGATTCTCATACGAGAAGTCCTGGGTTCAATCCTCGCCCTGTGCCCCCATCCTTGGACAAAGTGTTTTACCAACATTTGATCCAGGTGTAATATATGGGTATCTGGCAATACGGTGGAAATGATAACTGCAGGGTCCTCGGGAAGAGCTGATGAGGCTATCCCGGGTAAAATACTAAATAAATGCCCTCAGATGCTCTGCATAGTTTGATTAGTTTAGTTGATAGGATAACGTACCTCCAGACTGGTAGTCTTTGTCTCTCATTAAATCAGAATCAGAGTCTGAATCATCAGCTGTATTAGGCTCTCGGAAATCTATGTTAAAATCATATAAAAAAACAATTAAGTATATAAATCAATATTATTTAGAAACACAGAAAAGACATAATTCTCAGTAGTCTACTATCAATCATAATACTGATATTCACACATAATTTGATCACCTCTCATCACTGATATACATGAAATTAACCTAAATTGCTATAATAAACAATGTCTCCATTAAAGCAAGCCTGCAAATGTTGCGCATTGATTTGCTGTTTTGTTTTTTTAAGACAAAGTTTAATGAAAAACAGTAAACAAGATTCCTATATGATACCTTAGATTATTAAAATATTTCATCTTTCCTTGAATAGATTTCAGAATCTTACATAAATAGGCTGAGATAAAAAAGATAAGGAGGGTGAGAGAAATATACGGGTTGGAGGAGGGGGAGAAAGAGCTGGCAATAAGGAAGAGGAGAGAACACGAGTATCAATAAAAGGGGGAAAGGGTCATTGAAAAATGATAAATTCACCTAAGATGTTCCTCATGGCTTTCTCAAACTCCTCTGGGTCAAAGGCTATATCCTCCATCCTGCCCCCACCTTCAGGGAACTCTGCCCCTTTCAACCCTGACACGGCATCAACAAATGACTTTAGAGACTCCGTCACTTGGCTTGGGTCCAAGTCATCAGACTGACCTCCTGCCCTCTGACTGCTAGCCGCTTTGGACTTGGTATTTGCTGGAGCTGATCGCGGCGCCTTTCCAGAAGCCTTTGCAATCATGTCGTCCAGCTCCTCCAAAGTAAGTTCCATCCAACGGTCACCTATTGAAAAGACATCATGATGGAGTAATAATTGACTTCTTTTGTAAACCTACATCTAAAATTATACACACAAGTCACCATGATCAACCAGCAGCTAATAGTTGAATAATGATGGCAAAGTCAGAAAGCCAACAACAAAAAAGAAGATTGGCTACTTTTCTCAATTTTGGAAGATACTTATGAGCATTGAAAACATCCTTTGGAGTGGCATCATTTCTGACAAATCCTAGAATAAATGCCGATTCTCTAATGGCTCTTGAGTCCATACACTTTATTATCAAGTTCATCCTTTCCCCTTATCCAGCGACTGGAATTTGGAAATGTTGGTCACCCATTGGTGTAAAAAACATTCTATAAGACTTACTGTCTGGTGGTGGGAGATTCTTCTCCTCCTTCTTCAGTTGTGTGATGTCACAATGGACCATCTCTAGAAGCCTCATGATCTTCTGGCCAGGCTCCCCATGCCACTGCTGACTTGTCCTGATTGAATAGATGTAACGGAACACAGGGTACCATTAAATATTGAGCCCAATAATACATGCGTTCAATAAAAACTGTGAAGCGCTTTGAGTGCTATACAAATCCAGATAATTATTATGATTGCAATTTGGACAGAATAACATCCTATATACATGTATCAGGAACAAGATGATCATTTTCATCTCTTCCTAAATTCCTCTAAAGGTGCTATAAGTGCTTTCTTTTCACGCAAGAAGATATCAACAGCCTTTTCAGAGGCTACCATGGAAACCTAGAGAAAATATCTAGTATCAGATCAACATATAGTACATCAAAGACTTTGAACTTAAAGGTCAAAGTTCACTTCTTTTTTTTCAGAATTTTACCATAACTGTTAAATAACCTTTACAGGTATTGGCCATCAGTTGATACTACCTTCAAAAAAATGTTTCAAAATTTCCTACTTTTTAGTATGGGCTACATCCATTTTCACTTACTGTTCATTTCCAATGACTGAACTGGCATAAAACCGCTTGGCAGATTTCAATAATTCCTTGTACAGCTTGGAACCTTCTAGCTCTCCCTGAAAAATCAAACGAGTCAAACAAAAAAAGAAATTCAAATTAGTATATTTTAACTAGGATGCTGAGAAATCATGCATTTACCTCTAGGTTAGCATCATTAACACAAAGTTTTATCCCAAGAATTGGCTAACTGATGTTCATTCCTGACTACTCATATCCCAAAACCCAGTCAAATCTGTTTTCCGAAATAGGAACAGTAAAGTTGGACATTTCAAAATCCAAAATCTAAAATCAATGGGGAGCATTCCAGCCCGTTGCCATTTTACAGCAGCGTGCATACTAATCCAACCATATTGACATTCGCATTCTATTGGGTACATATTTAAAACCTAGTTGGAGAGAAGCAATGTAGCTTACGGATGTAAGTATGTAAGTGCCGTGGCAGAGACTTAAACCAACAAAGTTTGTATCCCCAGGTGAGTGATTAAAACTGTAACTCCTCTTCACTTCTATTCATCTCACAACCGGGGTACTTACCCTGAAGAAACCGTTATTTGTCAGACTTTGAAGAAACTTCTGCCATCTTGCTCCTCTTGCTAGATCCTCTGGTTCACAGCCAGACAGGTCTGACTGGTCGGCATCTTTCCTGTTCCCATGACAACGAGAACACAGAATCTCAAATCCATGCGCCTTGGGTAGGGGGAAAGAAAAATTGGAATAAGGATATTCTTTGAGCACAATCGTAGTGAATTCAAGAACATACTTGCATTTACATACTACAGTCATACTGGTATCTGAAGCTTATCTCACACTTTACAGTTCAACTACAACCTCAAGAATGTTTGAGGCTATCTCCCTTTTTTCGTGAAATATTAAATGCTCATTGAAAAAAAAAAAATCAATGAAAACACAAACATATCTTCAATCAATTTTTGTATTGAGATCAAACGTTTAACTCTCAGACATCATATTACCAATACAGATGAACTTTCATGATAATATATTCAATCTCTTTTTTTGTTTGCAAAAAAATCTAGTATAGTCTACGACTAAGAAAGAGCTCTTTATCATTCCTAAGACTGTAAACATTTAAGAAAACTTAATATTTTCACCCTTAACATGCATTTCTTCAGCTCTTTGTAAATGCAACCCCAAAATTTGTGCAGGACTTCTATTAAAAGAAAACGGATTTAAGCCACGGGCAGAGCTAATAAAACAAATACATGTAGTGTGTTTTTTAAAAAAGGAAACCCAACTTTCTTCAGCAACATTTCGTCAAATAAGCATATCTTGATTTATAGTAATACATCATAAAAAGAGGAATTTTATTCCTTTTCATATATGCTACCATATTAGTGATGATAGAGCCTGGCATCATTGAACTAAAACAATTTTAAACCAGCCGTGCAAAAAATTGATTTGTGCACGAGAGTGGGATCTATTCATCTACACAATGAACAGCCATTCATTGAATCTCACTGTTTTCTCGAGCACACACATGCTTGGACAGACAAGGCGGTCATTTGGAAGGACATTGGGGCTAATTTTGGACTCGTATCTCATTCAAGGTTGCATACGTGTTGAATTATGAATAGGAAACATTATGAAATCTCACTTTTCTTTGCTATGCGACTTTATAACTTGTTTTGTTTCTTTCCTCTGTACCTTATGGAATGACATTTTGCATTACTTCTGAGCGGAAACTACTGTTGACATCACTTACATGTACTTCAAACCTTTCAAATATATTCATGCATAACGATATCATTACATATTTGGAGTCATATGAGAGAGGATGAATTGAACTTTGACATGAATAATAAGAATCAACCTGTAAATAATTATTTTTTCTAGTAATAGTTTGGAAAAGTTGGGATTCCTTTTTTAAGAAACACTCTGTATAATAAGAAAAACCTAAACCTACCAGTTTCATGCCAAGATCAGCAGACTTGAACTTTGAACTTGAGGGCGATGGCAGCGTCCAGCCGCTCCTACGGTCAGGTTGAAATGACTGCTGGAGCAACTGGGCATACAGACAACGTGTGAACTTAACCTGCAATTGAATTTTTTTTAAGGATAAAATAAATTAAGAATGGCTTCAAATTAAATGCACAGGAAAAGACAAAACAAAGAAAATTCAGGAACAGTAAAGAACAATATTTGTATTTTCATATTGTATTTTATTTGAACAGAATAGGGAATATGATTATCTATATACAACCTGAAAATCACAGTTGAAAAAAGGGACTTGTTCTACAGGGCCAATTCAATCTTTATTTTAAGTTCTCCTATTTAATTTCCTCACAATGCAATACAAGCTTATATCATACTCTAATAGAATTGTCACATACAACAATTTGTACAATTTAGTAAAGAAAGGAATCAATGAAATGAACTCACTACTGTACTTGCTGAAGTTTATTATAATGTGTACATAGATCTAAAAAAACAAAAACAATAATACTATAAAGCCCGGCGCACACTGCACGATCTGACTACGATGTGATTTTGGGAAAAGTTGTTATAACATTTGATATGAACCTTCAAACATGTAAAATCTTTGTGAATAGTATGAATACTAAAATCAAAATTCCGGGCTACTGCGAGCCCCCGTGTAGGAAAAAAAGCGAATTCAATTCCAAATCGTAGTAGCGTCATACCACTCTTGCGATTGACTAAGATTTGAAGCCGATTTTGCCTTTACTCTAACCAGAAGAATTGCAGTTAACCAAAATTTCGATATTAGTATTCGTATCATTATTCCAAACCTCAAATGAGATAATTTCACATTTTTAAACTTTCACATTTAATGCAAACTGCAATTTGTTTTAAAATCGGGTCGCAGTCGGATACAGAGCTGCCAACCTCTGGCCAAACTTTTCCGTACACGCCAAGCTGAAAAACCGTATTTTGGCGATGAAATCCGTAATTTTTTGCAAGTCCCCAAATACCAAATTTTTAAACTGCAACTGCCACCAAAATTGGATAAGTTAGTTCTAAAAATGTCATAAAATTACTCTTTATGACACTCCAATAATTATCAATGGGAATAATATAATTATCTAGATCTGTAAACATAAAAAATCAGCTAAAAACTCCCGTTCCCTATTCATCCTTTCGATTCCACTACGGAGCAGCTCCACATACTGCCGCCTTACACCAAGCAGCAGCCGCGCTGTGCCGCCCGCAGGCTAGGCTGGCCGGCTGCCTAACGCCTCGGTGTGTAAGAGCAGCCGCACCGCTAGCGCTTGAGCTCATAGCTTGAGCTAGAAGTTTGCGTGTGCGGTGAAAGTACGTTCGCAGTCTCCTTTCTGTATGCACTTTAGGTACGTACACAGTGCGGAGTTCCGGGAACAGCGAAAATAATACAATATGAGTGTGAAAGTATGAGTGATAACAAATACATGTGCGCAACGTATAATACGAATAGTGCATAATCAGATTTCTTCAAATCCGTAATTTTTGGGCGACATTCCGTACTTCCATAATGATGGTTAATTTCCGTACCAATTACGGAAAATCCGTACTAGTTGGCAGCTCTGCGGATCGTATAGTGTGCGCCGGGCTTAACAGAAAATTGTCTCAAAACTATTTATCCTGTTTAATACTAACCTGAGATGTAACTAGATTTTCTGGAGGAAAATGCTTCATTACTCTGCAAGCCTGTTTTAAATGAAAAAGAAAAAGAAAGATATGTCATTGATCATTTGAATTTTACAATACTCTTGGATACATTAATATTAAATAATTATTAATAACTAAAATTTTACTGAAATTATGTCCTTACATCATGAAATATGTTAAAAATGTGTTAAATATGTCATGCCTTGTACAAAAATCATCAAGGTGACTGCAAAATAGGAAAGGGACAAGAGATTTGACACAGATAATTTCTATTGTTTTCATTATTTTCTTTCAAATTTGTCTGAAATTCAGGGCAAATAAAATAAATAACAAGCTCTGTACAATTAAAAACTAAATTAAAGGCTTTTGCTCAGATGACACAGAATATATTGCATTTGCATTGCAAATGCTCAAATCTCAATCTAGTGCAATTTGGTCACAACATCCGAAATATATTCTTGTAATGCCCTTTTGACAGCAAAAGAATGATGAAAATCATCTGCCGGAACGGAGATGTAAGACGATCTTACCTTTAGGTCTATAGGATCTCGCTGGTAGAAGGCATCAACTGCCGGGGATATCAAACTAGGCTGGTGTTTCAATATGGCGGCTAGCTTGGCTGGTATTAGGCAATGGGTGTGATGGAAGTTGGATTGCACTTTGGCAGGGAATCTGGGAAATTTAATCAAAAGGAGAAGATAATATACATCCTGTCAAAAAATGCATGCAGAAGTGAAACTTGAAGTTTTTTTAAAGGGTTTATAGTACCTCATTCTTTAGTTTTTTTCATGGATTTTTAAACATGCACATGGTGATTTTTTTTTTAATGGTAGAAAAGAAGTGTAGTAAAATAAAATTATGCCAACTATATCATAGAAATAAAAGCCGAGACACAGAAAAAATGAAAAACTGATCTTACTCATTCACTCTTGTTCTGACTGCTTCTCTAATGTGTGGCTTGGCCAGTGTTTTGTGCGACTGTTTGCTAACTACCTCAACAGCATGAGATTTAGAAGGAACACCTGCTGGAAGGAAGACTAGCTCTGCTGGGCTGCTAGGCTTTGGGATGATGTGAAGTTCACCATTGTAGATAAAAACCTGCAAAATGAAATGCAAATTTATCATATCCATGGGGTATATATATAGTTCTAAAATTAAATGTGCAAAAATCAGGCCTAAACTTCAGAATTCTGAATTAAGTTACTGTTCATACAAGTATGTAGGATCTGTCTTTTTAAATGTGTTAACAAATAGCAGTTCAGAGTTTCCTTATGGTCTAAATCAATAAGCTTTCCCTCCTCAAATTGGCAATAATAATATTTATTTTCCACTTCTACATAGTTTGAAAAAACAGTGTTTTACATGCACCAATGTGAATAAAAATTGAAAAATTTAACAGAAAAAGTGATACCAGTATATATATATTACACTGTGTTGCCAATTTAGCAAGTTTAATGATTAGTTACAATGAAATCTCTCTCATTCATAAACTGTACTATGTACTGCATTGGAAATACTCAAATTTTTCTGTGATTTTTGCTTTTTCTACTCATGTACAATGTGTAATACCGAGCATTGTGGATCAAAAGATATGGCAAAAACGTCACTACTGCTAAGGGTTTGTGTTTATACATGTAAAATCATTACAGTTAAGGGCAAATGATATTGTGGAAATAAACGAAAAAATGCTTTTACTTACTCTGTTGATGCTAGTCTCAGGCTCCAGCCACTTTGGTAAATGGTATGCAGCCTCAATCAGTAAGAATTCACCATCACCATCATGAACACTGAGGAAGAGTAGAAAAGGAGGTTCAAGAATATCTCACAGCCCCCAAGGATAATGAGCCACTATACAGTATTCTATAACTTGCTATATATCTAAATGATATAAAGGAATCACTTTCTCATGTCGTCAGCATGTCAAGATGGCAATTAAAATGAACATTTCTTCACTAAAGCATGTTCAATTGTGAATTAATATGGAAACCTACAGAGATCTATCATGGGTTTCCAATTAACTTACATTTTCCTGAAGCAAAAATGAAGCAATTAGGATAATCTGTGCCAATACCGGGTAATTGCTCTGCTTAAAAAAATAATAACTTGAGAGTTTGTTTAAGATGTACTTTCAATCACACCTTCTCGGCTATAAGACATGCTGTTTAGTATTTCAATTCAATTTTTGTTCACATCAGATTAATGAATCGCCCAATAAATGTGTTGAAAATGTGTGTATGTTTGTAGACCAACTCTCACCTTGCAACTAGTTGAGGCATGGCAGCTGTGAGCTGGTAGAGAAGAAAGACTATAAACCACTCATCATCAATATTATCACCAAAGTCTGTTACTCCATGAAGGTGCGGCAAACAATCTGAGATTGGATTTGATATCAAACAACACAATGCAAAATTCATTATTTCATCTTATTTCATCATGAGTTTGAAATAAAAAAGATCACATCAAGTTGGAAATAATAGCTGGCGACCAAAGTCGGAAAATATGGTGCTAATCTAGCTAAGAGTAAATGTGTACATGAGATCTGACCACAGAAATATGTTGTGGTTTTAATACTGGATTAAACACTTAACCCATAGACTACGGGAACCAGGTGGCTCATGTGTTAAGCCTATGAGATATAAAGAATTCATTAGTCAACGGGTTAACTTGCTGATGATTTTCTGGAAAATTCACACGTTTTTTATAAGAAAATTCTGATTAATGCATTACACTATATAAACGATCATTACATATTATCAAGTTTTTATTTCATGAAGACTGATAAACATAATTTTTTCGGACTTGTATTCAGTTTCAAGAAATATCTGTAGGTTGATCCACGTTTAAATTTGTATTTTGTTCAATATACTCCTTTTTCATGATTCTACACAACTGGGATAATATCTTTTTATTCAATTGCTTTCTATAACCATACTCAGATTACTGTTTAAGAAATAACTGACAAGATTGACAAAACAAAACAAAACAAACCATTTTTTTACAAGGATACCAAATACTTTGTATATATGTTTATACATGTTCTTATTTATTTTTGTTGCTGTCATGAGCTTATGTTTTTCGGGGGTTTTTTATTGTTTTTTATTATTGTTATCAGGGCCTCATGGAAGACCACCACTATTGGTGATAATGAGTCACCCTGTCTAAATATCAGAAATAAATAAATAAATAAATAGATGTTGAAAAAGTTTTTTTTAAACAGGTACAAAAAATAAATGAGGTCTTATACAGAAAATGAATGAATTTTATCAAAACAATTATTTGAAACATGGACTGATGATAATCAAATCTATACTTAAAAGGCAAGTAAACATATTAATATTAATAACAACTTGATAAATCTTTATCTCTATTTATCAGAGGGCCTACAAATATCAAAGAGAGTACAGGGATTATCATCAAATTGAAAGGCTTTCAGTTTCAAGCCAAGTTTCATGCCAACAGCCACTGTCAAAACATTAGTTATTGAGCACAATCATATTAATCATCATAATCATCATAAGTCATGTCTTTAGTTTATCATTACATTCACCATCATTATCATCATCATACCATCATCAGCAGCTTCATATTGCATCAGCAGCTTCATATTGCACCATCATCAACATATTATTCTCATTATAATTACTACTACCGTCATCTTCATCATCATGACATCAGCAGCAGCATAATGATAATCATAATGATAATCTGACATTTTTTTTATCATCAATAAATAATAATTTCATGAATATCATCAATCATCATCATTATCATCATCACCATCATTTTAGTTTCATTATCATTATCATCATCATCACCAGCACGAAGTGACAGTGACATCAATCATTAGTCAATTGTCATCATCAACATATTATTCATTATCATCATAGTCATCATTTTATTTTCATTATCATTATCATCATCATCACCAGCACGTGTCATCTGACATCATCATAATCACAATTGTCATCATCATCAACATCATCATCATTAACACCTGTCATGCATAATTTCATTAACATATTAAGATACCACAAAAACGTGAACGTGTGGGACTGACCTGGATCTGGACCATTTGGAATGACAGGAGTCAGGTGAAATGAGTCGCGTTGCCATATGTAGTCCACTAGAAACGGTGTAATGTTTGCCATACATGAGTCCAAATAATCCAACAAACATGACTTGATTTCTTCGTTATTCTTCCCCTCGAAACTGATGTTTGGATATAAATCGTATTCTACGACGTTTTGCACGTGATTTCCAGTCTCCATTTCGCCGTCAAAACACATGAGAATGTGCTAAAGTTTCTGGAGTTACTCGTCGTCATTCTCTACTAGTTGTTGGAGTGGTAACGAGGAAGAGAATGGTTTAAGAAAGGAGCCCAGTCTATATAATCACATGATCAGTGCAGTGGGTATACTGTTTCTGTAGCAAGTGCTATTCTCCTAATCAAATAGGGTCATTTGATGTTACTAAAATCAACTTAGAATCAAATAACTTGCTAAAATGCTGAAACCCAAGGCTCTAACACAAGTCCTAAGCCAGGCAAATACAGGAGGAGTTCAAAGTTCTCTGTAAGTGTTACATTTATTTGTTTTAAACAAATTTTCTGTTGTCTGTCATGTCTGTCAATGTCTGTTGACTGTTGTTGACTTTCCAATTTCAAATTCAATTTTCATTCATTGAATTTGAAATTGAAAATTGAAGTATGAATCATCATAACAATTAACATTAACAACTTTGAATGAGTTGACTTCAATCCCGGACCGGGCTCCCTTTTTTCTTGTAGTTGTCTGGTTGTACTATTCATTTGTCAGTTTGTAGTGAGATGAATTAATACATTTTTTTTTCTTTTTTAATTTTAGTATTTTGTTAAATAATGTAACTGTAAGTGTAAACCTCAGCCTCAGGAACATACTGAATGCAGGCACTACGCTAGACCGAAAAATCAGTCTATTTCGTTCGGGGATATGCTCCGCTGAGACTACGTCTGGCTTCGCGGAATCCCTCTCCTACATGTCTTGGAGGAGAGCCTCGAAAGTCAAAAAATGTTATAAAAAATCCTCCAAAGAGATGGATTTTTCTGTCTAGCACTACGCCTGGCTCTGTATTCAGTTCCAAGTTCTTCTGATAAATCGGAATTGCTTTGGCAATCTCATGAAATACTCTGCATTTGAAGGCACGGTTTATTGCATGCATATGGTGACTTTTTTCCATCTCCAGCCCATAGCCTTAGGCATTAGTAATGGCTCCTGCATAATTTGAAGAAGAATCTTTTCTTTATGAGCTAAATTTGAAGAAAAATATCTTTTCTTTATGAGTTTATGAACTAAAAGATGCAGTTTATTTGTAGATCTACTTATTGTTTTTTGTCATTAGCAAACCCATGTGCTAATCAATTGAATGCCAATATGCCATGATCATTGTGATTGGTTAAATTGCAGCTGTAAAATATATATGAAAAGCTCTGTCAATACAATTTCAGAAGATCTGGTAGTAAAAACATTAATATAAACAGTGATGCCGGACTTTGTAAACCTGAATCATATTGTGAACTTGTATTTCCTACAGATTACTCAACAATGAGGGCTCCCTCCTTGCGTACTCTGGTTATGGAGACAAAGATGCTCGGGTAACGGCCGCGATCGCTAGCAACATCTGGGCAGCGTATGAGAAGAACGGCAAGGTGGCCTTTGCAGAGGATGATCTCAAACTTGTACTCATGGATTGTGAGGTAAGAGCTAGGAGAAAATACTTCGGTAAGTTTGGTTATCACAGAAAAAAAAGAACTATGTGTGGTCAATTGCTAGACCATTTTCTGTAGGTCAAATAAATCCTTTTCCCAATTTGCTATAGAAACATAATATTGAGTTTTCAAGGGAATTTGACAGCATTCTGGACTTCTGGTATTAATTGATGATGGGTATTATCAATCACTGAAAGTAACATTTTTTTATGACTGACGGGTCTTCCCTAATGAGTGCTCCCTCTCACAACTTCAGACGAACTGCCTCATAAAGAAAATTCATCACCATAAATGCCGCATCTGAATAATGATCGACTGAACATTTTCCAATCACTCAGCAAGTTCCTTGTGGAACACAAGTTTCGCTGCATGTGAGATTTTTACGCGCATTAATTGGTAATTCCACCAAGTCTGCTGTACATGCGAACTATGACGTATTGCACTTGGAAACGGCCGAGAGTATGTCTTCAAAATAGGCAAACAAGGGTATTGGGAAGCTTGGACCTCGATCAAAAAATGTGTTGCTTCATATTTAATGGTGCTATATTTATTTGTATTTTTTCACCAGAATGGAAGAGTTGCTATCACTAAAGTTGCCAATTTGCTTCTGTGCATCCATGCCGAGTCATCTGTAGGCTTTGGAATGCTAAAGAAAAAGGTAAGAATTAAGAAATCAATTTTTATTTTACAGTTTGTTGTATCAGGATGTTTCAACGACTTGTTTCATTTATTTATTTTTAAAAAAAATTCACATTGCATCCCAGAAGATGGTGATCATAAGTTGTTTTTCATTTTTAACAATCAAACTTGTTGTTCCAGTAGCTGTTTTGGTTGTGTTGGCACTGATTAAAAAAGGGCATTGTTTCAAAATTTTATAAGTCTATTGGATTAAGAGCAATTTCTATAAGGCTTCTTGATAACATATTTGTAGTTAACAATTAAACTTGTTTTTCCAGTAGCTGTGTTGGGTGTGTTAGTGTAGAGTAAAAGAGGGGATTGTCTAGAATTTGCATAAATCTATTAGATTAACCCCTGCCATGCCGTGGGCGGCAAATCCCTCCAAAAAATTTGAGTGTTGAACATTTTGTTTAGGCTGAGAATGGCTTGAAATTTCTTCTTCATACAGAAACATGTGCCTTCAATATAACGCTTATTCCTATGCAATATATCTTTGCCCACTTTGCTCAGGAAAAATCTCATTGAAAGTTGATATTTAATTCTTGAAAGTTCATTTTTGATAACTGCTCAAAAATCTGGTGGCATGGAAGGGGTTAATAGCAATTTCTATAAGGCTCCTTGATAACATATTTTTAGTTTCACCATTTGTCCATTCTCCCATTCATTTTGCATTCTGATGTTGTGCAACTTTATATGCAAGCTTTTGCTAATTTATTTGAAGAACTTTCTTTCTCATCACCTCTATCCCCTTCTGAGCTATTTGGTTTAGGATTAATTATAAATATTCTCTCAAGATTAAGACCTGGGGAGCGTTTCATCAAGCGTTTTGTCGGTGATTTTTACCAACAACTGTTATAAGCTACTGAAATCCTCGCATCTGATTGGCTGGGAGCAAATTTGTCGGTAAAAATCACTGACAAAATGCTTGATGAAATGCTCCCCTGGAGTTTTAGTCCTTGATGTTCATCGTTAAATTTAGTTTTAAATATCTGTAAGTATAACAATAACCTTTCCAATGTATGTACTTGTTTCTGTTTCATGAGGAAACAGATAGATATATTCAGGATAAACTTTATGTTAGAGCACATTCTTTGGTAGGATTTGATGCCTTCAGCTTGTAAGTAGTTAAATTTATCTAAGTAAAAAAATTCAAATACATTTTCAGAGATTTCTATGAATTTTTGTATTGCACCCAGATTTAAGGAAGAAAGATGACATCGTGAAAATAACTATTCTTTTCATCGTTATTTTATTTTCAGATCACATCTTTAGCAGAATATCTTCAGGAACCATTACAGACTGTAGCTTCATCATAGCCCAAGGCAGAATTAGTGTGTGCTTGTAGTTATGTTATATTTGTATTATACATTAGATATGAAATTATATGTTCTGTATCTTTTAGTACCTTTACAAGCTACATGTATATGTCGTCTGTTTAGAGCCAGAAGGGCGTTAAGTCCCATCATTTGTACACAGTTAATGCCCTTCTGGCTCCAAACCGATGATGTCTATTAGTGACAAGTACTGACTGTTGTAAACAACAAAAATAATGAAATTTAAATCTGAGAAGTAGAAGGGCATAGGAGTATGGACAATGTAATATGAGATGATTGATTTGTTATGCCCTTTTTACATCAAGACTTTACTCCATCTTGTATTTACTGTACATGGATTATGAATGATACATGGATGTCTCCGTCAATTTGTATAATTGAGTTGGAACATCGATGTACATGTTTCTGATGAAATGTTTTGCTTTACTTTTACTGAATGCCTGTAATACAAAATCCATGACTGACATAATTTATCAACTCTATACAGTGTAGTTTCTTTTGATAAATGCAGCTTAGATACAGTTAATCAAATTGATGTAACATTAGTCCCTGTTAAGTTACATATCTGTGATGATAGATGTTTAGATGCATCAAATGAGCCATCTGTATTTTCAATCAAATTGGTAAGGTAGTGAATCATGTCTATTGCATAGAAAAAAGTTCATATGATGGAAAAACGATAATGATATTTTGTAAAAGCAGTAGTTCCATTGAGTAAATTAGTCAAAACTGCAGACTGCATGTACCTGGTACATAGTTTTAGAAAAGCAGCAAACAATTTATAAGAAATTGGAATAAAATAATTAAATGGTCTGTACTTGCAGGTTCAGTTAAGAGCCTTACTTTTGTCATCAAGTTTACAAACATTTGCTTATACTTGTAGAGGATTTCATGTCGTGCGCCTATAATTATGGTTCCTTTTTTTTTCCTAGTGCATTACGTTTTTTTCAATTTAGAAAAAGAAAAGATGAGCTTTTCTGAAACTGCCTACAGTATTGAAAGATTTAAACCAATGAAGGGCTTGAAATACTTGAATTGAAGAATATGAATTAACTACAGAGAGGACCACTTTGATCAAACTGGTAGAATAGAACAGCGCCATCTCATGGTCATTCCTAGCTATTTGATGCAAGTAGTATAATAACTAGAATTTAATTCGTCATGAGGACGAATTAGGTGGTCTGTCCTTCAATTTGTACGATCATGATCGTAATCAGGATGATCATAATAATGGGGAAATACTAAACTGAAGATAGGATGTCAAGAATGCCATGAATGGAGGTCCTTCTTGAGGACGGGAATGTAGCAAAATGTGTAACGGTCATTGTAAAATGATTATGGTGATGATGATAATGGTGATTATGATGATTATAATGATATATGATGGCGATGATATAATAGCGATGATGATCATGACGGTGATGATAATAATGATGATGATACAGGATACTTGGCAGATTAACCCCTTAGCTCTAATACAGGACAGGAAATCACAATTTCCATAGTGTTGTACACAAAACTACTGCACACTACTTTCTAATAGACATAATACGGGAAAATAAGGCAGTTTATTACATGATTTGTGATTTTTTATGTTATACTAGTCGAAGAGGATGGTAAAATGACAGGCAAAAAGAAGCAAAAAAAAAAAAAAAAAATCGGCCCCGGGATCGAACCAGGTCAAGGTCAAGGGACCATGGTAGTCATGTGCTTTACCGATAGACCAGAATATTTCCCATAGAGATAACACGTAAACGAAAACGGGATTCTCAAATCACATTTTGTACTGAAAAATTGGGCATGATCCCGACATCTGATCAAAAATTGGAGACCACACTTGTAAAAGCTTATAGTCTCAGCTACAACATATTAAAATCTGGAAGAAAATAGACCAAAAATAACTGAGATACTGCTCAGAGAACGATGTCATGTAGATTCATGATTCGAAAAAAAGTCATCTTCCATAGACATAACACGCAAATAGGGAAAATTCTGACATGGCGTCTTTAATTGAAAATTTCACTGTGATGACGTCATCAAAATGAAAAATGGTGGCAACTAATTTTGTAGGAAATTGCCTCAGCTATGACATATCAAAATCTGGGCGAAAAAAGACCAATAATTACGAATCTAGAGCCAAATTTGCATAAATGTGATGACGTCAAAACATGAAAAATGGAAATTTGGATTTCTGGTGCCATTTTGATGACGTCATAATGTTTATAAGGGTCAAATGATACATGAAATCATATCTATGATTCATACCCTACCTGATGATGACAAAAAATTGGGGGATTTATGGACTATTTAAAGAGCTAGAGTTAATTTTGTAGAGGCATGTTTTTGCACGTTTTTACGTTATTTTCGCCATAGATGCGCGCACGGATTTTGAAGTTTGACGCGCCCGTACGACCTTATTATTGATTGAAATTGATTCCAAGTTGATGGAAATGATGAAGAAAAGTGTCAAGATTGCAAATCAATCGAAAAAACAGTGTTTTAACATTATTTACGACTTGCGCGCGCGTAAAACGCGCGCGCGGACACTTACGCACGGACATTTTTTAAATGCTCAAAATGACCTGAAACGTGTGCAGACTTGATCCTACGTGATTTTGAGCATTTTTAAATTTTGACGCGCGCGTACGCGCACGTCCTGACCTCTAGATGACCTGTGAGGACATTGCTTGATGACTCGTCATTTGAAGTTTATGTGATGTGAATATAGTTTATTTTTGATGATCGATTATGAAGATATAATCGATCTTGTAAATTTACAAAATGGCGTCTTGATGACGTCACGATGACCTGATGACCTCCAAAAGCTTAATGGACCATGTCCATAATTGACCTCATACATGACATGAAACTCGATGATATTGACCTCGCCGATTTTGAGATTTGGTGGGTACAAAAATTTGTTATAAAAATAAATAATAAAAATAAAGAAAATCTTGACAAAATTAAAAGGAGGTCTGTCATAAATGACAGACCACCTAATTATAGGTTACTTGCATTTTATTTCGCATTTTAGGAAACAGCTCACTTGGAGAACATGCAGATTTTTTTAATTTAATCTATTACTTTGGCTTGCAAATTTAGAAAATGGCCCTGCAAAGTACATTTTAAGCTTCTGCAAGGGAGGATGCAGCATGAAGGGAAAATAAGATGCACTGACGTTTTCCAAATTCTGTCAAAAGACAACTTTAAATCACAATATCATGGGGGAGGGGTCTCAGTGGCATTTAGTTATGATTATATACTTCTACTATTTTCATACAGCATTGTTTTAAAGTTCATGTACAAGTATATATTGATGCTTCATATTATGTCGGCTACTGTTAATAAAGAGTTCCATCTGGGGATAGTTCATCAATATTCCCTATTGGGACATGCAGATTCTATAGCACATATACAAGTATTTTGATGACTACGCATCAATGTACTTCCATACCTACCACAGTAATTAGGACTGCATTTTGTCATGGTTGAAGAAAAGAGAATCTGTATAAACATGTTGCTGTCACAATGCATTCCCTCCTAACAATTTAAAAAATGCCAGTTCATCAAACTTGTGAACAGATATCTTCCAGGAACATTCTGTATTGTACAGTATGTACTGTATTGTATCGGCATTTATCAATATTCTCAAATTTGAACTGCGTGACAATAAATATGTATGATATTTAGGGCACAAGAATGCAATTCCTGTCAATTGTAAATACATGTAGGATGTTACATAGTCTTGTTGCCAATTTGAACCTTTTTTATATAATTAATTTGCAGGGGATTAGAAAAACGGTGGCTAATTATAAGTAAGTAGTGAATGAATAGTCTATAAACTTTGTCAAAAATTTTGGTTGAGGTCCCCATTTTTTAATTTTTTTAATGGTTGCCCAATATGAGCATTTGTTCAGAGCAATATCAGCTTATGGTTAAAATATATACCCTTTGTTTACATTATCGGTAAAGTAGTCAGAGTCATGACATCATAACATATAGTGGTCTGAATGGGCTAGTAGCCGGTAAATAGATTTTGTCCGAACCGTGCTGTAAAACTTGAGGATTTGTGTGTTTGGGAAAATCAGATATGCTTTTTTTTTGGGGGGGGGGGGGTCTCTGTCCACATTTTAGTCTTCATGAAATATGTCCATTTGGACAAATATTGATGATTTTGTAAAGTAGATCATTTGAAAAAAAAAATTACCGGTCAGAGGTGCCTAAAAGCCCAAACAATGCAGCTGTGTAATAGACTGCTACTGTAATGTATACAAATTTATGCACATATATTCTCTGATCACCTAGTGACGAGCAATTCCATGAACATGCTTTTTATAAATGAGCCTCGATGCTTGGAATCCAGTTTGCATACATTATTTGTTGCTATGCCCGGCAAGCTTTCAAGGTTGTCAAGAACAACCTTTGTTTGAAAGGTATGCATAAAATTTGCATACATTACCGAAGCGGTCTATTTTGAGATGGACATTTTGCCCAGTGTCGTTTTAGGCGTGTATGAGTATAATACAGAAACTTGTATTTACTACATGCATTCAATGAATAGTACACATATAAAAATATATTAGTTATTGATTACAGTTGTTATTGATTAAAGTAGTATACAAAGTTAAAATTGCATTTTGATTTTTTAAACACCTTACTAAAACCATTAAAAATTAATAATTTTCTTCTTTGCCTCTTACCCCGTTCTTAGTAACTATTGTTGTACCACTAAGATCGGGGTATGTAAGAGGCATATATTTGAATTCTGATGAAGTAATGAATAACTTTTCAAATATAAATATTTTGTATTGTAAGTATAGGTGCATATGGTTATACTGTATATGCATTAGCAAAGGAGAATCTTGCTGATAAAATGTAATAAAAGAATATACTACTAATTTGATATCTGTATTTCATTTTATTCATTATACAATGTATGTTATTCAGGTGTTGTTAGCAATATAATCTTTTGGAAGCAAACTGTCGTGAGTATAGGGAACAAAATCATAATAAATCCCGTTTTATGAGATTGATTGAGATCGATTTCACCGTCGACAGGTGACTTGTTAATCGGGTCGAAAATTCAACAAAGTAAATATCAGCTTGTTTGTTTTCAACATCTGTTAATAACAAACTCCCCCATAGATCGAATTGGTTGGGAATTCATGCGCGATTAAGAACAAACTATACATGCATTACCGAATGCAAGGCATATGTAGATGCATGGGAACATTTGTGCTAGATAAAGGTTAAATGCTTTAGCTAAATATTGCTAAGTACGTAAGATATGAATTGTTTATTTTAAAGAGTGAAAAAAATTCAAGCGCTTTCTTCACCCCCCCCCCCCCCCCCGTTTGTTTATTTTTTTTGGGGGGGAGGGGGTGAAAACTTAATAAGGGCGGGAAGGGTACATATTTTGGTTGTGTGCCACTTGGGTTTAGAAGGACCTAGGGGACACGGGCCGCACTTTTCCTATAATGGTCAGCTGACAAGGAGAGAATGAGTTTGGAGAATGACATGGGAAAGAGAGAGATGCAGAGAGGAAATGATTCGAATAAGAGAGAAAGATGGAGAGAGAGAAAGAGAGAATTGAAAAGAGGACCCATATGGTGTCTGTTCTATTCATTCATAAGAAACGATTGTTACCGTGCTGAAACCCTGAAATAAAAATGCTTCCGTAATTTTTTTTATTCTTCTTATCTACCGCCAAAACACAAGTTAGCTCGCTATTCATAAGGACCTCCGTTCATAAGGACCGCTATTCATAACGCGTGTTAAATGAATAGCGGTCCTTATGAATAGCGAGCGGACCCGACAAACTATGTGTGTATCAGTAATTAATTCAGAACACAAAAATTGTCATTTTGCGTTGCAGCTGAAATTCCAGAGCACCTTAACCCAGAGTCATGCATGAATCATTAATGACACTGGATAACATAAGGTGGGTAGAAATGAAAGGTGCGATGCATAAAGAGCAACTGTTGTTGTGTTCTGGATTAATCTCAATTGTCCAAAAAGTGAAAATGCAATTAAATACACAGAGCGTTATTTCAAGAAATATTAAAGAAGGAAATTTTACAGAACTTATTCCAAATAAATTTGACACCCTTCCATTTTACATTTTGAAAACCTGGGCCCTCTGGCATAAACAGTTGCCTTTAATCGCAACTCAAAATAATAAACGCAACTTGATTTTCAACCAATCAGCATCGCCTATTTTGGACTTGCGTTAATTTTTTTGAGTTGCGAATAAACGCAACTTTTTTATGCAAGAGGACCCTGGAAGATCATTTCTTTTCAGTTGTATAATGATATAATTGTGCAATATCTAATATGGCATGTGTGGGTTCTGCCTACAGGCAACAGGGAAGAATTTCTCTTTTGTGAACCCTGGCCCACAAGCCATTCCGTCTTATCTTGTTCTATATAATTTATATTTATTTATTGCTCTAGTGTATGCATCTTGTATTCGTTTTATTGTTGAATAAATAATAATAAATAAAGTCTAACGAGTTATAACTGATAACTTTTGAGTTATTGACGATCAAACGTGTCAAATGTGTTGTGTGGGTTTTTTTACACCTAGGCCTATACTAGTAGATAATAAATGTGTTTCATCATGACAAAAAATATTCACCAATATTGATGAGAAAAAGTGTCTAATATCACTATGAACACGATGACAAAAGAGAGCGGACAAAATATACAGCTCTTCATTGTACCCTCCACAATTGTTCTGGTAGACAAAAGAACATCCCTTCATTACTATTACGTAAAATAAGTAGAACAGGTGAATACGCATGTGACGCATGTTCTACATATTTTTACATAATAGCAATGAAGGGATGTTCTTTTGTCTACCAGAGCAAGTGTGGAAGGTACAATGCAAAGCTGTAATTTTGTCCGCTTCTTTCTTTGTTCGCCGTGTTCACAGTGAAGGATAATGATTTGACATGAAACATCAGTCTAATAGACCTGTTTACTAAGTTATTCAAATTTATAGATGATTCTTTCCTGGGGACCTAGTAACGAGGTATTCCATTAACCTGTTATTAATGAATGAACTACGTTGGAATCCAGTTTGCATACATTACTTGTTGCTATATCTGGCAAGCATCCGACAAGCTTTTAGGTTGTCAAGAACAACCTTTGTTTTAAAAGTATGCATACAATTTGAATATATTAGTAAACAGGGCTATTATAAGACGAGAACAAAGTTCATCTATTTTTCTTCCCTTCTTATCAACTGGAGGTAATGGATTATCATACACTCAATTTGTTTACAGTTCAAGTAGGCTGCTAGTCAGTTAATTTATCCAAATAAACTACATCAGGAGTCGGTAGTCGTTCTTTCCTGATCCTGTCTTCGCTGAAATTAAAAGGAAAACAGCCAAATTAAACTGTTACCTCGAAAGACGACGGAAATATAAGCTTTTTTCTCTCAATGCAATATCCCTATCAAACTGATTTGAAAGGAAACCCATCACTAGGCCTAATCGTGCAAACCCCCAAAGCAACGTTGCACTGTGTGTGGAAGGGACGGATCCAGGATTTGTAAAAGAGGGGCGGGGTAAGGGGGACAATTCCAATTTTATTTTATTTATTTATAGTGTAGGTGTGTGTGGGGTGGATGCGTGTGTGTAGGGGTGTGAAGCACTGCAGACAAACATACAAAACAAATTTTAAAAAAAATAGGCAAAACAAAATCAAAGGTTATCACAATTTTTGTGATAATTCAGTAGATAAATTATCTGGAAAGAAAATTGTTATCACAGTGTGCGTCTAAAATTTGAAAGGGACACATTTTTGGGGTTGTACTTGATCATGAGTGATGCCACCGTGGGTTTTTAACCCTTTGGAGACGACGGGCTTCTACAGAAGCCGAGCGAGGTGCTCAGTCTGTGACGGAGGGCTTCTACAGAAGCCGAGATTTATGCCTAATATGTTGACAAAGTTTTCCAGCTAACTATCCGCTCTTATGCGCTAAAATTCTTAGTATTATTATGTAGATATATTCATTCACAATACCCGTTAAAAAAATATGAGGTTACGTGGAGAAAAATTGAGAAAAATAGGATTTCGTTTCAACTTTACCCGAAATTCTTGTTTGGGATCGTAAATCTTGTATACATACAGACGTACGCGTCCGCTTCGATCATGTTATTTCCATAGTCTAGAGCTCCGATCACGTGATATCATAGCGTTCAAAGCGCCGATCGATCTTGACAAAAAGCTCGTATTCACTACATTTACACTCCCGACTTCGATCCTGACGTTGTTTACTTATTTATTTTTTATCTAAGGCATTTTTCATCAACTGATTTGAAATAAGCACGTGATTTGTTGTTT
This sequence comes from Heliocidaris erythrogramma, assembly GCA_025617745.1. NCBI lineage: Eukaryota > Metazoa > Echinodermata > Echinoidea > Camarodonta > Echinometridae > Heliocidaris > Heliocidaris erythrogramma. Next base: position 39,484,504 of record CM046857.1, on the reverse strand, counting down.
CTCGTAGAAATTAAATTGCTGTGCACCCATCAACTATACTACCTTTGATTGGTTGTTTATTGATTTTTTAAAATGTATTTATATTTTAATGTTTTTAGGAAAGTGTGTACTAGATGAGAGCTATGGAAGATAGAGCCAGAGAGAGAGAGAGAGCCCCTCCGCCTCCAATCCATCCCGGTCAATGACAAGAAATTGCCTCCCTGTTCCAAACATCATGTGCTTTGATAACTTGACGTTGCTCCTTATAATCCAAGTTCATAAGATAAAATAAAAGGAGCTTGCTCAAGGATTATATCAATTGAAATAGAAATTACCATCATTGATTGCTATACTATCGGGATCGCCGATCGTCATTGTTGTCATTGCCCCCCCCCCCCCCCCCCCATCGCTGTTATTTTTAAAAAACATATTTCTTTATCGTTTTAGTTTGTTTATGATTCTTGTCATTATCCAACTCAACTCTTGTCTTTCTGTTTCAATATTTTCCTCGAAACATACAATTACTACATCATCGATATCATGCTCCTTTCTGATGTTCTCTTTATTTTCAAATCGATCAAACTCTGATAAATAGCCACATCCTTTTATAATAAAAATTGCAGTGCAATGCGGAAATAAAACGCACTGAAACAAAGTTTTAATTGCACGAACTTCCTGATGAGTTTGTTCCACTCACTCGCTAGATATACAATGTATATTATTACCCCGGTCATTGGATTCTGGCACGCCCGCACACAGTGTATGCACATTTTCCTCGAAACATACAATTACTACACTCTCGATATCATGCTCCTTTCTGATGTTCTCTTTATTTTCAAATCGATCAAACTCTGATAAATAGCCACATCCTTTTATAATAAAAATTGTATGCAATGCGGAAATAAAACGCACTGAAACAAAGTTTTAATTGCACGAACTTCCTGATGAGTTTGTTCCACTCACTGTCATTCATTTAGCTTTTTCCCATTACAAACAAATCACATATGTGTACATGATTTTAATAAATTGTTTTATTGATAAAACAACTACATACGGGAAAAAGCGTTGAAAGAGAGATGGATAGATAGAGAAATAACGAATGAAGCGGGAGAAATAAAACAAATAGTTATGACAAATCATGAGAAATGTATTCGAAAGTAAATAGGATTATTTTTGTCTTATTGAATAAATAATGTTCATCTGAAAAAACAGTTCCCTGATACAATTGTGATATAGAAAGCATTTAGAGTGATAATGTCACAATGCTGGTCAGAATACGACTACCAGATGAGTCGGAAATACGTGCAAAATGCAGGGCGCAATGCATGACTTGGCAGATAATCGCCCGAGCATTAGCAGACGACAATGGGGGCCAATGAATGGGGTATCGATCGAACCAAGGAGTTATCACAGACCTTGATCTAACCGCGTGTGCGACGGCGTTTACGCAATTTGTATTGTAAGTTAGTGTACTGAAAAGGAAGGAAGCGAAGCTTCAACAAAATAAGACGGCTTTTCCCCTGTAAAATAACAAACCTTATTTTTTGTTTCGATAAACAAAACTTATATTTTTAGAAGGAGAAAAGTCTGACCTTTCATGTTTACATTTACTAAAAATTACGAAAATGACCAAGTGAGGTACAATGAGTAATCAAAGTAGAAAGCACCTCCAAATTTCTCATTACCGGCAATGTAACCGAAATCGCTCCGTCACAGGGAGAACAATCGCTGTGCGCGGGCTCGCACTCAAAGGGTTAAGGAGGCACAGGCCTTTATGGGTTACATGTCGTTTTCCCGAAGATTCGTTTTTCCGAAGGTTAATAATTCCGAAGGTTCGTTATTCCGAAGGTTCGTTACTCTGAAGGTTCGTTACTCTGAAGGTTCGTTTTTCCGAAAATGAAATAGGGTTCATAATTCCGAACGTTCGTATTTCAGAAAATGAAATGAGGTTCATAATTCCGAAAATGAAATAAGGTTCGTTTTTCCGAAAATGAAAAAGGGTTGTAAATTCAGAGAATACGGCGTCAATCCGTATTTCGGATAGGGAGGAGGGGAAAGACGGCCAAGTGTAAAGATATTAATTTCGTACTCAATAATCATAACAATGATGATAACAATTATAATAAAATCCAAAGAAATAGCCATTATTATCGTAATTCCTATCAATATTATCATTATTATTATTATTATTATTATTATTATTATTATCATTGTTCCTATTATAATAACCAATATTTGTGAGCGAGCGTAGAGAGCGAGCGCCTCAGGAATACATGTTTCATTTCTCATGAAATGATATTGCTTCGGTGATTACAAATACATACTGATGTATTGAAGACAGTTCATGATCGGATTCCGGATTAAATTTGCTACAACGAAATTGGCTTGAAGTTATTTATATAATGGATATACCGCTTTGGAAAATGAGAAACACCAAAGTTCCAAGTAGATCTTTACAAGCAGAACATGGCCACGTTATGTTTTTGAAAGGGGGAGCCGATGCCTCTTGGCAGAATATCATACTCCCCGTTTCTACAATTTGCAAGCGAGCGAAGCGAGTTAGAAAAAAATAAAACCCTTTTTTTTATTGTAATGGAAATGCAATTTCGCCATCAAAAGACAAATATAGAACATGTAATAATGAGCCATGAATAATATTACTTAACCCTACTGCCGAATATGGAATATTTGGGCACTTCACTCGCCCTAATGAAGGGCATTCCCTTCCCAAACTATTCCGTTTCTAAATCTTACGCGCTAGTGAGCAAGTAAAAAAAAAGGAGATATTGTCTATAGAACAATGATTTTGTTACCAGATAATAATAATAATAATAATAATAATAATAATAATAATAATAATACCTGGCATTTATAAAGCGCCTTTCCCAAGTACTGGCTCAAAGCGCTAGATATACAATGTTTATTATTACCCCGGTCATTGGATTTTGGCACGCCCGCACACAGCCTGTATGCACATTCTCCACTCCCTGGGGAGCATTCCAGCCAGTCGCCTGTTAAGCGCACACATGCTAAGCAAAGGACATTAACTTTCGCCATCCTACCGGGTACCCATTTAACACCTGGGTGGAGAGTGGCAAATGTAGATTAACGCCTTGCCAAAGGACGCTAGTGCTGCGGTGGGATTCGAACCCCGGAACTCGTGGTTCACAGTCCGGGGACTTATCCACTGATCCACAACACCTCCACATAATCCAAACAATTATAACATTCTGAGTACCTTCCCGTCCACAGATAAGGATAGCCGACCATCTCGCTTCCCAAAATAAAAGGATGTTCCGGCACCACGCTGCTGGATTCCAGCGAGCACATTCAACATAAATTGTGATTAAAAAAGTATACTATGAAAAGTGTATACTAAAAATAAGGTGGGGACGTCTTGCATCCCTAGCCCTCAGAGCCATCTATTACAGAGTTTGGCCAACTCGGCTCCATGTAGGTAGCAATATGGCGCTTGTTGCTTTGTTAGGCAAGCACTAAACAAAGGAATATACGCCATGTTGTGCCTAAATAAACCGAGGTGGCCGAAGTCTGTAATATGGCTCTGTAGATTTGATTTGATTTGATTTGAATTTATTCTCATATTTCTCATATCACAAAATAAGTAAAATATCAACACAATATAAGACAATACATTTGATTATAACAATACAGTGTGGCAAAGTAATTTCAGTATAGCAAAAAATGGCAGTAGATTGTAACAATGACAATAAATGAGTTCGAAATATAAAGAAACCTGCATAAAAAGCAGAGCTTGTAAAGTCTGCAGGTTCCTTTAAAATATTATGAAATCAGCAATCAAGGAGACGGAACACAAAAAAACAGACTACATTGGAAGAGCCAAAGGTAAGTGAAAAGAAATTGTGGGTTAAAGAATGAGAAGAAAAATGGAGAAGCTATATAAGAATAAGAGAGAGAGAGAGAGAGAGGGGGGGGGGTAAGAAAAGAGAGAGAAAATTCAATACTAACGCAGTAACGTACTTTTAAAAAAGATACAAGGGTAGAAAACAAGGCAAATAAATAATTCATATTTGTTCAGCCAGTGCGTCTTAACTGGGTCCATAACTGGACAAAAGAGAGCATTTTAATTTACATTTAAACGTATTTAAGGATAAAGAGTTGATTATTTCGTTAGGAAGATGATTCCAAAACCTGGGTCCTTCGAATACAATTATTGTTCTTTGAGCAAACAATGTACGAGTACGTGGAAGGTGGAATGAGTCCCTTTGGCGGGTAGGATAAGAATGGATGAGGTTGTTTCTTTCAAATAAAGATGAAAAAATTTCCGGTAGATCGTCTTTTGAGAGTTGAAACATAAATATACCCAAGTGAAATTCGTATAGATCATGGATTTTTAGGATTTTATTTTTTAGAAATAATGGATTTGTGTGAGCATAAAAGTCAGATTGGTTAATCAACCTAATAGCCCGCTTTTGCAATTTAAATAACTTGTCTAATAGGGTCTTGTTTGTATTGCCCCAAGCCAATATACCATAATTTAATCGTGATGAAATGAGAGTCATATATAAGTTTACATGCAGAATATAATCAGGAAAAAAGAATTTTAGTTTGTTTAGAATACCGATATTTCTAGAAATCAATTTACATAAGTAATTGATGTGACACTTCCAAGACAAATCATGATCGATGTAGAGTCCAAGAAATTTGGTAGATTCAACCTGTAATAAATTGACATTATCCATAACTACTTGACCAGGTAAACTTTTAAGAGAATTGCTAAATATCATAAAATTGGTTTTCTTAACATTAAGTGATAACTGTCTTGTTAGCTCTTGTCCAAGACTGAACTGAACGAAGTTCTTTATTCAAAAGATTAAGTAGTGTATGTGGGTCACGGTGAGATAGAAAAAGATTAGAATCATCAGCAAACAAAATAAATGACAAAATATTGGAAGAATTTTTAAAATCATTAATATAAAGAATAAAAAGTAAGGGGCCAAGGAGTGATCCTTGGGGTACTCCGCAAGATATTGATTTCACTCTGGAATTTTTACCTGCTAAAGAAACAAATTGTTTACGAGAAGTGAGGTAGCTCCTGAACCAATCCAAGGCCCTCCCACGAATACCATAATGTGATAATTTGTATAACAAAATATCATGGTTGATCGTGTCGAAGGCCTTGGAAAGGTCCTGGAATATATAACAGTGTGTAAGGACTTATCAACAGCACATGCAACCTTATCAATAAAAGAAAGTAAAGCATGAACAGTTGAATGTTTTTTCCTAAAACGAAACAGAGAATCACATATTATTTTACAGTCAGTTAAAAATTTAATTAAGCGCGAGTACATTAATTTTTCAAGTATCTTTGAAATGGATGTGAGAAGTGAGATTGGACGATAATTGCAAATATCTCGTTTATCATCTTTTTTAAAAACGGGTATAACTTTTGCTACTTTCATATTACAAGGAACAACGCCATTTAGTAAAGATAGATTAAAAATATATGTCAATGGTGAGAGTATTGCATTAATTACGTTTTTCAAAAGGAAATTTGTAAGTTCATCACTTCCAGGACTCTTGTTACATTTTAAATTATTAACAGTGTCTTTAACTTCGTATTCAAGTATCGGGGTAAGGAAAATAGATTGCGGATTAGGATTCTTTAAAAAAAGATTTAAATCCTCTATAAGGTTCAGGGATATTCTTTGAAAGGTTGGAACCAATTTGAACAAAGTAATTGTTAAACAACTCAGCCATAACAGCAGGATCTTCGATTATTTCCCCATTGTGTGAGATTTCCTTTGTTGGTTCGGAATTCCTGTTTGAATGTAGGACCTTATTTATGTAAGACCTCCCCTCCGGTCCCCCAAAAAACAACAGCAATAAAAACAACATAATATTACAGAGTTCATAAAGGAGTCACTGCTATGTTTGATAAATAGCCAAGTAGCACAACATATGATAACAAGCATATTCAAATAATTTCTTGGTAATTTCAAAACAATCGCAATCCAAGTTCGTCCAAGCTTTGCGATTGTTTTGAAATTACGGCGTCTCGGTTGCGTCCGGGTTCACCGAGTATAATATAGTTGATTTCAAGTAATTTGTTATATACCTGCGTGATAACCTGATGAGTGCAGGTCGAAAAGCTTCGTTATCATGTCTCTTTTTCGTGCCATATTGAAACAAGCATATTATTGATACGTATAGGCTATAGGCCAATTATACGATCATGACAAGGGAAACTAGAAAGGCCGTCAAAGGCGGCAGACCCACGCCTTAGCGGCGCTATAGATCGAGTAGTTGCATTCTTTCCCTAATCGATTCTTTCCTGTCACTATATTTTATATTTTATATTTTTCTCTTTTTTTATCGCAATAAAGACTTCCAGATTTGGCATAATCTACTATTTAGTACATGCATGTAAAATATTATGGTTACTTATTGCTATTATTATGTAATTTGGCACAATGATACTGCATGTGAATATATTTGTTTGTGTATTTTACCTTGATTATTGTGAAAAATGTTTAAAATTTTTTAAAAGGAAGTAATAAAATATTCTTAAAAACAAAAAAACACTATCCGAAATGAAGTTCCTATAACCGATCATCACCAAAAATCTAATCGATTCTTTCCTGTCACTATCCGAACTGAAGTTTGGGTCAAAACTTCAAGGTCACACAGAATTTGCAGGGGTCAACCGATCATCACCAAAATCTAATCGATTCTTTCCTGTCACTATCCGAACATTCCCTGAAAATTTAGTGCAAATCCGTTCACCCGCTCTAATTATCTTGTACACAAACAAACAAACACACAAACACACAAACAAACAAACAAACATACGGAGCCCTTTACATAACCCTGCCGATTTTATCGGCGTGGGTAATAAAAGAAGCAATAGTAGAGTAACCGGTGCAATAATTATATAAGTCTGGTCGCATAACTCCATCCAAAATGACATCGTCAACGTAATTCTGGGTAGTCCACTTCATAATAACAATTGTAATAATAATAATAACAATAATAACAACAACAACAATAATATTATCAATAATAAACATTATAATACTGATATTAGTAATAATAATAATAAAACTGATAAAACAGATAATACTACTACTAATAATAATGATAATAATGATAATTATAAAATAATACAAATAATAATAAATAAATGAATAGATACCATAAACAACAAGTTAAGGAAGGATCATCAGGCTGATATGATTATCATAAAAGGAAACAAAAGTAAAACCAAACTATAATGCAAAATATCTTAAACAATTTATGCAGCAGGGCAGACTGAAATCATTGAGCATGTTTTATAACCTTGCAAAAGTATGAACATTTCTTAAAACAGATTAAAATCTTAAAATTGTAGAGGTAAATGAATGAAATGCAGCATAGTCTGCTGTAAGTAATGACCTTGCTTACACAACTATACAGCATTTTGTTTGCCGCATATCTGAAATGATCTATGACGCAGATAGTTTTCAAAACTTTACAATTCCAACAGAACTTTACAAAAGCCGTGCAGCAGCTACTTCTTAAGAAAACCAAATTCAAAAAAAGAAAGATAACAAGTGAGCAACAACAAAAATGTTAAAGCCACTGCTATGTAGCACACCGCATCTGAAGAATAAAAATAAGTCTTTATACTGGCACATCATGTGAAAGTATATAGGTCAGGTGCAATCGGTAATTGAATATAATGATAATGATTAAAAGCAACATACAAGAATAGTGAATCAAAATGTTAAGTTTTCTTTCAGTCGGGCTAAAATAATTATCATACAGGGAATAATCCTAACTATCTATGCCGCATAAATAGATTAAAATCATTGAACATGTTCTTTAACTTTGCCAAAATACCATCATTTCTAAACATGGATGAAAATCTTTCATGTTATACAGCTGCTTACAGCATAATAAATTTGTACAGATTCTAATGAGTTGCTTCATTTTACTGCACAGTCTGCGTTTTTAACAGTTACAACCGCTGACCTGAAGTTTGAAATAACTTTTACAAGCATAACGAATTACAAAACACTAAAAGACATTGAGGGTAAAACAATCCTCATCGTAAAAAATAGAAATAAGGAATTACACATGTAGAAGAAAACATTCTGACATAAATTAATGGCTCTTATCAACCAGTGCCCCGCCTTATAAGGAGTTGAAGCGATTTATTTGAAACAATCGCAAGTTAAAATCAATCGCAACTGTGTACTTAACATAGGCATTGGCATAGGCGTACAAGAAGGGGGGCTGCAGCCACCCCCCCCCCAGATTTTGAAAGTGCCGATATTCCGGCAACTCACACCTCATATTCAGGGAGTGAGGTGCCCGAATATCCTCAGATTTCAGTCATTATATGCCGAAATATGTTATTTTTATGATTTTCACAACGGAAAGGCACAATTATTTTTGGTCGCTAGCTTCGTGCGCTCGTAAATTAAAAAAAAGGAAAGTGTTTTATTTACAACAAAAAGGCCATAGGTGCCGTACCAGGGATCAAACCTTCGCGTTTCCAGTCAAGCGCTGTAAACCGTTCGACTACGACACCTCACACACGCACACACACACACATAAACACTTATTCGATTCTTCTAATCTCGTCCTCTTATTTTCGTCTCTTTTCTCTTCTCCTCTCCTCTTTTATAAATCTTCCCAGTTTTGTGTCTCCATTTCATTATTTTATTCATTGCGGGGGTGGGGGAGGTGCTTTTCGTTGAAAAGAGATCCGCTTTTTGAAGATGGCAATTAAAACCATAATATGCTATCGTGACCCTAAATTTTCCCTTTAACAGTGGCGTAGAGTCTAGCCATTGTGGGAGCACTGGCACCATTGGAGGCACAAGTCTTTTGGAATAATCTTAAAGCTAATCTAAGACGCCGCTGGTGGAAGAGGGTTCGGGGGGGGGGGTTGCTGGAAGGGGTCCAACCGTCTTCTTTCCTATTCCATTTTCTTTCTTTTTTTTAAAAATTTTTTCGCCATGCGATGAGGGAGGGGTGGGGGCGTGCCCCCCCCCCCCCCCCCCCCGTTGCTACACCTCTGCTCCTGCTGAATTCGCCTTTTTTCACCAGGAATTATGAACCCTATTTCATTTTTCGGAAATACGAACCCTATTTCATTTTCGGAAATAGGAACCCTATTTCATTTTCGGAAATACGAACCCTATTTCATTTTCGGAAATACGAACCTTTTTTCTTTTTCGGAAATACGAACCTTCGGAATTATGAACCCTTTTTCATTTTCGGAAATACGAACCTTATTTCATTTTCGGAATTATGAACCTCATTTCATTTTCGGAAATACGAACCTTCGGAATTATGAACCCTTTTTCATTTTCGGAATTATGAACCTTCGGATAAATGAACCTTCGGATAAACGAACCTTCGGAATAATGCAACAAATGTTCGGAATTACGAACCCTTTTTCATTTTCGGAATTATGAACCCCCAGGCATGGGAAATTAGTGTTTCGGAAATACGAACCTTCGGAAAAACGAACCTTCGGAAAAACGAGATGCCCCCCCCCCCCCCCCTTTATGCCCCTAGTCTACCAGCCTGGTGCTGTGTTAGTCTTTTTTTTATCTCAATATAGCCATAGCAATTTCTTTGGAAGGAAAACCATCAAACGAGTTGCTAGTAACTCCTTATAACTTTATTAATTCACCCTCAGTGGAAAAATACCAAAAGCGACGTTGCATTACAGTGCATGGGAACGAGTGGAGTAAAGCACACCTGCCAGCGGTTTTGTCATGGGATTTCAAGTATTTGTGCCAATGTGTACATTGCCCTTTCTTCCCGAGTAAATACCACGATTGCTCATTCATCGCAAGTCCACCCAGCTATTCACGGTCACATTGTAAAAGCAGACGACATTTATTACGGTGCTTAGCTTGTTTGGCGCGCGGGAGGTGAAGTTTTGGGGCCACTCGTGAAACTGAAAGTCAGACTCCATAATTGGACTATTTTCCTCCCAGATTTTCTTCTCTTTCTCTCTCAGCGATACATATTTAGGAGTGCATGTTTTGACAGTTAAAACTACAGACATCTTTCCATGTTCATTCGAGACATCTTAAAGTTGGCCTAGAGTGGAACCATAATCGCCAGTTGATTTTTGGCAACTTGGCGACTGTGTATATGGCTGCAATATTGTGTGAAGATTGAATGTTTTTGTAGTTCTGTGGTGACTTCTGTACGAGGTATGAATAATGGAGTTGACGTACTTGCAAGAAATCGAGACTGCCAGGAGAACATTGTTGGAGAACTGCGATAGTCTGGAACAGATCGCGGACTATTGCGAGGATAACTATGTTCAGGTGAGTTTTTATCATGTTTATAGTATATCAGATACCTGTTCAGTGTTTCTTCATCAGTGTTTCTTTATAAAAAAAAATAATTTATCAGTATTACCACTAGGTGTTTTAATTGTGACGAAACAAATACATACTGCTGTTCTTTTTATTGGTGTTATTGGTCCATTGTGCAGTAATGGATCTCTTTCATTGTAATCTCTCATTCTCAATCACTTTATAGGAAAAAAAATGTGTATATTATTTTCGGTGAGAGCATCTCCAATTATCATGATTATGTGACGATTGTTAACAGTAAATAATGCAATGTTTTACGAGTAATGACAATCCATCACTACCATATTTCCACTGGCCACTACCACAACCACCACCATTGCCACCTCCACCACCACGGTTACCATCTCCATCACCATCATCATCACCACCACCACCACCACCACCACCATCATCATCACCATCACCGCCACCGCCACCACCATCACCCCCATCACTCCCACCACCAGCACCAACATTACCACCAACACGATTACCAACATCACCACCACCACCACCATCACCACCATCACCACCACCACATCATCACCACCATCACCATCATCACCACCACCACCACCACCACCATCATCACCATCACCATCACCATCGCCATCGATAATCACCACCATCGCCATCACCACCACCATCATCATCATCATAACTTCATAAGGACCAGTGACTCCACCTTTTACAATTGTCAAAACATCTCATTTTTCTACATATATTTGCCTCACGAATATAGTCATATGGCAGATAAATACGTCTATATTTCAGTGCATATATGTGACCTTTGTCTACCCATGCAGTACATATATCACAAATAGTAAAGCTTATCTCATGTTTACTCACACTATTTAATTACCTTGGATCGGCACATAAAACAGAGCAAATTGAGCAACTACGCATGACTGACATATGACTATTAAAATTTGAGTTAATTATTTACTATAATCGATGAATCACAACACGGTGATGTTTGCATATATACGTGGTTATTTTCCCGAAGAGAAATCGGTGTTCCAATTCAGTAAATGGCAAAGAAAAGATGTGGAGCACATTTATTTAGAGTTATAAATATAGGTTTGGAAATTTAAAACGCTTTCTCATTATCTCGTACCAGTAGTAAGGGAAATATCTGTCTAGCATACGATATTAAAAAGGAATAACGAATTCCGACATAGTGAAGGGCATTTCCTCAACATTCTATTGCATTGATACTGGTTTTTATCCCGCCATTTTCACAGTAATATTACAGCCATGGGAAAAATCATTAGACCAAGAATGGTTACTGAAAGTGATATATTTATGGTAAGAAGGAAATCAAATATAAAAGCACAATTGCTGGATTTGTCAACAGGGCTATATATTGGATTAAAAAGAGCACACTTTTCCAAAGGAGGAACTATAATTTATGACCATGTGATATCACGCTCTCTGTTCCTAAAATTACTCTATCCTACTCCATACTGAAATTTGTTTTTAAAAAATAATATGGTCTTTGAGAATATCCATATCCATATCCGATTCTGCTTTATGAAGCATATTAAAAGTCGGCCTTTGACATTCATTACTTATTTTTAATTCAAAACTATATGCGATAAAGCTGATCAAAACGTAACGTGAGTAGTGAAAAAAATCATTCCGCACTTCATGATATTACTTCCCTGATATTACATCCTTCGTCACTTTTGTCAGCTGTACGCTTAAGTATTTGGAAGTCCAAAGGTCATGACCTAAACGTGTCCTCTTTCTCCAAACGATTTCCCTTTTAATAAGAAACATCTCGTTTTAATTTAATTATTTTCTGTTGAATCTTGTAAAAAAAAAATCATGCTGCATGCATAAAATAACTTGGCGGTTCTTTTATAATAAACATTGAGATCAACCAGCAATACGAAAATTAAAGTTAGGTTAAGGTGGATATAATTATGTTATAAGTATCCCATGGAGCATGGACTATCCTACATCCCCCTGCATCAGTCCTGTGTGCAGTGCTTTACAGTGTTTCTCACTTCAGTTTTTGGTATTCAATTCAATTCAATTCAATTCAAGACTTTATTCCAGACTCAGTTGCAAAAGCAGAGGTCCATAAAAACTCCATATAACACATTTACATGAGAAGAGCAAACATAAAGAATCAAGGAACAAAGAATACAAAGGTATAAGAGAAACTACAAAACTAATATACCACTAGAACTAAGCAATGGACACAGAATACAAAAGATAAAAGCTGCGTTAATATAACATGAAGTGCATGCTTACTATCAACAATGGACATAATGGGCAAAGAATGGACAAAGAATACTAAAGAGAGAACATAAAATAAATACTGGAGGAGGCAAAATAAATAATTAAGAAAGAGAAAGAGAAATAGACCCAAGAAACAGACATAATATGATAACTTATGGTACTAAGATAATACTAGTGACAGGCAGTGAATAGAAGAAAAAAAATCGTAAAAGAGACGATATGGAAATATATAAAAGGCCAGATGAATTATTTCTTTACAAAGAACCATTAAACAATAAAAATGCATAATATTATATTAAACTACTTTAGCCAACCACTTCCGACTGTGCCAACAAGCTATCAAACCAAAACTTCCACAAGTCTGAGGTGTACCTTGTACTGCTCAACAATGGGTTAACCAGTATATTAACAATACTATTTACAGAAGTGTCAATTCTCTGAATAAACTTAAACATCATATTCCTTACTACAGCTTGACATGCAGGTGTATTCACCTCAGCAAACATTCTACTTGTACTGGAGTACCTAGGTATCCGTAAAAGCATCCTCATAGCATCATAGGCTACAGTGAGTTTCTTCAAACTGCTCTTTTTATATCTGCACCAAAGATGTGCAGTATTTATAAAGGCATACAATAAGCTCTAAATAACTCAACTTTAACTTTCCGAGAGCACATATGAAACTTCGTGCACAGCATGTTATACGCTGAGCATATAGCTCATCTAATCATCATAGTTTGGTGACCATACCAATAAACCAATATCCGAATCAAATATTGAGGAATGTCCCTAACCTCATTTTTTGAACAGCTTTCCATGATTCACCCTATCAAAGGCTTTGGATGCGTCAAGAAAACCCCAAAACACAGAGGAGTTCCTTTTACGGTAACTAGCAATAATCTCTTTCAGAGCAAAGATACACATGTCAGTACCATGCTTTGCTTTAAAGCCAAATTGATTATCATTGATAGAAATGTACTGTTCTAACCTAGACAATACTACTTTTTCTAATACTGTAGAAAGAACACTAGCCAATGCTATTGGTCTATAATTGTCTTTGCTAGCAATGCGACCAGCTTTGTCCTTTAACACTGGAATCAAAATGACGGATATCATACTGTCAGGCAAAATTCCATGAATTAGAAACCCAGAAAAACACAAAGCAAGTAAAGATAACAATTTGGAACTAGCAAACTTTAAATGCTCTGCAGTTATAGTGTCTAGACCACATGACTTATTGACATCTAGCTGCTTAATAGCTTCTTTTATTTCCTCAGGGGCAACAATCATGTCATCATGAAAAGGAACATTGTTAACTTTAAGCATATGACTTCTAACACAATTAAATAATTCTCTATAATGTTTCCTCCATAACTCACATATTTCAGCATTGCCAGTAATGCCCTCAATGTTGGTAGGTGAAGGTGATTTATTGTTATTCATGAATCGGATTTCTTTCCAAAATTCCTGATAACTCTTTTTCTGAAGCTTATCTACTAACAGTAGAGTCCGCACGCACGAGTGTATTTAAATCGAACATTTGCTCTATTCTTCATACTCAGCAAGATAGAGTAATATATTTTTTTAAACCCTATACATGTATAAAAAAATTTCTTATTTGTATACTCTTTCACGAGTTTCAGGGATGACCTAAATGATGCAAGATAAAATGGTACTATATGTATACTTAAAATCACCTTTATGGCCTTTGCACAGTGGACGTTTTAACGAGGCAGCCATCAACGCAGATCTACTTTATAAGTAGTAAATTGACGTTATTTCCTTATTCGCAATATTGCATGGATACCGGTTTGTGACGAATCATTATTATCGGGAAATAATTATTTCATTTCATTTATTTTCATTTATTTTCCACAATATCAGCAAATAATTTACAAAGACTTTTAGTTTACCAAATCATTATGAGCATAGAAACACCATTAAGAATGAAGTGGCACATGAATTCGGTTTTTAAAACAAAATGAAATTTACGCTGGAATTGGTAAGTAGATCATTGCTAGCTGTATTGTGGAGGAAACTTTGGAAAGCAAAGCTTGTAATTCAGGTTCCCTAACATAAATATCAGAGTATCATTTAATAAAACAAGAGCATAAACAGGATATAAAACAACACACGATACAAGACCACACAGAACAGGACAATAAATCAAGACAACACAGGGATAACAGACAGAGGAATGGAAAGTTTATTTCTGTTAAAGGTCATGGAAATGGCAAGAGTCACAAACTCATAAAAGCATGTAAAGGAAACGATTTTTTTTACCAAATGTCAACATTATTTTGTTAATTTAATCAGGGACCGGGGAATCCCCTCGTGTTTTTTGTACTCTACTATACAGGAGAGGAAAATATAATACTGCAACTTATGTTAGTTTGTTGCTATTTGGGCAAGTCACCCGTACTTGGTTATTTGCTGTACCATACGTTACCAGAAATAAAGAACAAAATGTGTAAACATTTAAATTACAAGTGTATTTTCCTTGTAGTTTGGTAAGATTTAAAGGTCTATAGTATAGGGCTGTCAGCTTGATCAATATTAATCAACGCGTATAATATCATGCTATAAACTTTGATGACGTTGTGACGTATGGGCCAAAATACATTGGACCTGCCCATTTAACAGCTGAAGAAATCTGACGACAAGGATTTTTGGGGCTTACCAAAGCTATATACATGGGCTTTAATTGTGTATCACAATCTTTCAGTATATTCATGTATTTAGCTATAAAATGGGTCCGAAGTTTAAAATCCACTCCTTTCGTGTTGCATAATCAGAATGTAATTTTTTTTATTTGGAAAGGCCGAAGAAATATCATTCACTTACTATTGTTTGCGAATACTCCCGAAGCTCAGTTAGAGTGCACAGATTTCACATTATTCCAGAAACCTCCGCCTTTTGTCAAGGCTGGATCCGCCCCTGCTACGACTCGAGGTGCCCTTAAGGTGTCACCGTCATGTTTTTATTCGCAACAAAGTGTGTTTACAAGGCATGTTTGCTTAATATTATTACGACGGAGCTTAAAACAGATCGAGTCAGGTGATATTATATGTTTGCATGAACGCTGAATGGCGTATATATTATTGCGATAACCTTACTTCGTTCGTCTTCGAGAAGATATTGGAGAGCCTATACTCCAGTCACACCAAAGACCTACGCCACAGACCGACAAGCGACCGAACAAAATATATCATTACTCCGAATGGCCAAAGATCGGTCGTCTTGGAATGGGTGGTGGAATCGGTTTGGCAGTGTGACTGAGTTATTAGATGATCCATATTTTGTATTTTTAAAAATATGATTATGATAACTATCTTATCTTCACACGTTTTACGTAACTGACTTTGAACTTTGAATATCGAAAAACGAATTCCCTACGCAAGGAATACTTCGATAAAAACAGCTCTATACATCCGTGATGTTCCATACAATAGCTGCAGCAAAATTGATACAAAGAAATAAAAAGTTTGTCTCTATCTAATTACTTTTTTGTTGTCATATACTCCTTTATTTTCATTTATTTCGATTAAAATATCATCTACAAATATTGGGAATGCGTTTGTTCATGTCTACACAATGTCATGCATTCGATTAACATTACTATTGTAGGGTGGCCTGGAGCTGGCTTTAGGCGTGGTCACTTACAGAGCTACAAACATGACATGTTCACTCCTTGCTTGCCTGTGGTAATCTGCCTTGAGGTGGTAATCTGCCTTGAGGTGGTGTACTTATTTCAACCTCAGGGTTTATTTGTATATATACATTTGTTTAACAATTGAGAATAATAAATATTCAAATTATACAATTTGCATATAAAAGGAAGTACATCAATATACAGAAGTTTCTAATAAATATAAATGAGTTGCTATGAATAAACATTCCTTTCACTAAATACACAAGAGGCTAAACCATTCAGAGTTATGTGCTGATCCATGAAGTGTACATGGAACAGAGGGATAAAAGAACATTGCAAAAGTAATGTACAAGGAATGTAAAACATGAGATGAAGTAAGAGTACTTCAAATACTGATATAGAGGGAATGTAAAGAATGAGATGAAAGTGTAAAGCATGAGATGAATGAAGGAACAAATATATAAGAAGGGGAGATCACAGGAAGTGTAAGATAGTAAATATAAACATTCAATACTTTGTGTTCAAAATAAACTCCTACACTATTTTACCTCACTGAATATTAATGGTGAATTTGAGATGGTAATTATGTACGGATATATTTTGTGCTACAACAATATGTTTGATCGTGTTCATGACATTAATCAATTTAATTTCTAAATGCCATTTTCCTGAAATCTATCTTTTAAAAATTTGACATTATAGTAAATATAGAAACAAAATTGAAAGGGCCTCTATGCGGCGGGTCACTGTTATAATGTATTTTTGTGAGTGGGTTAAGTCATGGACAACACAAGGACATTTGCCAGGTCAAATTTGCTGACAAAAATTCTGAATGGAGTCTCACACACTCCCATCCACAAGCACCCAATATACATTCGGTGAATCAAGATAATATCAAATGTTTATAAAGGGGGATATCAGTTTCAAAATATTGTTGCATAACATTACAATTGGACTTGAATTCTCTTTCGTTGTTTTCCGTATCCAGGCAAAAGACAAAAGAGTGGCTCTTGAGGAGACGAAGAATTATACGACCCAGTCCTTGGCCAGTGTGGCTTACCAGATCAACACCCTAGCGACCAGTATGCTTCAGGTGCTTGACTGTACAGCTAGTAAGATCGGCAACATGGACTCGAGTATGAATAGTATCAATCTGGTAAGTGAGACATGTTGGAGGGAATATAGTGCCCCTTTGAGCGCGTACCCCCCCCCCCCCCCCTCCCCGATAAAGCGCTTCTTTCGACTAAAGATTAGCATTCAAATTATATCAAGAGATGCCCTCCCAAACTACCGAAGAACATTTCCACTTTATTTACTATGAATGGCTTCTAAAAAGCATTACCTTTAAGTGGCATTAAACTGGCGGAACATGAACAGCGCCATCTTACAGTGATTGCTAAATTAAGCTTATAAATTTGAAAATTAATTGTATTTTATTTTGAATTCTAACAAACAGCTTGTTTGGATAATAGACAAATTTTATATTTCAAACTATTATTTTTTAATTGGCATCGTGGAAATTTGTTTGCAGGTACATTCTAAGCTTTTACAAACTAGATTGGGGCATTATGGGAAACTGAGAGGCACAGACACTTATCAAATCCTGTTGAAAGATGACGCTAATTAGGAGCTCAAGTTTACTATCACTTTAAAGTTCTAAAAAAATGAGCACTATAAGCAAATGTAAAATTATATTTTCATTGGCAAAGGGATTTTTTTCTCTTCTCTTTATACAGACCACAGATTTAAACAATGAGCGAATTTCCCGACAAACCATCAAGAGCTCACTGATGACGCCAAAAGACTGCACCCGCACTCGCAAGGTCATCAAACCTGATGTTGCTCCGTCATTGTCAAACAAGGTCAAATACGTGTCCGTACCCATCGACTTTGGAAGCCTCGATGACGTCGGGCATGGAATGAAGCTGGGATTGCCTTCCTCGTCGCCCAGGGGATCGAGATCGGGCTCTTTGAGAAGCAGAGGATCCAACGAAGGCAGTATTAGACAGAAGGTATATGAGCAAATGCGTGGGGGGCGGGAGGTGATAAGATTCTTTCCCACACCCACCCCCCCCCCCACACACACACACACGATTGCTTTGTTTTCTCGGATTTTATTCAACTAGCATTGCATGTTACACACGTAGTAACGTCATTTCGACTGCGTTATTATCTGCGCTAATCAAGCCGATGAATGCGATTGGCCCATACGCCAGTAATTTAACGCAATATTTGCACTTTTCATTTTGCAGTTATTCAAGTAGATGTCACCCTCAGATTGGGCGTTTAATAGGCCCGGCTCACACAAGGCGTTATAATTGCTGACGTTAGGACCGCGACAGAGACTTGTACGCCTTCTGCGCTTCATCAGAGAGTGATCTTGTTTAAAAAGTGATTGCAAAATGAATAATGCAAACAATAATTTGAATTTCTGGAGTAATGGTGAATTTCTGGAGTAAGGGTTAATTGCCTTCACAGGCTCGATTAGCGCAGGTACTGACGCAATCGAAATGACGCCTCGTGTGAGCCGCATCAATCACTGACGCAGTCCTACGTCAGGCAAATGACGGCTTGTGTACAAAGGACATTAAACCAGTGCCTCCGAATGACAGCAGTCCCCCCCCCCCCCCCCAATTTAATTATTGATGGACTCTTGCTACTGACTGATGTTGTAATTGCACTGATATGATGATAAATAATCACGGAAGGCCAAAATACAGATTCGAGAAAGAACGTGGGATAAATAGAATTTAAAGATAAAGCTGAGTTCTGGTCGTGCAGTTACATTGTGAAAGAAACCGTCTCAAAGCATTTGAGAAAGGTCGATCATGTCTGAGGTTTTGGAATCATCAAAATGAAATTAACCCGATCTGAAAAGCACATGCACAGTGCGCAGAAATTGGTATACATGTATAATGGGACTGAACACAATTGCACGACGCGGCCCGAACACTTCAGCTACTTCAAATATGAGGACATTTTAAGAGCAATACTTTTCAAGGGACATAATCTTCTTCCAACTGACATAAACGGAATGTGAAAAGCTCACAAATTATTGTTCACCTTTCACAGAACTGAAATTCTCTTTAAGACTAATGGTGGATATAGAATTAATCGTTGTGTTCTGTGAGTAGTATACATGTACTATATACAATGTTTTTCTGTCTTTGTTTCATTAAAGGGTTCCATACGGAGTTTACGATCGCCTCTCCCAATGATGTCACGTACACTTTCAACAAAGTCGTTACAGCCCCCTGTCTTTACAGAGCCTATAAATATGGACGACAGTTTGACTTCTATATTAGGGTCTGATCAAATACCACCTCCACCAACACCACCCCCACCACCACCACTGTCTCCCCCACATCCTCCATTATCAGAAGGGGTACTTCATGGTTCTGCTTCATCGGACATGGGGTCCAGTATGAAGGCAGAATACCGGGCTCCTCCACCTCCATCACCTCCACCGCCGCCGCCACCGGATGATACCGATGGGCTGTCAGGTGCTGACTCACCCCTACCACCGAGACCAACGTCGCTGCTCTTCCCCCCATCCCAATCTCCCCGTCTTAGTTCCCATAATCCCCAGCAGCAGATGTCACCTTCACCGATGGCCAACGGCACAAGCAACCACCTGCATGTTCCAGGTGAGGAACAGCAGTCGTCGAGGAGTCCCAACAAATCTCGGAAGGCCACAGTGACTCGCAAGCCAAGCCGGTCTCCTCGGCCATCGAAAAAACCACCACCGCCACCATCAGCAGCCGGACATATCGTGCCATCGGATGTTTCTAATCCCATGTACTTCTCTGCACCTCCTGCCCCTCCTGCCCCTCCTCCTCCTCCTGCCCCTCCTCCTCCTCCTCCTCCTGCTCCTACACCAACCAGTGGTCCCCCACCTCCACCTGGTGGTGGACCGGCACCCCCACCACCGCCTCCGCCACCACCCATTGGTGGTATGGGTGCAAAGAAGCCAGCCAGTAGCATCCACCAACAAGAACATTCTGCACCGGCGTCCCAAAAGAAACCTCCAGCCCAGGAGACAGTTAGTTTTGCAGATCAACTCAAGCAGCGCTTAGCAAAACTTGAACCCGAAAAGGTGACTCCAAATGAACAAAGCCTTGAAACGAGAGAGACTAAAGAAGAGCCCAATAACAACCAGACTTCTCATAGTCAACCGCCATCTACGACAGAAGCAAGTAAGAGGATAGCTCAAGCAACGGCAAAAACTATATACTTTAATTGAATTTTTCAGTCTAAGGACTCTTTATGTAATTATGATGACTAGACATTTATATGTTCAGCTTAAAGAAACATTTAAAAGGCTTTATCTCTATTGTAGAGATTAGAAATTAGGCAAGGAAAAGGGAATAACTACACATCTGAATAACGTGCTCACAGATTACCGAAAGGGTAAATAATTTCTTACGTTATTTACAGTGTAACCTACCGAGCAGATCTAAATAGTCAAAATGCTTATTATCTTTGATGTATGCGATCTTATTGTTTATCTCAGTTCCTAGTCTTGAAGCTTATTCGGGTCCAGCAGAGAGTGCTATGGAGAATGTGGCACGAACTGAATTCATCTCGCAAGAAACGCCAGAATGGCCACCTACAGAGTTTCTATGGAAAGGTTGGGTTTCTGTTTTTTTTGTTTCCTTCCTTTCTCTAACGTATAGTTTTCCTGAATATGTTCTCATTACTATCGATGTTCCTTTGTTCCTCCTATTCCTCTATTCCCCACCCTGCATGTAAGCATTTTTCTGCTTCTTTTTCTTCTTTTTATTCTTTTTCTTATTCTTCTTCTTCTCCTTCTTCAACATCATCCTCTTTTTCTTTTTCTTCATCTTCTCCCTCTTCTTCTTCTTCTTCCTCTTCTTCATCATCTTATTCGTCCACATCGTCTTCTTCCTCTTCTTCTTCTTCTTATTCTTCTTTTTCTTCTTCTACTTCTTCTTCTTCTTCTTTTTCTTCTTCTTCTTCGTCTTCTTCTTCATCATCTTCTCTGGCATCTCCTACTTTAGTCGTCACCCTCGTCCTTCTTCGTCATCGAGAAGATATTTCTTAAACCATTCTTTTTATACCCCCGCCAGACGAAGTTTGAAGGGGGTATATAGGAATCAGTCAACGGTTGGGCGGTCGGTCGGTCGGTCGGTCGGTCGGTCTGTTGCAAATATTGCGGATCGAACTACTTTCTCAGTTTTGACCGAAAGTCATGAAATTTGGTACACACATTGGTCTCACTGGGAAGATGTGTACAACATATTTTTTGATGTGTCGGAAGCTGCGTTGCCATGGAAACGGCATATCTATGGCAGTAAATCAGGGAAAAATCTTGCGGATCGAACTACTTCCTCAGTTTTCGACCAAAAGTCAAGAAAGGCTGTCACGGGGCGGGGGTATTAATCATCATCTTCAGTGATATTTCTAGTTTTTCCTGTCTCCATTTGTATCCTGTGAATGTTTGACTCTGTCATTAATTTCATATGCGTATAATTTTATTGTGATTGCGTTGGCGGTCAAAACCCTATTTCTAATCCATAAGATATAAATTGTCGACTCTATTAGTCAGTACTATGATTTATGCCAATTTCTATCAATTTAATTCAGATTTCCACAATGTTTCTCGCTATCATTTTCTCTCTTTGACATGCAGGTGTGGCGCTATTTGACTACAAGGCCATGCGCGAAGACGAGATGACATTCAAGGAGGGTGACGTCATTTACGTAATGCATGATTTCAAAGATGGCTGGTTGGTAGGTGTGTGTAACGGCGTCACTGCCATGGTGCCTGGTAACTACGTGGGACCATCGAGCAATGCCACGTGGATATAGCATTGGACTCACATGCTCTCTATGCGGCCGCACAACCGTCGTTGGCATAGGTCGTTTGACTCCCATCCAAGCCATGCAGCAAATAAACACATAGAAAGCGCTTCGGAAAACTGAGAATTGTTCCTTTAAAATGAGTTTTAGTGTCATAGACTTGAAAAAATTTTGCTAATTAGTCTCCTGAATTTGCTTTATCGACGTTTTGACGTGCTATTTCTTTTGGCAATCAGTATCCATTATATCCCTTCTCTTCTCCTTTTGTCGTTCTAAATCATCCTGCCTGTTTGGGCAGTTGATTTGTGGAAAAGACTTTCCTTTGCAATGCTGAATTATTGATTCCAACAATGAAACATGGCGGCCGGTCGCATCAAATTTAGAGGACGTTGTTTTATCCAATCCAGTGGTGTATATCAATGGGTGGAACAGATGCCGAATATTTCCAAACCTCTTTCCCGGTAACCTGGTCTTTGTTGCATAGGAGGACAAGAAACTATATAGACGAACAGTCGCAAACCCTGGAGATACTAACGTGAATTGTTATAGACGCCACGGTGGCGTAGTGAAAAGGGCACCCCCCCCCCCCCCCCCCCCCCCCGGTTAAAGAAAGAAGAAAAACTAGCCTTTTATAGAAATAAGACATAAAAGGGAGATGGAGAGAAGAAGGCAACGTCAAACGATCTTACCCCTCGACGGCCTTCACTCACCTGGTAAGACTGTTACCACCCCCCCCCCCCCCCCATATGATATCATCGCCCATTCAATGGCTAGGCAAACGCTACGCCATTGGTAGAGTCCGTACATAAAGTTTTGGGCAATCGTTGGTGCCTGGCCATAGATGTCGCTCTTTCTGTAATCAGAACCCGGATAGCTTTCGAACGACAGCTGTCACTGTACAAAATACAGCGTATTGATAATTATGAACAGTACTGGCGGCTTGATGTTTAATACCGCAACTTGCCTATATACTGCTCTGATTGTGTTTGATGGTGTATTTTGCAATTAAGTATGCCTAGGAGAGTTTTGTTTTTCCTTTTAATTTCATATCAATGATTAAAAGCACGATACCAGTCCATAGCCTTGATATTTTACTTTTCTGTGTGGTCAATGTCAAAGTATATTTATTGTTCTTCGTATAAGACAGGATTTTTTTCTATATTCAGATAATACAAGGCTATTTGGACCACAGTCTTCTGTCTTCCGTATTTTTGTTCAACAATGGAAATGCCCTTTTAGTATGACTTTGTAGGCAATCCTAAGCCGGAATGAATGCGAATGGGCGTTTTGATAGACATAATTGTTTCTTCTGTGTAATTCATTAATTTTACAACTTGTTCATTTCAAAATCCTAATGAAATTATACCTGGTGTTCACGTAAAATTTTTATTCTGAATTATCTTATTTTTGTGATGTCTCCTTTTTCAGCAGTGGATTTTGATCCGATCTCCAAGAGATAATATTCATAGGCCATACTAAGTACTAAGTATAAATTTTGAGCTCGTGTTCAAGTGCGTTGCTGATTTAAGAAATTTGACCCATTTTATATAATGTTATAAAAATGTTTAAGAGGTTTGAATCTTAAAGCGTTTACAAACTTATGCTGTTGTTGGTATGGACATCTGCAATTTTTTCAAAGGTTTGACTTCAGTAAGTCTGGATAGCTTCAATCGTAATATACATAACCAGTTTGTTAAGGAATAGTTCAAATTAATCTCCAATCGTCCAGTACTTAACATGCTATACACACACCGTATATATACTAAAGGAGAATCCATATTTCATACCATCACTTCATTTGGGTAATTATTTGGATGTATATTTATATGACTCTGTAATCCGTAATGCATTTTCCAACTTTCAGATGTGACATGTAGTATAAAGCATAGTTTATATTTCAACAGCATATAATGTTGTATATTTTAAAAGACCAACGCAATAGTACATGTACTTTGCAGTTGATTTGTAATGCAGTTTTCTTGGACGATTGATTGCCGCATTGGGTTAAGAATTAAATAAATATGAAACACACTTCATGTGTTTTGCAAAAATGGAAGGATTCACTGAAATTTGTTCTCTTTGCTCTTGTACTCCATCACTTAATTAAAAAATTAACTAACATTCGTGTTTAGAATACAGTTACAGTATAATTATGTTCAGTGCGTGAGACAGATTTGGGGCCAGGGTATAAATTAAAACTTATAAAATGAGAATTATCAGCTTTTCGCTATATCAAATCGTAGAGAATTGTGACTGGACATTTGCGGCTGGTCAAAGAATATAAAAACAGGACATTTGTTATAATAATTCCCCTCCTCTGATAAGCGGTGGTGTAACTACGGGGGCGCGGGGGCTTGTGCCCCCCCCCCATCATATGTCGAAAAAAAGGGGAGATAAAAAAAAGAAGAAAAGGTGAGAAAGAGGGAGAGTGGGAGAGGGATCGTGAAAATTGATGTAAATGATAAGACTCCCTCCCACACCCTCTCCTAACGATGAATTAATTTCTTGATTCGCATTCTATAAAAACAATTTAATGTGTATTCACTATAAGGTTCCGAAAAAACAAAGGTGCGGTAATATGCCAGTGGAGGACAAGTTTAGAAATAGATGATTAATGATATAGAAAATACATGTATTGGCATTCTGGGGAGCGTTTCATGAAAGGAAGTTGTCGGATATTTCATCCGACAACAGTTATAAGCTACTGAAATCCTTGCATCTGATTGGCTGAGAGCAAATTTGTCGGATAAAATATCTGACAAGTCCTTTCATGAAACGCCGCCCGCCCCCCCCCCCCCTGATTATGTTTTACAAGGACATCTACAATAATATTTTAAATACTCATGGAATATGGCGCACCTCAGATGAGGCAAAGATAATGAAATTGTGAAAGACAATGAGCCTAAAATCAACTTTGACCTTTTAAAATGGACTTTACATCATCGAGAAGCTTTTCATTATCAACATCGATTTATCTTACGGGTAGGTCGTTGGAGCTATTATGACATAGATCACGAGTGAATGGAGCGTCACAATAGATTGACCATTCATCTGAACCCGGTGGTCACTCCTGCCAGGATAATTAGAAAAATGCAATATAATCCTGCCATCCGCTTGGCTATATTGCTTCTTATTGTTTAGCTTGGAAAGAGTGTATCAATTATATTATTATTCATCAAGTTTCATTGAAATAATTATCCATCAGTACATGTATTTTGTTTTGGAAAATGAAAAAAAATCAAAAGAATACGACAACAATATCGATATACATGTACATTAGAAATGCTATAGCTATGATTATAATTATGGATATGAAAATGGATATGAAACGCCTGAAAGAAAGAAAAGAGAGAGATTTGGTCTGAGAGGAAGAGAGGTGGAATAAAAAAAGAGAGAAAGGGAGTGAGAGAGAGAGCAAAACGAATTGGAAATAATGTGGGGTGGAGGAGCAGAAATATAAACTTGATGGATGTTTGAAGAAGTCCACATCTTCATTCGATAAACAGGACTGCGTAATAAAGAACCTTGGCCCCAATGGAATCAGAGGATAACCCTCCCCCCCCCCCCCCTCCCCACGACTGAACTAAAGGAAAAATTTCCAAGAGGTCGCTGACCAGTACAGCGCATTCTGATCTGATGTGCGTCAACCACTTCCTTCTCACATTGTTTGGCGCCGTTTTACAACTGAAGATCAGAGATGTTGCAGATAGGATCATAACGGGGCCCATTCTTGTGGTCCCGTATAATGGTCCTGCTTTTCACTCGTTTAGACGACGCTCTTAAAAATTGTTTATCTCAGAATCATCTCTGACTCACCTGTTTACCGTATATTGGATACAAACTTATTTGTTGTATACTCATTATTATACGTATAGGCGGATCCGTTGTAAGGAACGAATCGGCCGCCTCTCCTCTTTGTAAAAAAAGAAAATGATAGTCATGTACGCAGTGGCGTATCTACGGGGGGGGGGGGGGCAGGGGGCACGTGCCCCGGTGGCACTTGAAGGGGGCGCAAAAAACGCAAAAGAGAGAGAAAAATATATTATCATTAAGGATTATTAATTGGAAATACAGTTTTTCATGGTTTAAAATGCGAAAATTTTCTACAGCTCTTTTTTTGCCCCGGGCGCCATAATCCCTATAGATACGCCACTGCATGTTTATGCCACACTCATTCAGGAATGGTCGTCGTCGTGCAATTTCACAATTTTCAAACTAATATGCCCCTTATAATACAGTCAAACCTGCTTTAGCGACCACCAATACAGAAAGACCACCTATCTATAAAGACCCAAATTTTTGTTTCCCGGGAACAGCGTTTTCCATTGAAATGTGTATTAAGGGAACCTGTACAAGAAGACCACCTGCTCATAAAGACCACTTTTCTTTTCTCCCTGGCCTTGAGCAATCTTTATATACAGGTTTCACTGAAATTATGTTCGAGTCCGTGATCGGCCTGTGCGATATTTCACTATTTTTGAATTCGTTTTGAAGATGTTGGGAGCAAATGAGTTATCCTGAATTTCAAGACATGCAAGGCGGCAATTTGTTGATCAGTATACCAACCATCAACCCTCATCATCCGTTCACAAACCAGTCAAGATTGTTAATTATGTTTACACTAGATCACATTATAGCAGCTCAGTGAGACGATCTGTGAAAATCAGACCACAAGTACACGCATCCGGGTCCGCTCGCTATTCATAAGGACCGCTATTCATAGAAAACCGTTGTTCTACCATGAAGCCCATGGTTCTGCCAAGGACGCCCCTATATGATTCACGTTGGTCCCCTCAAAAGCGGAGTACAAGAGGCAATCCATTCATATCCACTGGTCTGAAACGAAATGAATGCAAGAATCTAGACATAATCCGTCTTTTAGACCTGGGAGATAATATGCCCTACCCCATGTCGGCCCCCTGTCAACAACAGCGCAGGAAAAAAATTATAAGAGAAACGTATTGCGTCATAATAAGGTACGTGCTTTTGTCCCTGCAGTCTTCCCTCAACCCAAATGAATGAAGCTTTAAAGCAATTAAACATTAATCTTTGTAGTAAAGTTATATGAATCCGGTTGTGAGATTGTAAAGGTTGGTATCTTCTTGACCTATTCCATTATTCTAGCAATTAACGATCCCGACATGAATGATCTGTGGTCATTGTTCTGAAATGTATTGTTTGGAACAAACGTGCCAGTCTTCATTAAATACTTCATCGATTTTCGTAAGAAATCACATTTAGACATTATACTCGCGGCTTGCCACGTTTTACAATAATTACTGTTATAAATTTGGAATAGTGCGCCAGTCGTTCTAATTAGGATTGACATGTATCAACTGCATCAGCTACATAAGGAATTAAAAAAATACATCAGTTCGCGTGAAAAAGCAATCTGAGCCTGTTAAATAATTATCGAATGACTTTAAACACTATAATATATGCAAGGTCAGAAAAAACAACATTATGCAACTCCATATCTTTCCTTGATTACATATTTTGAACCATGTTGGGGAAATATAGCAGTGTGGATGCAATTATTTTCGAATAAAGGAGATAGAGAGACAAAGTGCATGAGTATACGGGTGCCATGGAGAGAAAATTAATGACGATGGTCGTTAGCAACTATATATTATCATGTATAATTACTATAACAAAAAAATAGAAGTGCGATATACAAGTTGACTTATAAATCATTTTTTCGAAATATATGGAGACGAAATAGGCCATTTTCGTAATGCATTCAAATTTAATGCTTACCTCTTTGTCAACTCCTATAACGAACTATTATACATCCACCTGTTTCAAGTCATTGTATTTCAATAGTCAGATTGCAGATTGCATACATTAAGTGTTGCTAGGTTGGGCAAGTCAACATTTTTGTTTAACCTAACAACGCCTAATACATGCAATTCACATTCTGACTATTGAAAAAGAATAGGTTTGTACAGGTGAATGTAATAGTTTGTCACTCTATAGGCAAACGTGTATACATTTGAATATATTACGAAAATGGCCTATTGCAGCCGGTGGAAACGCATGTTAGTCTTTGAGAAAATCTCAAGTGAGTTTGACATGGACCACGTAAATTTTCACTAGAACGTGATCTACCCCGTTAATTGGGGAATACCTGCACGAACTTGACCTCTTTCTTATTATACCCGATCAATCAAGATGAACCCCTGAAGCTGGTATTGAAAAATTGGCACTCGCTGAGGTATAATAAGACCAATCGCATCGATTGTCATTGATAATGACGATGACATTGAGCCAGGATTATTGAGTGCAGTCAACCATTGATAATTAAGGACACAGTAATCGTCTTAGAAAAGAGATGGAGGTGAAAGTTATGATGGCAGATTAACCCTACCATACGACGCCGTATTCATCAGAGTGAGTATTGAGGTGAATGCAACATGTAAATGCAATACGACTGCAACATGAACGCATGGCCACCGCACACTATACGACCGGTCTGCATTCCCATTTCGGAAGAAAATGTAATAGCATTTCATGTAAACATTTGAACATGTAAAATACGTTTGAGTAAGGTTCTAAATAGTCATATGGATCATAGTAAAATCGAAAAAGCCGCCATTGCGAGCTTTCTGGTCGGAGGAAATTCCAAATCGGCTCCGAGTCGATCGTAGTGACGATTTGAGATTATTTTGAGAGAAAGATAATAATAATAATAATAGATACTTATATAGCGCAAAATGCTAAAGCCTCTAAGATAACGGATCGTAACACTTTTTAGGGGGAAAGTTAGTTCGACGCCTTGGCTGCTTTTCAGTACTGTTATTTGGACACAATACTGCACTGTATGTAACAGGGGTGGGTGCAGGGAATGGGAGTCTCCCCCTTCCTGCACGAAGCGCGAAAGCTCTGACGTTTTAGCACCTTTCTTTAAGGCGGAATGTTAGTTCGACGCCCTGGCTGCTTTTCAGTTATTTTGGACGCAATACTGCACTGTATGTAGCAGGGGTGGGTGCAGGGAGGGGGAGTTTCCCCTTCCCGCGCGAAGCGCGAAAGTTCCGACGTTTTAGCAAATTTAAAAACGGCTCGTAGCACCTTTTTTAGGCGGACTCTTATAGTTCGCCTTTTTAGGCCCTTTTCTCTCACTTCCCCCGCTTTTTCGCTCTCGCTTTTTTAGTGGCTGAATAGGGGGGGATGGCCCCCGATGCCACCCCCCCCCGTATACGCCAGTGGCAGTGGGCCTTATATGACTTTCAGCATTGACAATTGATTTGCTTTATTTTTTCAAAAATGCTTTTTTGCAAAATCTCACTTCCCCCGCTTTTTCGCTCTCGCTTTTTTAGTGGCTGAATAGGGGGGGGGGGGGGGGATGGCCCCCGATGCCCCCCCCCCCCCCCCCCGTATACGCCAGTGGCAGTGGGCCTTATATGACTTTCAGCATTGACAATTGATTTGCTTTATTTTTTCAAAAATGCTTCCTTAAATTGAACTATATAAAAGAGGATTCATGAAAGAAGTGTATTTGCCTTCGTATAAAAACTCTATCATTCTGTTGAAACGTACATTTACAATGTAAGGTGCATTCTGTTGAAACGTACATTTACAATGTAAGATGCAAAGTGTACTTTTATAGTTTCAATATGGCACGAAAAAGAGACATGATAACGAAGCTTTTCGACCTGCATGCACTCATCAGGTTATCACGCAGGTATGTAACAAATTACTCGAAATCAACTATAATACTCGATGAACCCGGACGCCGTAATTTCAGAACAATCGAACTCCTTTTGTCTACACAAAAGGGGTTCATGCCATTGAAAAACCTTTATCAATATTCCCAATTTCATTTATAAACATTGCATTATTAGTCCTTGGACTATAAAAAAACTGAATACAACTCATTCGACGTTCCTCAACCTATATATATGCTGCTACTATTTAACACTCGCTTCTTTTAATTGCGTCTATTTGCTTTGCTTTTGTCACCTTTTTTTCTCTCTGAAACGCAGTCCCCGACACTAATCATATTTGTTTTACTCTTGTATACAAGCAACAAGTAGTAACTTGCCCTGCGTGTCTTCATTTCTGTCAAAAGAGAGCAGAGAGAGAGAGAGAAAGAGAGGGGGGGGGGGTCATATAGATAACAATGATGAAAAGTGAAACATAGAAATTATGTATGTTCTTTTATATAGATTTATGTAATTGTCTAAAGCTATAGACACTTTTATGTTTCATTTGTTACGTGTCTCATTTTGTTCGGAATTGATGTCACTTCATTCCATATGATAAGGTCCATGTTTCAATCATTCATTGTACGGACAAAGTTTGCATCCTGATGATGATCGTAAATGACAGAGGCCGAAATTTTGAACTTTAAATATGTCTCTCATCGTAGTCTTCTCTGTGTAATACGTCAGAAGTCTGACTAAAATGATAATGAAATCAATGAATAAAAAATCATTAGGCAAAATGTCACCACATTTTAGGTGCCTTTTTATTTAAAAAGACCCCCCCCCCCCCAAAAAAAAAGGGGGGTATCACATTTCACAGATGCCCTTGGGGGTCAAAGATTGTTGCCTCTATTGGGGGAAACATTTATTTTTTGCATTAATTAAGTGCGTATAATTATGCCAGAGTTGGGTTTTGCCGGGGCTGGGACACTCTTTCATTCCTTATCTTCAGATGGAGTTACATGCCTACATCATTTCTAGCCCAAGGCTATTTTAATCCCACTCATGATGGAGGACTTCGGAGTCCGGAATTATTGTTTGTCTGTTACTTATATAGGGCAACGTCCAAAGTCAATTCATTCTTAATAAAGCATTACGTCACAGGGGCTAATAGTTGAACGCGACCAATATGCCGGCTATACATTATCATGTTCATGAACTATAAATTTAAAAAACCCAAGCCAAGGAACATGAAAATGTATTCTGAAAGACTGAAGATCACGAAAGTTTCCGCAAAGCATCGATTTCAGATATCCAGCTTCTGCAATGTTAAATACCGTACGTCTGATACAATGTCTCCATCACGTTCGTTAAAGCTGTCACAGATTCATATACTATAGTACTCGAAATCTCTCTCATCATAATAATTATGATATTACACTCGCCACAATTCAATAGTTCCCTTCATTGGGGAGGAGATGAGATGTAGCGATAATTATATCTTTCGACGAAAAGGTAGAAAATTTCTTGAATTTATCCCGGACTTGTGATTTAAAAAAATGCAGGATCTAATCAAGGAGTTACACAAAACGCACCACCATTACTATTCTAAATTATAGACCTTGTTATCTCTTTCGTTGTTGATTCATATTTAGAATTGAAAAAGCAGTTGTTTATAGCATACATTTCTACCTTTCTATTATAAACATTATAATGAGTTGAAGTTAAGGTCTCGTATTTGGTTGATAATCGCCACCATTTGAGCGAAAATTTGTTTACTTCTATTTTGAAAGAAATGCGTCATAAGTACAAGACTAGTCGATCCACTTTGCGAAGCCTTATCGCTCGCTAGCTAGCTGAAGCCAGCGCCGCGTAGACCAATGAGAATCCTGCTTGGGGTTGTTGATCACGATTTACTCTGTTGCTACGTGGCGACGCGACGCTTCATTCACATGTTGATGTGTATTTTGATCCAGCTAACCCCAGTCGACCAGCTGACTGCGTTCGCAATAGGACGCTTTCTGAAATTTCTTTCTCACACGCCATTTGTTTCGACCGGCACACCCCCACAGTATAGCGCACAACCTGTTGCAACATCGCAGCAACGATCAAAACAAGTGGTTGTTTTGATGAGTGACACTTGATCTACAAATTGTGATTAATTTAGGATTTTATACCAGTCAACAACGATCCGAAGAAGCTAAATTATTTCTTTTTGCAACCCTGGAAATTCATTGCCACCCTTCCTTCGCCCTTTTTATGGTCTTGGTGAGTTGTAATTTATTTGAACTGTGCGACATGCGGTCCCTAGATTTTGAGTTGTTTACATTTGTTTACTTACTGACTTGACTCATTTTTTAAATTTCAGTTTTAAAGTTTTAACCCATCCAGTTATAATTGTCACACTTATAGCCTAATGATTCTTCACATTTTTCTTTTCTGATTTTTTTCAAAATGTAATTCATTTTTGTATTTTTTTTTTTGCTTAATAGTTATTTTCTTCTTTGTATATTGAGCACATGTTACTTCGTTAAATTTCTCCATTTTGTTTTGTTAAAACCAATAATAAATGTATCTGAATGCAAAATGTAGTCCGATTTGGACTATTTTACACAATCACTTCGGACTGAATGCATTATCTATCGAACCAGTGTGCACCTGTTGCAACCTGTTAATTGAAATGTCATTGACTTATTTTTTACAAGAGTTATGCGCGCAATTACGCGCGCAAAGATTTCCGCTTTACGCGCGCATAATGTAAACAAACTGTACTGGAGTTGCGCGTGTGTAAATTACTAGTAAAGTACAGTGCATGCATAAAAATGTTGCATGTTATTAAATTATGCAGGCTCGCTGGGTTTGTGAGTGTAGTGGCTGCTATGTTTGTCAGGTTAACTTTGTGAGGCTATATTTGCTGAGGTAGGCCTAGCTATAAAGTAAGTAGTTTAGACAAATAAATCACATTAGAGAATCATTATATTAATATCAAGATGTAGATGCTGTACTTTGGTTTTGAATACATGTAATGACCATTCTTATCCTGCAGGTGCCTTATAAAAAAAACAAAGAAAAGGGGTTGTTTATTGTGGCTCTTGAGACTTGCTCTAAGTTAGAAACTTGTGTTTTATAGAAAGTTGAGAAGAGATGTTTGTGATTGTTATGTTATTTTCATCATTTTTCTTACAGGAATCTGGAAACTGAACTAGCCTTAATTTGACTCACTTCACAACGACCCACTCTCCAAGATGGCTGCTGCAAAAGTTGCAACCATCACCATCCCCTTATTAAGCACCAAGGAGGCTGCTGTAAAATTCAAGCAAAATTGGATTACCAAGAGCCAACCCGTCATTGAAACCCCAAAGATCGAACCCAAAGAAGACAATCTAGATGACAGTCTGACGAGTCTGAACTGGTTGCAGAACCTTCGCATCATGCGCATCCAGCACCCCACCCCTCCCAGCAGCCCCACCCCTCTCTCCATCCAGAACAGCATCAAGAGTGCCCTGCAGATCCACAAGGGTGGCAACGGCATCGTCAAGAGCACAAACTCTCACAAGCACTCACATTCTGAGTTCAAGATCTCAAAGATGTCAAATTCCCACCATCTCCATCACAATCACCATCATCTTCATCAAAGTTCTGTCCAACTGGACCAAAAGATAGACTACAAGTCGAACTCGAGCATTAAGCCCCCGTACTCTTACTCGACTCTCATATGGATGGCCATGAAAGAGTCTAAGAAACATAAGATCACTCTGTCATCGATCTACAAATGGATAACAGAGAACTTCAAGTACTACCAAGGTGCCGATCCCAGCTGGCAGGTAATTATCAAAGCTCTATCTTTTAATTTTTTGGGGTATTTTTTCAGTTGCTTTGCTGTTTTTACCTTCCTCCATGTTGCAGTACAATGCAGTCACTTCTCCTTCCTGTTTGGATGTTAAAGTATTTAAATTTTCATTTCTAATTGAGACTCTTGTTCCGCTGAAATTAAGATCCTCTGGAAATATTCTTCCATCTCTGAATGAGGAGGGCAAATACAGGGACTACGTGTCAGAAGACTTGAACTCTGCTGGTTTTTGAATAACATTCTTTGAATGCCATGATGCTGCATAACAAAACACATCCTGGAGTTGATAAATATTGTCTTGTCAGTGCCTCTAGAACTTTCTGAGAAACATCGGCTCAGGAGAGAGAGAGAGAGAGAGAATTGGGGGGGGGGGAGCAAGTGTCGTAAGATGATTCAGTGATGAATTTGATGGGGTAGAAGATATTTCATGAAATATTTTAGAATGGCAATGTATTGGATGTATTTGCCAAAGGTAAAACCCTTTTCAGTTCTGCAGTCCCATTAATTGACAATGAATGAGGGTGAGAATTATCATTCTTTTTCAACCACAATCTCCAAAAGGGTAGAAACCACAGGGCCCCCCTGCAGTGATTCATGCATGCAGCTTGACCTTTTGAGGTCACAGTCAAGTATAAGCTCCAAGAATGCAGACTTTGGATCTGATTATCTGTCTCAGGCCCCTAGGGGTGTAATTCCACACCAACCTTCAGTCCTC
The DNA here is from genome assembly GCA_025617745.1 of Heliocidaris erythrogramma. Taxonomy (NCBI): domain Eukaryota; kingdom Metazoa; phylum Echinodermata; class Echinoidea; order Camarodonta; family Echinometridae; genus Heliocidaris; species Heliocidaris erythrogramma. The sequence continues at coordinate 39,450,247 of CM046857.1, read as the reverse complement.
AACACAGTCTGGTCATCTCAAGGTCAATGCTGGGTCACTCCCAGGTCACTTTAAGGTCACCTGAAAGAATTTCTGTGTTTACTTCTGATACTATAGAAGCACTAGCACTTGTAGTAGCAGCATATATTGTGCATTGTGATCTCTCTTGTTTTTTAAGACTTTGTTTCGGTAATAATCTAGAAAGGGAGGATTATTTAGACCTCTGCGCTATATGACTGATAAACTATACATGTAGGTCATGAATTTATTTCCTCCAGACTTTTTATTGGACTACATCACTACATTAATGAACATGAGTCATTACTTTGAAGTTTATGATGGACAAATTCTAAAATTGTAGAAACTGAACAAATTTATTAAAAAATGTTGGCAGTATGATAAATATGAATTGCAGAACTGGAAGCATTAATTGCAAGCATTTTGTGTACATACAGGGCGTGCAAAATGCATCGTGGAAGAGGTGATACTCTTGTGTACATTTCCATCTGCAGTTCAAATATACAATATAAATGGCTGCAGTGATATAGGGTTTCAGCCAAAATGAATAAAATATGACTATGCTGTTGACGTCAGATATGGAACGCTAAATTTGCCCAACTCTATTAAAGGGTAGATGGCAGGTGTTGGTAACAGGCAAGGGAATAGTAAATTGCATTCCACAAAGAAAAGCCTCGGTCAAATTTGAACTGACCTTCAGATTGTACTGACCTAGATGTCCATTTATCCGTTATGATAGATCTGCACGGTGTGGGATCAATAGTTTGATCATTTTGGTGTCGGTGTGACGCAGTACCAGTGCAGTGGTTTGCGATGGAATCTGATTCCATTTTGTAATTTGCTGTAGGAGGGATAGTTTTCTCTGAAATCCATTCTTTAATGGAAAACATCAGCACGTACAAACCCCTCAGAAAAAAATTTCTTATCCTCATTATTAATGGAGTGAATTTTCCAGGCGTGACTGCATTTAGCCATAAATTTAATATTATGCCAAGCAATTATCGACACAGACTGCTCCTCTTGCTCTTTTCCCTGAAATTTTAATTTGCTTGATGAAATATCAATCGCTACTGAAGTAAGTCACACAATTATTGATCCTCTGGTAGACGGCAATAGCTGAACGTGTGTCCATGCAGGTATACAGAGCAGCGTGCAAAGGGTGTATACTTGCTTCGATTGATGATTTATTGAAAGGATAGTCAACAAATGAAAATGATGGGCAATACGTATAGCCATAGAATTTTTTTTGCCAATGTTACACTTGTGCTTTGTGTTGATTTTGACCATTTCTAGCATAAATCGTTCTTTTGTCTATTTTTCATTGTATTTTAGAGTATCTTGTCAACAACAAAAAAGGACTGCTTATAATTATTGACTGGATATTATTATCCAAAATATTAATAAATGTAGTTAAGGTTGCACAAAAGACCCTGACATTTGAAAGAACAAAAAGACAATAAATTGTTGATGAAAATGGCATACATGTAGCCTACCTGAATCTGGAATGTTTTGTCATTTTAATAACTTGGCAATCAAAATAGGAAGAGTTATTGAAAGCTCTACATACGTGTCGCAAAAGGACGAGGAAGAGTTTTTATAGAAGTGCCATGGCCAAATGAGGTACATGTTTGTAATTATGTGATGATTGGACAATTATAAATATGATGGGGGAACAAAGTTTGGAGGTAACATCTATACATTGTACATGCCTGCTATTTGCCATGATATAGCACTTCACTTCGCTTTTGGTATCACAAAACCCCTGGGGTCTTTTATGGGAAAGAAAATTTGCATGATATTGTGCAATAACAGTAGTGTAGTGTTGTAATGTATGTACATCTAATTTACATCTAATTTACATCTAATTTACAGCTAATGTCTTTTGGTTGAAGCCAAGGGAGCTGAATAAAATAAGGGCAATTAGGGCATGTTCCCACTTGATTTGAAACACAATAATGTACGAAGTCTTCACGCATCAGTTGAGCAGTTCCAAGATGGAAAAGAAAAGCTTCAAATTGAACACAAACAACAAAAGAAAAGAAGCCATTACTCTGTCAGAAACTGCATTGAAGAAGAGAAGAAAAGAAAGATGAGCCAGTGGAGAAGAAGAAGAAGAAGGGCTGCCCTAAACTTATGAAAAGAAGATGCGTCTTGAAGAAAGCTCCATTGTTTGATTTGACCAAGGCCTGGGGGAGCGTTTCATCAAGCGTTTTGTCAGTGACTTTTACTGACAAATTTGCTCTCAGCCAATCAGATGCAAGGATTTCAGTAGCTTATAACAGTTGTCGGTAAAAATAACTGACAAAACGCTTGATGAAACGCTCCCCTGGTCTCCTGTAGAGTTAAATGGAGTAGCAGCGCCAGTATTGATTGGTTTGTACACCATGGAGGGCCAAGCCTATTGTTATCCAGGGCCTATATCTATTGGGATACCTCTCCATTTATCGATCTAAAGCTTGCCTTGTCATTCGGGATGCCTTCTTACATAACAGTGGTATTGTGATGGATAAAAGCTACTGTATACATGTTTGTACATGTATGCAGAGTCTCTGTAAATGCTGTTGACAAATTTTGTATGACTAGCATTAGACCCCATTTCAAAATAAATTGTGCAACATTGAATATTTATGTTAATTTTTTTGTGAAGAGGATTTAAACTTGACTTACATGTACAAATATCACATTAAAAAATCTTGAATTACAATGGCTTCTCTAGTGTATGAGATATTTATTAATACAAGATCTGAAAATTTGAACCCTCTTGTATCCATATGTAGCAAAAAACAATTACACTTGAATGAATTTGTAATTAGAAATCTTGAAGGTCTTCTAATTAGAGGTACAATGTAGTTTATTTTAGGAAGTTTCTCACATATTCTTGAAATATTTTATTTTGAAAGTGAAATCATCCGGATGTATGCTATCTTCATCAAGCAGTTAATTAATGTGAAAACATTTGCGGAAATAGTCACATGCATGCCTTTTCATTGCTGCCTGTACCGTCATCAAATATAGGACTATGCACAATCAGCATGCATCATTCTGTTTCGAACTGTTTCAACCTTTATATCAGAGCGTACGAATTAAGCACCTAGCAAATATCAATTTTGATTACTATTTATTCAAAGCCACCTTCTCAAACAAATGGTGTTAAAGTGGAGAGTGTCTAAATAAAGGCTATTGCATAGGACTGCACCATATCTGATCAGCTATGACAATGGATTGCATTGTATGAACTGATGTAGAATTAGGGACGGGATCTAGTGAATTATTTATTGAGGATATATTTTAAGTGAGGAGGGTGAAAAGGGAAGATCTGGGCCCTTTTGCATAAAAGTTGTGAGTAAAACGCAACTAAAAAAATTAAATGCAAGTCCAAAATACGCGATCCTGATTGGTTGAAAATCAAGTTGCGTTTAATCGCAACTCTTTATGCAAAAGGGCCCTGGTGTTTGCTTTAAATATACATGTAGTTGTCATGATTGGGTCTGAATTAGGATCTTTATTAGACGGGGGCGGGGGGGGGGGGGGGGGGGGCGCTTGATTTCCATCTTTTGTTGATCAATCATATTTCACTTCTGACTTTTCTGCTGATCTCAACTTGATAAATCAGCAAATTCAATTTGATCAAAGTGTCCTTGTTCCAAGTGAGAGGAAATATTGATTCTCTATTCTACATAATTTAATTTGCAACATTTTTTAGACTTGTTGATTTTAATCAAACCATGGAAAAAAAATAATGACAAAAATGGGGAGGGATATATCAATGTTTCTGAGATAGCAACCCTTCATGGATCAACTCTATATTGCACTGTTATAGATAAGAGCCTGACAGAGAGAGAGAGAGAGAGAAATGAGGGGGGATTTGGTGGCATATGATGGCTGTAGTTGGTGTGTGTGGGGGGGGGGGGGGGGGAGCGATGACAGTGATAGATATTGTAGGACAAACATGGAACAAGAGAGAGAGAGGGGGGAGGGGGTTCTTTTTTGTAAAGGTCTACCAAAGCACAGTGTAACAAGCACACAATTCTCTTAATAGAATCAACATGTATTCTAGGCCTCTTCATGACCTTCGCTCGCTTCAATTAGATGAATTTCCAACAATAAATTGACAAGCTCAGTGGTAATTTGAAAATTGCAATGAAGGCTATATGGAATATAATAATAGCTAGTGAGGTAATTAATCATATTTTTTTTTAATTTATGCAATTACATTGTGCGTGACAAGGAAATGCATTGTTTAAGTGCTTAATGCTACAGAAATTTGATTCCAATGTACATGTACGCACCAGATGCATGAAGGTTTAGGCGTTTCAAGGTAGATATAATTTTCATGAGTTTTTAGATTAATTCATAGATAAATATTCTTGCCCCCTTTTCCAGGAGGCTAAATTCTTCTGTTAAGGTAACATATATGCGTAGGTTTTCTATTGAGGATTTCATTCGTCTATGACTTTCTATGAGTGCCATTAGTGGGCTGAGGCATATGATAAATATTGTGACATTTGAGTGTGCACAAAGTTCTATTGTGGAAACTGAATGGTCAACAATGGGGGATGAATTATGAGCACTCAACGCATCTGTTTTCATTTAAACAACCCTGTATGCTGAAATAAATTGTATCAATATTATTTCATTTATTATTTAATTTATTATTTTTTATTATTTTAACCTGGATTCATTGAAGTCTAGTATTTTTTAAAATAAATATTACTATGGGTGTAATGTGTGCAGGTCAGCCTGTGTTCTGAAAGAAATTTGCATAAAAATACTATACATGCGCATGCATCCACAAAATAATAGGATGAAGTTGTGATGTGCACAATGTATTAGGATTAATGGCAGTACCGCAGCAATAGTTATGTCGCCTCGAACATGAACAAATGCAATTTATGATTAATAAAGAGAGCAGAATTTACAAGCGAGAGGGGGGGGGGGAATCGAATCGATTGAAATGTTCATCCCATTACTTTCAAAACATCATTGTTTTCTTGGTAACAACATGAATGGTGTTTTAGATTTCCAGAAGCGTCCAGGAGTATGACAATTTGCGATTGTTCCTTGCAGACATAATGGTAGAAAATTAGAATACCATGCATGCATATACAACATAGGCCTGGGCCCAGTTTCATTAAAAAAAACAAGTTACAATAAGCTACTAAAATCCTTGTATCTGATTTAACTGAGATCAAATTTTCATAGAAATGGGGGTAGTTGTTATTGATACAAGTTTTATGAAACGGGGCCATGATCAATCAAGTGCAGTACATCAGCAATATGTGCTCTTGTATGTAGGTATAGTGAAAATCAGTGGACTTTCGTGGCATAAATCATTGCATTCATGCATATGTCATGATCAAGGTCCAGCTAATCCTGTCAATATTAAAACTTAATTCTCCGTCCCTGCTATCACTCAGATGCTGGATAGTATAGTATCAGCTGACTAAATTACGTTGGAATGATTTAATCATGCTCCCTAAATTAAAATTTTGTCCAACCAGTCTGGGAATGATTGACAAAATCAGCTGTGGGTCGTGCAAACAACTTCACAACGGAATCATCGTCCAATGTTGACAGACTTTCATTTCACTGGTGGTGGTATTTGATTGGGCTGGTGGTTATATTGGTTTGGGTTAGATTTTATGCTCATACGGATTATTTTTCTCCTTATGAAGTCATTTGATATTTGAGCTGGGCTCCTCATCCATTTGATTTTGTTTGGGTTTTATGTTTCCACATATTTTCTTTCATCATTAAATCATTTGATATTTGAGCAACCTAGGCTCTCTCTATCAACTTATGAAGATCAAGGGATTGGAATCTGGTGTTGATCACTTTGCAAGACTGGTACTTGGCGTAATGAATTTGTATATTTTTGAAGGAATTTTAATTATTCCCAAAGTATGTATTTGATAACTTAAATGCAGACACGCAGGATAGTGAATCTCTCTGTGTTGATCTACATACATGCATCTGTTGACATATAAATCTGATGCTTCTCTTATTGTAGATAATGATCCAGCAATTTTGTTTTCGTTATGGGAATCTTGTTAAAAATCAGTCTTAAATGAATTCAAAGAAAATTCAACCTTCAGTTTACAAAGGCATTGTGGCCATGCTTTGTGTGATCATGAATACGTATGGTCCCCCCTAAAGCATGATGTCCCACCAGTTACGAGTTGAGTGGTTTAGGAGAAAAGACTGCGAGCCCCATGCAGAGGGCTTCTCCCTCAATACTCCAAGCTGAAGACCTTGATCACAGCAAACCCTGCCACCGTGGCTGACCTGTATTTTGTGCTTGGGTCACGTACGCCAGTAAGCGTGCCGCACTGCACACAGGCTATGCTATGCAGCCAGTGTGCTGTAGAAGCCATTCGAGGGTTGCCATAGCGACGGCTGTAAACAGCCTGTCTGTGTGTTCATCAGCTGTATGCATTTCCTTAGGATGTAGAATTCTTTCTTTTGCCATTGTTTGCATTTTGTGAAATCTTCACTTGATAGCTCCCCCTCAGTTTTTACTATGCTTTTATGACGTCAATGTCAATATGCCTCAAGCATTGTTTGTATGATAGGAGTTGTAAAGGATGTCATATGATGCATGTCTATTTCGTATTGATGTGATTTAATGAGATATACTTTTGTAGCAGTAATCAACAACATGTGATCGTGAATTATATGTAGCTGCTTAAATCATTTCTTATGTCTCATCATTCTTGTATAACGTTCAATCTTCTCTTAAATTGTAATCTGTTAAGAATATTTGGGACCGAAAAACCTTTCCATATTTTTTGTAATACATGTAGATACATGAACATGCAATTATGTTGTAGGTTTATAATCATATCGAGAAAAAAAACTGTCCATATAATATATAACATGAAATATATTATTTACCCCTTCATTTTCACTTTGTTTATTTTTTCTACAGAATTCCATCCGTCACAATCTCTCACTCAACAAGTGCTTCCAGAAGGTCCCTCGCAAGAAGGACGAGCCAGGCAAAGGAGGCTTCTGGCGCATCGACCCAGCCCATGCCGATGAGCTTGAGAATGGTGTCTTCAAGAAGAGGCGGCATGCTTCATTCCGGGAGCTGCCAATCAAAATCAAGACGGAGCCTGAGAGTGAGGATGAGTGCCCGGCTATGGAGGATACCAAGCACCATAGCCGCAAGCAGACCATGCCAAAGAAAAGATCTTCAGAACACGGTCGCTCGCATTCTTCATCCAAAAAGATCAAGCGAAGCAAGAGCTACAAGCCACCATCGCTCCTGGATGACAGCATGCCAAGCAGTATCCTCAAAGAGGACTTCAGCTGGAATTCCATCTTTGAATCAGAGATTGAGATCGAAGGCACCCGCATCAAGACTGAGGACATTCTCAACGGGCAGGAGTCGGATACCTCCGACTCCCTGGAAATGGAGACGCCTCCTCCGTCGGAGCATGAGAGCAACTTCAATGACAGTGTCCTTGATCTTTCAATAACTGGCACAAGAATCCCTCGCCCGGTCTGGTTCGAAGAACAACTCAAGGAGATCGACCTGCACCCTTCCGACGTCCAGCTTGAGGATATCTTTGCCGCGTTCGATCTCCCGCCTTCTCCTGCCGGATCGTTAATTGAGAGACACGCCCATCCTTGGGCGGAGACCAGGAACATTAACCTTGATGAAAGCGGAACCTTTGGTGATCTCTTTGACTTTGGCCAGCTGGCTCAGGGCGCTATGCCTTGGCAAGAGAATCCCATGCCATCGCCTTGAACTGGAGCTGGAGAACACCAGCTTAAAGCCTCATTCACACATGATGTGTTAAGCCACCAAAAGAAACCACTGCAGCAAAATAAATCAATTTCATGTGTAGATGTATAGAGTTGGACACGGCAAAGGCCCCTACAAATACCCACTTACTTATCAGATACAGAAATATGAAGCATACTGCACTGAAGTAATTTTATCTTTCTGCAAGGCAGTTTTTGGAGGCAGTTACTGTGACATGTGTGAACGAGGTTTAAGAACTGTAAAACAGTAATCATGAAAAGTTAGATCTATCTGAGACTCTATCACGCTGGCTAGTGAATTCACCCTCTGCATAAGATTGATGTGAGAAAGTTTATATTCCTAGAGTTTATGACTAATTATGTACAGTGAGAGAATGGCTTTTCTCAATTAATCATGGTGTTGTGTGTTAAACAGGGCTGGCTCTTTGACCACACACACGCACACACTTAAAATATTTTTGTAAAAATTGCAACTATAAACTGCCTATCAGTAAATTCCATCCATGTGATTTGTGCTTGCTGTGTTGTAGTGTTTTTCTCTAAACTGATGACACTCCACTCTCTTCAAAACTTCAGTATTTCAGCTACCACACAAGATAGCAAAAGAGTTCAGAATAATTATGCAAATGCTGCACAAGTAATCAAATATCTATCGAGTCAGTTTTTAACTCTTTAAACTTTTGTCATCGAGACTCCAAATGGCTCACACACTAAATTTTTGATTGAGTCTGATATTTGCTGTTATACTTCTACTGAGCGATACACATCCTCATACATTTTCACCTCTGTGTTTGTTGTTTGCAATTCTTGAATTTAGAATTACTGCCAGCAATTCATAATTGGACTATATACACTTATTTTGCAATTCGTCAGATCATTATCATTTTTAATTCAAAATTTTCAAATAGTGGTTTTGTATCATTACAAATCCTGCCTCAAGTGCGTTCTCGTACTTCACTGTATGCCTTATGTATTCCATCCACTTTTTGTCTGATATGCAATGGAAGCGTTTGTTTACTGTGTTACCTCAAACGTTCAATAATAAACAAATATCAAATGCGATATCATTTCCCGATAATCATGCCGTATATGATTGAAATGTAGAAAGCATTTATCATCATGAGAGATGTTTAGTTTTAAAATACAGTGATAACAATCATTTGTTCATGGAACAAATATTTCAAAAATCATGTGTTTTTATAATTTGCAAACGGAAATAATCATGTAAGGAATGACCCAAATTTTGAGCATGTCAAAATGTGTGATCATACAATTAAATTGGATGATCATTTTTGCAGTTTTCTCTAAAATTATTTATGCCACATAATTTGTATTAATATCAGTAACGATATGTTTTGGGATATCTACTTGATCTTTATTTTACCTTCTGATTTTCTTTGCATTGGTATTTTAAAAAGCAAAACTGTTAAACAAGGTCTAAAGAAACTTTTTAAGTGCAATTTTCTGTATTATGCGAAACATTTTGTCTAATATTTCTTAATGCTCCTGAATTGGTGTGGTTTTTTTTATTCCTATTTTTTCCAGTGGCAAATGAGTTGTGTAAATGCTTGCAGTGCAAATGGCAAATAAATATGACTGAGCTATCTTATTTCAAATATTCTTTGTCTGATCTTGGTTATTGTTTGTTTAGGGGCGTGGAATTGTGTCAAGTGTGTGTGTGTGTTTAGTATCAGTGAATTGTAATAATCATTTTGAAAAACTGAATCGAGGAATTAAAATATTAAAAGAAAAAAAAAAGGATCTGTTTTCAGTGCTGTAGATAATTATTCGAAAGTTTGCTCCTAATGTTTATTGGTGTTCTATCCATAAATGCTTGAATATTTGTTACGTCCTGTTAAGCATGGGCATCTGATATAAAAGAATAGAAAGAAAACAAACAAAATCAGATGGATGTGTATTTGTGAGAGACAAAGAGAGGAAAGAGAAGAAAGAATGAAGAGGGAGAGAGAGGGGGAGGGAAATTAATACATTGGTTGGAAGAAAAGTCGAAAGTGTGAAAGGTAGAGATTATAAATGAGAGAGAGAAAGGGGGGGGGGGATAGTTGGGAAAAAATGTAAGCATATATCATAAACATACACAAAAAGTATCTTAACAAAAACAACTTAACTCATTTCTTACGCGGTTTGTTTTTTAATGTACGTTCATTTTTCAACAATTTCTATGATTACCGATACTTTTATGATTACCGTAAGCTTAGGACGCGCACATAAGAGTTTTTGCAAGGCACTACAATTCTTCCCCCTCGAAATTAATGAGATAATTTTATTGGAGAATAAATCATTGCTCCAAGGGTTGAGTGGATAATGTGACTCCAAGTGATGATCTGTCTCAATGAAGTCGCAGTTATATAAATTATATAATTATAACTATTCTCTATCTTTCCGACCACCTCTCTACCCCCCCCCCCCCCCCACCCACCTTCTGTTTTTCATGCCTTTATGGCACTGATGCCTGATTATCCCCCTTTGCAAAGGAAAACAAAATAACAAAGTGCCCCAGGGCCTATTATTGGCACTGCCCTACCCACAATTTCAACCCATGCACTCCATTGATCCTGTTCGACTGCCAAGAAACCTTTATCCGACATCACTCTTGCGGAATTCTTGTTGAAGAGGGATGAAAATCCAATAGTCATTATTATAATAATATAGAGCAATTAAGAGTAAATATTATATTATCCTATAGTATTGGTTCAAGCGGCGGTATTAGAGTGCATTGTTTGGGGAGATATTGATTATGAAGGTTTCTTGCTAAATAATGCTAACATCATGATGGTGGCTTTAGGTTTGAATGAATGATGATCATGATGATGATGATGCCTTCGTTTAATTAGCATCTCTGGTATTTCCTGTAGGAGAGAAAATTGCTACCGAATACGAGAGTCCATATATAATTTTCATTGATGAGAACATAATAACGTTAATATAACCTTGTGCATGACGACCTTTATCAAGGAGCTCGATCCTTGACTAACGGGCTAAAGAGCAATATAATTAGTCGTCTCAAATCGTTATCTCGTTTTCTTTATCATTCACTCTCCTAAGTTTTCATGAACTTGTCCAAGCTCCTGTTTCCCCCTCTCTTTTTCTCTTTACTGTTTTCGCACTTTCTCCCTTCTTCCTCCCTCCATCTTTTCCCTCCGGCCGTCTCTAGCTCTTCATATTCTCCCTTTTCTCTCTCCCCTCCCCCCCCCCCCCCCCTCTCTCTCTCTCTCTCTTGATCATTTCCCTCGATCTCCCACGCACCATCCCCATCCCTCTCCTCCATTTCCCTTTCCCTTTCAAAGAATTGCAATATATTAGGCATGCAAGGTCATACGTGCGTACCTTGTAAATGACCTTGATCACAATAATGGCCTTGTAAAATATTGATAAGCATACATATAATGATGATAGTAATGATAATAACAACAACAACAACAATAATAATAATAATACACTCTAAAAACTCAAATGTTAAATCTACATTTAAAGTAGAACGTTGATGATTTTAAATATTGGCTTAATACTTATTATTGCATAGATGGCATAAATTAAACAAGGTTATCCAAATTCAACGCTTGGAAACATTTGAAGTAATGATTATTATCAATTATAAAACGGTAAAATACAGCCCCCGATATAGCAGCTGAAGAGCTCCTCGAACGCTGCTGAGATATGTGACGACACACCCTGGACCAGTCCTGGCTAAGCAGACGATGTCCCATAACATCTTACACATTTTTCAGAGCCTATTTTGTCATCTCCTCTTCACTTATTTCTCTTCCTTCACTAGCGTCAGTCTTAATGTTAGTCTGTTGCCTCACTCTTAACTTCGTGTATGGTACTATTTTGATGAAAAATGCAGCGTTAAAAAAATAAAGGAATCAGTCACTTGTAAACAAAATAAGACGCCATTGTATTTTCAGCTGTTTGCACCGGGGCATGTTCGGCGTTTCAAGAGGGAACGAATACCATCCTGCTATTATTCGGAGGGCTTTTCAATTTGAAAGTGGGGTTTATTTCATTGATCATTGACCCTTCTCCTATGTATTTACAATCAAACGGTTTTAGCTATCAGAATCAGTTTCACTTTCCCTTTATAATGGTGTGAAATAAGGTCATGTTTAAATACACCAAACTCTTTATAATTTGATAAATAATTGCATTGCAATTACGTTCATTCATTATAGGACGTCGTCTGCTTAAGCAGGATCGATCCCGAGTGTGACGACATCAAAACATCGCTATATTTCTGGCGAATCCTCGGATATTCCAGATGCTGAGAAGAGCTTTTATTTGTGTTGTTTTTATAATCACCAGATACGCAGTTGACATAAAACTTATAAGATTGCCATCTGTAAGCTTCCCAGTTTCTAGTGATACATTAATTGCCATATTTGTGATTTTCTTTGAATATCTACTTTAAAAGGTTGGAGGAGTGACAACATTTTCAAAATGGTAAATGAACACTTTTTACATGCTGCATCCAACCTTTAAACTATTAGATCCAGCATGTTAAAAGTGTTAACGTACCATTTTAAAAATGTCACTCCTCCAACCTTTTAAATGTAGATTTAACATTTGAGTTTTTAGAGTGTAATAATAATATTAATTTTGTTTACCCAAGGAAACCTCATCAGCATCAATGCTGTTCTTCCCGAGGGCCCTGTCATTATTATTACCCCTAATTGCCAGGTACCCATGTTCACTTGCAGTGGGTGGAGAAGGACAAAATGTTGATAAAACATCTTGTCCAAGGCCAGGATGTATAAGAACCCCGGCGGAGGATTGAACCCAGGATCTCCAGTTTGAGAGTCAAGAGGCTTCACCCATGCACAGTGTATACATGATAATATTATATATATGATATATATATATATATATTTATAAACTATCACATGAATATTGTTATCACGCTATCATGAGTTTAAAGATGACGATGATATTAAAGTGGTCGGTGATGCATGATGTAAAAATGGTGGCGGTGATGAGGATGGCACGTAATAACAGTGTATGATGTGCAGATGGGCGAAGAAGATGAACAGATGTGATATACACGAGAGAGAGAGAGAGAGGGAGAGAGAGAGAGAGAGAGAGAGAATAGAGGGAGAGAGAGAGAGAGAGAGAATAGAGGGAGAGAGAGAGAGAGAGAGAGAGAGAGAGAGAGGGGGGGGGGGTGTCATTAAGAAAATAATTTGGAGTATCACCATGAAAAGATGAAAGCATTAAAGCTATCGTTGGGATCAGAAACGAATATGATTTCATTCCATCACATCAGTGAGAATGGTGACATAATTTTTTAAATGTATAATATAATTATGAAGTTGAAGATATGAATCGAGCCCTTATAGTTGCACTTACGATATTCTTACAGGTTTTCAATGGCTTTATGGTGACTGCATTGAAATAATGTGCGTTGTTATAATTACGGATAATGGATTTAATGAAAACAATGTGTCATTTTGTAAGACCAAGGAGCTTCAAACATGGCTCCTTAGTATAAAGACAAAAAACGTGGTAATGGATTGACGTGTGACAATGTCTCGATATTCTGCAGAATCAGTCTGAATAGAAAACCTGCATTATGCTACGATCACGAATAGTAAACATCGGTTATAGACTAGAAAATTAAGCAATAATTATTTGGAATATTTATATATCGTTGATGCCGTGACTTGATGACAATGCATTTTAATCATCATTTTAAAGACCATTATAGGACGGGTTGACATGACACTTTTCATCAAATTAACTAGGGCGATGCTTTCAACAGAAATTACTGTTGACCTACTAATTATAAGACTGATGTTCATCACATTCCTTGTCTTATTAGTGGTTGAAGCCTGAAAAGGCAGCTCTTTTATCTAATGAAGAGAGCATTGTTGCAAAGAAGGCGAAGTATCTTTCTGAATAACTTTTCTCATCGTACTTTCAGAGAGAGAGAGAGGGGGTGGGGTGGATGAGCGTTAACTATATAGAGTATATTAATTGTAATAATGATTCCTTGTCTAATTAGGGGTTGAAAGACTGATGTTGTTGATTATGCACGTAATGAAGATAGTCTTGTTGTTAAGATGGCGCAGTTTTTGTAAACAGGCTGAATAACTTTTCTCATAGTATTTTTCAGAAGGGGATGGGGAGGAGTGTTAACTAAAATATAATAATGAAATAGTTTCTCCTTTAACCCATATTTTCAATCTATCACTAACAAACGGCACTGTCCCCAATAAAATGAAGACTGCAAAGGTCATACCTATTTTCAAGGAAGGTGACCGACAAAACGTAGGTACCGCAACATCTCACTCCTAACAAGCTTCTCAAAGATTCTAGAAAAACTTGTCTATTCTCGCCTCATTACATTTTAAAATAATAATCATGTTCTCTCCGGGTCTCAATTTGGTTTCCGCAAAAAACATTCAACTACGCACGCGCTTCTGTTATTCAATAATAAAATTGCCAGAGCGATTGACAGTACGTCGCACACTGCAGGTATTTTCCGGGACTTCTCGAAGGCCTTCGACACCATAAATCATGATATATTGTTGTATAAGTTGTCCCACTATGGTATTCGGGGGAAGGCCTTGGAGTGGATCAGGAACTACCTTATTGATAGAAAACAATACGTATACATAAATGGTTTCAAATCGACCCTTCAAACAATTACTTGTGGTGTCCCTCAAGGCTTTCTATTAGGCCTGCTCCTGTTTATCTTATACATTAACAATCTCCAAAACTCATCTGCAGTCTTATCATTTATCCTTTTTGCCGATGACTCCAATATTTTTTGGTCTCACCAGAACCCCGACACACTTCTGAACATCGTAAACACTTAAAGTAGATATTCAAAGAAAATCACAAATATGGCAATTAATGTATCACTAGAAACTGGGAAGCTTACAGATGGCAATCGTATAAGTTTTATGTCAACTGCGTATCTGGTGATTATAAAAACAACACAAATAAAAGCTCTTCTCAGCATCTGGAATATCCGAGGATTCGCCAGAAATATAGCGATGTTTTGATGTCGTCACACTCGGGATCGATCCTGCTTAAGCAGACGACGTCCTATAATGAATGAACGTAATTGCAATGCAATTATTTATCAAATTATAAAGAGTTTGATGTATTTAAACATGACCTTATTTCACACCATTATAAAGGGAAAGTGAAACTGATTCTGATAGCTAAAACCGTTTGATTGTAAATACATAGGAGAAGGGTCAATGATCAATGAAATAAACCCCACTTTCAAATTGAAAAGCCCTCCGAATAATAGCAGGACGGTATTCGTTCCCTCTTGAAACGCCGAACATGGCCCGGTGCAAGCAGCTGAAAATACAATGGCGTCTTATTTTGTTTACAAGTGACTGATTCCTTTATTTTTTTAACGCTGCATTTTTCATCAAAATAATACCATACACGAAGTTAAGAGTGAGGCAACAGACTAACATTAAGACTGACGCTAGTGAAGGAAGAGAAATAAGTGAAGTGGAGATGACAAAATAGGCTCTGAAAAACGTGTAAGATGTTATGGGACATCGTCTGCTTAGACAGGACTGGTCCAGGGTGTGTCGTCACATATCTCAGCAGCGTTCGAGGAGCTCTTCAGCTGCTATATCGGGGGCTGTATTTTACCGTTTTATAATTGATAATAATCATTACTTCAAATGTTTCCAAGCGTTGAATTTGGATAACCTTGTTTAATTTATGCCATCTATGCAATAATAAGTATTAAGCCAATATTTAAAATCATTAACGTTCTACTTGAATTAAAATACGTTTCTGACTAGATTCAAGCTAACAAATTGTCGCTCAGTATAAATAAAACAAATTTAATGCTATAAGTAATTCTATATCATCCTTACCAGGTAATATACAAATAAACAATAAAAATATCGCCCAGGTTAAATCTACGAAATTTCTCGGTGTTTTTATAGACAGTAGACTAACATGGAAGGTTCAAATTGATTGCCTATGTATACTGTTATCACGTAATTCAGGTGTAATGAACAAGTTGAAACCTTATGTACCTCCTCATGGTATGCTTATACTCTATTCTGCCCTGATCTTGCCTTATCTTAACTATTGTATACTTGCATGGGGAAATTGCTCCGTAACCATAATTGACAAAATTAAAGTTGTACAAAATTAACGGGTTATTAAAATAGTAAATAATGTTGGATTTCGTGCACATACAAATGAACTTTACTATAATTGTAATATCCTTAAGATATCTGACTTGTACTTGTACAATCTTGGAACATTTTTGTTCAAACTCTCGAAAGGTACTTTACCAGATGCTTTCGTCCCTATTTTTCTACGCAATAATGCTGTACATTCCTATCCAACTAGACAAACAAACCATTTCCACCTCCCCCGAACTCGCACCGTTTTCGCAAATAAAACAATCACCTTTACTGGACCCAACTTCTAGAACAGTCTGAATAACGATAGTTAATAGCCCCTCAAACAATTCTTTGAAACGGAAGCTAAAGTGTTACCTCTTAAGTAATATGTATGAATATTCATATCATGTTGGATCGTACAGGTGGTCACATAGACCTTGCTTGTGTATATAACACTGTCATGTCTTTACAATTGTTTTTTCTTCTCCTTTTCCTTCTTCTTCTTCTGCTTTTCTTCATTTTCTCTTTTTCTTTTCCTCATTTTCTTTTCTTTTCTCTTCCTTTATTCTTCTTCTCTTTCGTCTTTTTCGTTCTTTACTCCACATCCTGAGCTTTGCTCTCCTTCTACGTTTTATAAATCTGATATTTCTAGTCCGTCTCCCCTTTTCATCGCATCCTAATCAGAATTACTCTATACGGGAGCCTAATCATTTACAAGCAGTGCTTTTCTTTAGGCTCCCCACATTTTACATTTTTCTTCTTTTGCCAGTCGTTTATACATTTCTCAAACTTTCTACCTATTTGCTGTACATTATACTTGATCTGAGTTCTTTTGAAATTGACAAAAATGCTTGTAAAATAACTTCTGAAAAATTGTTTTGATGTAAATGTGGAATGTGGAAGAAATAAACTTCAAACGTCAAATAATTAAGTATGGCAATCCTGTTAATTTTTACGGTTATATAACCTACGATGAAACCTGCTTTAGCGGCCACCTGTATAGAAAGACCACATATCCTCAAAGGCCGCATTTTCCATTTGAACAGTATTTGAAGCTTATATTATTTTAAAGGAACCTACACATACATGTGCTAGTTTGTCTGTGGATACCATTTTTCGTGTTTTTTGCAGTTTTGACTGGAGGTCTACAACAGTGTACATTGGTAAATATTACGGAATGATATGTTTTTTACTGAAATGGTGTACAATAATACGGATTACATCTGCATAGACAATTCAATTCAATTCATATTCCCAGAATCAATCATAATAAATTGCGTGATAAACGCCGCAAATGAGCAACGCAACAACAATTTGCAAAGTGGCTGCATGGAACTATATATAAGTATTGTTATCTTAATTATACCACAGAGGTTCATTATGAATTCACTAATACGAGGTAATTTGACAAATTGTAAACAGCTATGGCTATATTCGTTCGTATTGCTTTCGACAGATTTTATGATAATGAGTGTGGCAAAGTGGAGAAAGAACGGGAATAGGAAAACAAACAGGAAGGGGGTACGGATGGACACGTCAAGAATAGAAAAGAAGAAAATTAAATATTCTGAGAATAAGGCAAAAGAAAAATGAAATGAAAATCAACAGCAAGGAGAGAGGAAATTAAAACCCGCTTGACAATTAACCTGTTATCAACTCAATTCACTGCTAATAAGCCAGTTCGGGGTTAGCGCATGGTACAAATGACCCCAAATATCCACAGATATTTTAGACATGGAGGGTCCATTTATGTGCACTTCAGAAAAATAACTCTGGGAGTGATAGAGGTGCCTCATGAATAGCTTTTGTTTCCCCCTTTAAAAAGAATACTTCCACCTGGATATCATGGAATGCACCATTAGTGCATAATTGAATAATGATTACATGACATTCATGAGCACATATCGAATATTAGTGTCAGTGGGTTTTAGAATTTGGTACAGATGACCTTTATCTGCTCATGCTCAGATTGCATCTCCGAAGTGGCTTATTCATATAGATTTACTTCATGTATAAATAGTAGGGGAAAAAAAGGAATTTTACATGGAATCTTCTTTGTTAAACAGGCCAACAGTAATTGTAGGACATAATTAGCTCCGGTGACAATTTCTCTGCCCCGTCAATTCCCTACACTAGCAGAATTCAAAACTTCAAACGTGGACCAAACGCTATACCTAACGCTAAACATAACCTTATTTACTTTGTACCTAAAACCTAACCGTGACCTAATCATATATTTGACGAAATACAGCCCGCCAATTACTTGAACAACATAATGGACCTTGTGGCAGATTAGCCTTGTGCTAAACAAGTTATCCAATATATACTACTTCTACTATATACTACTAAGAGCAACTACTACTACTACTACTACTACTACTACTACTACTACTACTCTATACTACTACTACTACTACTACTACTACTACTACTACTACTACTACTACTACTACTACTACTATTTCTACTACTACTACTACTACTACTACTACTACTACTACTACTATACTATACTACTATACTATACTACTATACTACTACTACTACTACTACTACTACTACTACTACTACTACTACTACTACTATAGTAGTAGTACCTCCTTGCTACTACTACTCCTACTACTACTACTACAACATATATATAACCATTACGAGTCTATTCAGAAATTTAATTTTCAAAATCAGATCTCGCACAATTTTTTTTTTTTTGAAATCAGATCTCGCACAAAATGGTCAGTAAAACAGATTGAGAAAGGACGAATGAACGCAATGCAGATGACAGACTGCATCATTTGAAATTTACACGTATAGTTCATTCAAATGAAGAGTATCAAAGAGTATATAATTGTGGGGATGTCAACAAGATAGGGATTATCGAAGAGTCTCGCTCGAATGCATCCAGTATATTAGTGCGCAAGACGTGGAACGAAAAGATGCCAGGGCCTCCAATCTTATGCAAATGACCATTGATTGAAGAGAGAATACTTCATTAAAGTTTTAAAGTCATAGTCGGTCGGGCGCTATACAGAATAAGAGAAGATTACCCATCCGTGTTATGGGGATTGTGTTGTGCAATGTTGTGAGAGAGGAAAGGAGAGGGCAAAAGAAAGTGAAAGTGAGAATGAGAGAGGGGGGGGGGGGGAGGGTAAAGAGAGGGGGAGAGAGAGAAAGAGAGAGAGAGGGGGTAAAGATAGGGAGAGAGAGAGAGGGGGGGGGGCCAATTAGAATCCTTAAACCATACATGTACCCAAACCCCCCCTGCACACTTGAAATGGGGTAAAGGAGAGAGGAAAACAATGAGGGGAGCGGTTTTCAGGTGCCGAAAGAACTGGGGGACTGCACCCCTCCCCTTTTTGTAGTAGATACATTTCATACCACAACACATATGCACATTCGCATATGCTCAGCCCCACCTCCTTTTTTAAAAACGCATGCGGTCCCTGCATGGTATGATAGGCATATGTTTGGTTATTCGTCAAGAAGTTGTAGACGCATCGGTGCAAAAGTCTTTTAATTATATGGTGCAGGTGTAATTTGTTTGACAAGAAGCATTTTTTTTAAATTTTGTGTTCTTCTCACGCCAAGACCCAGAGACTGTTATCACTTCTTATTTTTCTAAATACATTTTTCTGATGAAGTATATAGTTTAGGCAAGACCGACACTCTGAACCGTGTCTTGAAGGCCAGTAGATGCACGACTTGCATGATTGGCCCAAAATAAAGCATGCTAAAAGGATCACTGTAATTTCAATGGATAATTTCAATGGATATCGAACAACGAATGGGCTTAGGGCTCAGCAGGCGCGTCGGGGGGGGGGGGGGGGGGGGGGGGGGGGGGGGGGGGGGCGGGGTGGGGGGTGCCCAGAAAATTTTCTGTCGGTAAATTCGACAACCCTACACTCTAAAAACAAACTAATCAAATTTGAATAAGATCCAAATAAAATGGGGACTAAATGGGGAATAAATTCTCTTCATTTTTTATTAGATTCTACTCAGAATTGAATGAAATCTAATTTTAAAAATGAATAGAATCTATCAAAAAATGAATAGAGTCTATTCATAATATGAATAGAAACTAATATGTTCCCATTTGATTAGGATCCTATTTAAGTTTGATCAGTTTGTTTTTAGATTGTATAGGCTAAAATAATAATGAAATTGATGATCTTTTTTGCAGAAAAAGGGGGAACAAAATATGGAAATCCATCCGACACCCGTTATTTCTTTCCTGTCGTTTTCTCCCCTTGGTTTTTTTTTTGTGTGTGTTCTTCCTTTTTGGAAAATTTCGGCTACCCTGTCGGCAAATTTGGTCCGAAATCTACCCTCCCCCTCCCCCTCCCCCCTCTCAATCAAAGCGATCGAACGCCGCCCCTTGCTTCAAGGCTTGATTCACATGAGATAATACCAATTGTCTCACATGCCGAACATGTGGAAGAACTTTCTCCGCTGGGGTGCCCCTATTCATCAGGGGTTGTGCCAGAGTCTTGATATCGACGAATAAGGAAAACCGAAGACGCTTTGCTGACCCATAATTCAATAACATATCGATTGATCGAAGCGTCTCACAGCACCTGTTTTTGTTTTTGTTTTTATTTGTATTTGTTTTTTATTTGTTTTTCTCTCTTATCCTTTAACACATTACGTTTATTTCAAGTTTGTCCCTCTCGACCCAGGTGTATTAGATGGGTACATGGCGATGCTGGATTAATCATGATTGCATGGCTTTCGTGAAGGACAGTATTAGCACTGATAAGGCTGCATCATAATTATCACCATCACTTCTAAGACTGGGGTGCGTCAAGGACAGTACAATGTATCCTAAGAGTTAAGGGCTGGTCACATTTTGTCCGATAACGATTACGATAACGAGATTTTCAATTAAAGGTACACACTATAGGATACAGGTACACACTACTATCTGCAGGAAATTGAAAAAAGATCAAAATTCATTTGCCAGTTTGTTATAAGAACTCATGATAATTTTTTTAAACACTATTAAAGCAATTTCATACGAAATGTAATACTTAATTTTTACGAGTTGTTTATGCATGTGAAAATACATTTCATTTGTCATTTGTCAATTGTTTTTTAATTTCTTTTTTTTGTGTGTAATGAAATGCGTAACTTAAATATTTATATGAATCTTATTCTGCTTGAAATGTGTATTTCTATTCGCAAATATATTTTACATGAACGTTTATTTGTATTATTGTTTTGAAATGTGAAACTTCAGTTAGCAGTTCTATTTATGTGAAGATTTTTTGTGATATTGTATGAAATGTTTCAAATTATGTTCAATTTTCTTTATGAGAGAAAATAATAAAAACTTATGAAAAAATATGGTGTGTACAAGTGTGAGTATGCTCGCGTCTATTACTCGAAGAGCAGCTCCAGGGTGTATCTTTAATGAAAAATCGTTATCTTTATCGGACAAAAAATTAATGCGACCAGCCTTTTAGTCTTGTACTTGAGCAGTTTTCACTGTCCATACGTTGTGATATCTGACGCCACGTTCATCACCATGTCGAGATTTCTCATATTGTAATGGCAGCAAAATCTCATCTGAATTTGCTGCCCACCCGGTGAGAGATCTCATTCTGCTTTTGGACTAAAAGGGTCATCTAAATCCCCCCCCCCCCCTTATCGTGTGAGATATACGACCCCCAAAGGAACCAGCAAGTGGAAGGACCGTCTTTGATACCGGACCTGCGAACTCCTCGACAAGAGTAAAATTAAAAACAAAAATAATAATAATAAAAAAAGAAATGCAGAATCCCGCACGTAGATGGCGTGACTGGCGTCAATATTCGGAACCGAATCCCACGGCAAAAATCATAAACACAACAACAACAACTACAACAACATGTGAGATATCCTGGTGTACAACATACAAACATACACAAAATTTGAAATATTAAAAAAAAACACAAAAAAAAAACAAACGCGAAATGACATCCTCACACAGATTGGACAGTAAAATCTGACCAAGTTCGGAAACAAAATAAATGTAACTCCACAGACCCTCTATTCATAATATAGGCCTAGTAAAATTGATACTCAAATCCGTTGGAGAATGGAGTAGAATAATCTTGAATGACCAAGGTATTGAACGTCAAAGTGGAAATAATCTTTAGAGTACTTGAATTTATTTAGGAGGGAAAGCGGAATTTTGTATTTGCATCGACTCTTAGCAGGGCCCCGTGAGAAACAGTGGGGAGTATTCTGTTATATGCAATTATAATAATTGACCCAAACACACTGAAACCGCAATTGAGAACGACATTGCCCTTCCTTTCAGCAATAAACATCGATATGCATGATCTCACTTCATATTTGATAAATCAATTATCTATTTCATACATACTAGAGAGCTGACGTTTGAATCGATATTGAAACGTGAGTAATTGTGCTGGCGCAAAAATTATGGCGTGAACACGCACTTAAAAAGTGTCAATCATTCTCTACAGATATATATACATACAATTCGTCTGTTGAGAACCAGAAGGGCGTTAGCTCTGTCCTAAAATATATGAGTTTAACCCCCTTCTGGCTACAAACAGACACACCCGGTTGAAAAGAACAATATACATCTTCACAACTTCTCTCATTCCTGCAAACCTTTCTCATCAGGAGGACAGACAAGTATGGTCTCTGCCTATAATGCATATATAATGATTATATGAATCAAGTAAAATCACTCTGAGCCATAAAACCTCCTATGATTGAGTGAACTTGGGTAAATTATGTGAGGTAAACAGTTTGTCTTCCAGGTGTATATGTAAACTTTTGGGCCCAGTTGTAAAAGATATTCTTTCACATTTTGACATGATTTCCGAAAGTAGTGGAATTGTTTGATTATAAACTTAGAATGTATACATGTATAAAGAAAACACCGCTGAAAGTTTTAGGGAAATAAACAAAGTTTTGTATATGAGGAAAGTCAATGTATATGTTCTAGAAGAATAATGACAATTCTATTCGTATCGCGGTAAGAAGAGATCTACTTTATAAAAATATTTTATTTTGCTACTTTAGTAGATTCTTATTACTTGTCGTACTTGTACGATAGTCTTGTAGCCGTACTAATGTGTTTTCTTAGCGTATTTTTAAATCAGTTATTTAGGTAAGGACCCCATTGGAAATAAGCCATTTTGGCTTTCATGGGCTATCCTGTCATGGTACCTCGATATGTTTGTATTGCAATATACCTGACGAATAAAATAAAATCAAATCAAATCAAAGCTAACAATAGTACTATTTATTTATGATCATAACTAGAGGGTTAAGGTCAAGGAAATTCAGTATTATTGTCGGCAGTCATTCGCGCTTCCCATTATATTTTGGACTGATCTTTCAACATGTATTTCAAATGTCAAATACTATATCTTTGAATAGGGAAATAATGAGCTGCAATATAGAGTGTCTTGTAAAATTATGAATGTACAAAATATGCCACTACTTTGATTTAATATTTCGAGGTATTGACGAAAACAGCACAAAATTTATTTCATAATTAAAAATACTTTTTTATTCATGTATTATGAAAAAGATGCCAAATATATTTTTAGAGAGGTCGAGAAGAAAATATTTGAGAGAAATATCTTCTTTAAACAAAATAATCATTTTACCTCCTAATGTTATACGCACTGATTTGTACACCCATTTTTCATTTTTTCCAAAGCCATTAAAAAGACACTATAAATAATCCTGAAAAATTTGCAGTAATCATTCAAAAACTCGGGAGAAATGGTACATCCGTTGCTTGCTTGGTTATTGTACTTTACGAAAAAAAAATAACATGCTTTCAGCCTTGTCAAGTTTGACAATACAGTATGTCAGATTATTCAGATAATAAGAATTAAAATATGAACAAACAATTTTTCCATGGAAGGAGGCACACTATACTCGCGTATACTGTTTTCCACATATCATACTTCACGTCAACATGGTCAATGAAATTACCTCAGGTAGGCAGAAGCAATCTCGAATTTCCAATGGCATCGAATGGAGAGCAATAATTATAACAATAATCACAATGTGCCACCATTTTTCAATTCGAATTATAAGAATTGTGAAACTGTGGAAATAAGCTACAATTTTAAGAGAATCAGAAATTATCAAAGGACAATTCCTGCACAATATGCACGGCGGTAATCGGGCATTGCATGGTGTTTTTCAATACTTTTTAGCCTCGCCACAATTTCAACAGAGAAATTGATACCATGTTTTCACGAGTGGAGATTTAAAATAAGCGATTTATTTTTACTTGATTTGTCACCTGTAATCTAAATATCTGATATGACAGCAGAGTGCAGACAACGATTCAGAAAGAAAATGTGCGACTTTTGCATGATATAAAACGTGTTAAAACTTTTTCGCGTGTTTTTGTCACAGTGATTTAACGTTATAATGATTTGACATAAATTGATATAAAAAGGTAGAACCATCAACATATCTGATATAAAATTCCTATAATGTAGCCTAATCATATAGCCACCTATTGCAATACAGTGAAATACTTATTGGTCATGTTTGTCTTTTATAATATCCTTTTATTTTGAAGCCCCATGTTTAATTGTTATCGAATACTTAATTATTACCATCGTCTCACTTTTACGACTATGCATTTGGCCCACATTTTTGCGCTATACGCCCCCATTTAGAAAAGCCCTAAAAGAACCACTTGATTTTTCATATACTGGAAATGATATTTTGTCAATGATTGACTCTTTTCTCTTCCAAGAATAATGAAAAATCAAACTCAATATAATTATACACACTGCGATAAAAGCTTTCACCTTTGTCATTTCAAGCTCGTCTCACCCTCGTCACGTAATGCATTATAGGAGGCATGCATAATCATGGACCTACTAGAGAGGTCCATGGCATAATGATGATCAGAAAATTCCCATTGAAGTGTGCATGGGAGTAGAGAAATAGATAGTAAAATATCTGTCTATAGTCGTTAATCCCGTGCTTTTTTTTAATTACGCCAAATAAATTTGATTCCTCGTTTATCTTCCGTATTTTTGAGGAGGGATTCCGTGTCATTTATTTTAATAGGTCTGCATATTTGATATAAATAATCCTGGTCACAAATAAATTGGGTTTATATAAATAATTAAACTTCATTAATTTGCACAAGCCTTATCAAGGCTCAAAACGAGGTGATGTTGCATCAGATTTATTGAGATTACCTTATTGTCTTTAGATGTCCTCAGATTCGTATTTAATGTTCAGTACAGAAAAATGTATCAAATAACATGAAAAAACCCAACAAAACAATTTAACAAAACAAACAAAAAAGATTAATGGAAAGATGATTATATTCGTGCAAGCAACGTCCCCTGGTGGAATATTGTGCCTGTACGCCCATGTGTTTGGTGAGATATATTTCAATGTTTTAGCGTTTAGGGCAATTTCATGGTTACTCAAGTTACATTTGGAGATGTATTGAGTTACTTATACTACAGGTGTTAGGTAAATGAGTTTTAGTTACAACAATCTGACAATACAAACATAATTAGAGTACCTAAATACAGTACCAAAAACTTCAGAAAAGGAAACATACTTTATGCCAACTCTGCAAATATTGGGTTACTCACGTCGTAACATTATTATTAAAAAATAAAAAAATAAAAGTGAGTAATTCGATCTCACTGTTATAACTGAAGGCTGAAAATATGCTACACGATTTAGCATGAATAAGTTAGTTATATAATGTTTAATTAGTATTGTTATTTTTTTCACCAGAAGATTGTAATACTGGTTTCAAACGAAACGAATGGCAGTGTATCTGGCCAACTCAAAGGGGAGAAGCATCAGCATAGTCTTGAATCGGGAATGCCATGAGGTGACCTTTTTATTAACCAACCCTGCAGCTGATCTATAATCCTTGTGCCATATACCGTCTGTTTGGAGCTAGAAGGATGTTAACCTTTATACTTTAACACAGAGTTAACGACTTTCTGGCTCTCAACAGGCGATATCTGAGCTGAACATCTATTTTAAGTTAAATTTTCTATTGAAGAGGGGCGCTTGGTGTTCAAATATTCACTGATATGATTACAAGAGGTATCACAAAAGTTTTTCTTTTCTTTCAAGAGACAGGCACCTTGTATTTGCTTTCCTATACTACAGTGTTTGTTGTCTAAAACCGGAGAGTTTGAAGTTTAACCAACCCCGTTCCCATGCATCAGTTTGATCCTAGCTGATTTGAGAAGACTGAGGATGTAGCATCCTTAGGATATAGGCAAATCTTTACAGAGGGGTAGTTTGTGAAAACGGTGACTAAAAGAGACAGACGGAAAAGAAGCCTGTCTTGGTCTGAATGAAATACAGCGTCAAAAACATGACCAGAGGCTATTTATAAACCCCAATTAAGGATGGGGTTTGTTTGGTTTGGGGTTTTAAATAACGGTTCGACGTTACATGCAAATAGATGCAAATCTTTTCTTGTTTACTTTTCTATTTACCTGCCAAAAAAGAAGGAAAATGGTGTAAAGGCAGGACATGCAAAGTACGTAACAGAAAATAGGGTGTAAACATGCATTATCAGCAAGTCTTAATTGATTGAAAGGGAGGGGGGAGTTTAGAGAGAGACATGGAGACAGATACATAGAGAGAGAGAGAGAGAGAGAGAGATAGAGAGGAGGGGAAAAGGATATAGGGATAGAGGAGGAAGATGAATGAAGGAGAGGGAAATCGGGAGAAATTGGACGGGAGAGAGAAAAACAGAGAATTGGAGAAAGAAGGAGGAGATCGGAAAGGGGTGGGACACATAAGAGGAGAAAGGGGAAAAAACACCAAAAAACCCCCCAACATAACAACTTGACCAATATTTCCTCTCTTGGAGCAATGCACGCCTTTAAAATGGGCAGCTGAATGAAGATTGAAGATTATTATTTTCAAGATGGGTTGGGCAATTCGGAACAATGGAAGTTCTACATCAAGCATTGTGTTCGCCATGATGCCGGAGCTCGTAAAAGTGATAAAGCCCTAGTTGGCACCAGTTGATTTGCAATGAAAAAGGGCTGCGAGTAGGTATATAACATTAACTTTCCTTTCATTTCACGCAGCAACATTTTGACCTTGATTGTAGAAAAATAAATAACTACGGATAAAAAATATCTAGAATAAAAAGGAAAGGGGGAGGGGTATTGTGGTCTGCTTGTCTTTGCCTTATCAAAGTTTTCAGACGAAAGTTGCGCAATGTTTACTTTTTGGCCAATAACGTAGCTGGCGCAATAACGTCAGGTGTTTCATCATCAGTTTCAAGATGGCAGCGCCCATGGAGCACACGAGCAGTACAAATCCTGAAAAGAAATCGAGTAAGAAAAAGCCTTGCAGAGCATGCACTGATTTCAGAAGTTTTGCTAAAGATAAGGGAGTAATGCTGCCACCAGGCTTTCCCGTTCCAAATGTAAGTAGCTGTATTATGTAACGCATGAAAAAACGAAATAGCCGCATGCCATGGCAGCAATTACACAGTGAACATGAATGATGAAATCCTGCGCCAGCGCACCGGACATGGCGGGGCCGGGGCAGGGCTGGGGCAGGGCGCGGGCGGGGGCACCGGCATGTCCATCATGTCCATAGGCAGAGGCCTGATTATCAACAACGAAGTTTTGCCACAGTTGGTAGCGCGGACGTTTTTTTTTAATTTTTATTATTTTTTTTAATTGAATGTTAAAAAAAAGCTCAAACCCGGAGAATAGGGACCGTTTGGCGGAACGCAATTTACGACCATTATTTTGTATCAAAATTGATCATAGTAATATATGCAGACATTCACATACCAATATTTGTTGATTCTCTTTCATTTGACGTCAAAAAGGGCAATTTTATGTCAAAATCATCAGCAAAGTCACTGGATAAGGTTCAGCGTGCGGTGCCGTCGAGCGATGCGTTTGCGTAGGGAAAAACAAAGTTACCAATCATACGCACGCTGAACCTCATCCAGTGACTTTGCTGATGATTTTGACATAAAATTGCCCTTTTTGACGTCAAATGAAAGAGAATCAACAAATATTGGTATGTGAATGTCTGCATATATTACTATGATCAATTTTGATACAAAATAATGGTCGTAAATTGCGTTCCACCAAACGGCCCCTATTCTCCGGGTTTGCCAAAAAAAGACCTCATTTCTGAAGGAAAATCGTTAAAAGGGTTGATACACGTATTGGTTGATGTCTTTGTATGACTTATACATCTTTACAGGGAGCAACTCCACAGGGGACTGCACCATCCCCAGGCGAAAAGCCAGTAGACCGTGAATGTCCTCTAGACCGTGAGGAGCTTGGTCGCAACACCTGGTCCTTCTTGCACACCATGGCGGCCTACTACCCAGATCAACCATCACAGACACAGCAGTCAGAAATGACCCAGTTTATCCATCTCTTCTCAAAGTTCTACCCCTGCGAAGATTGTGCAGAGGACCTCAGGGAGAAGTGAGTATGATCTGAATATTCTAGATCCATGACATTGTCATGTATTTCTTTCAAAGTTACGGTAATTCCCACATATGATGCTTGGGGGTGGTGCATCATGGTAAAATATGTCCAATTTTGCACCTCTGAATAAAAGAACAACATACCTTTACTCTTGCTTAAATTGCAAATAAATGTTGCCGTCTTTAAAATTCCTTTTGATTTGAATCAGGGTTAGCGAACAAAGTCAGTGATGGAATCATTTTTGAAGCGTGAATTTTTTTTAAAAAGAGTGATTTTGGGAAAAAATGTCATAAGAATCACTATCTCTGATCCGGCTTTATTAAATTTCTAGAATCCGTGTTGATAATTTCTAAATATTATTTGTGTATTCCTGACATGATGATTATCGTAAGTTATCAGAGGGCATGTGCTTTGTATTGTGTGGGTATGTAATCTTTTGATTTGAAGTGCAGAATATGTTTTGTTGAATAGAGCTTGTTTCCGAAAGAGTTTTTGCGATATTTGCAAATGGGCTATTTGGAGAAGAATGCAAAATTTTATATGTTCTATTGAAAGTGAACATCATTTTAACGCAATATTCAATATGTACCCAATTGTATTTTACATGTAGAAATGCACGTACTTGTACAAGGATTTGTTCTAGTATCATTAGTAAAACCAGCGTTGCCAATTTGAAAGTGGAAAAGACAATCACCGTCTTTCATGATTAAAGATACATGTACCATGTTCTTACTCAACCCTCAGGTTAAAAACCAACCGTCCAGATACCGGTACAAGAGAGAGGCTCTCGCAGTGGTTCTGCCGGCTGCACAACGATGTTAGTCGAAGGTTGGGCAAACCAGAGTTTGACTGCTCAAAGATTGACGAGCGATGGTTGGACGGCTGGAAGGATGGATCATGTGATTGGTGACATCAACATGTTTTAGGACCAATGGAATTTGAGAATATAACATATTTTATTGGATGTGAAAATTCAGAGGATCATGGATTAAATTTGTGTGATGGTTGGAGACTATGAAGTTGGAGAGCACAAGGTTAAATAATGATAATAATAATAATAGTCGCTCAAAGATTGACAAGCAATGGTTGGGCGGCTGGAAGGACAGGTCATGTGATTGGTGACATCATCATGTATGTGGGCTAATGGATTTGAGAATATGACATGTGATATTGGATGTGGATAAATACAGAGCATCTTGGATCGAAGTCTGTGTGTTGGTTGGAGAACAAAACGCTGTGGACTGTGATGAAAGAACAAGACTGGAATACATCAGTTCTAAAATCATGGAGCCGTCCTCCACGGGTAAAGCAAGATGAAGGAATGAATAGACGACATACACGGCTACCGTGGTGGCATGCCTGAACATCATGATGCTTTTGAAGTCGGTTTACCGTTCAGGTAAACTCTTGTATGGGATGTAATTGATAGTCATCCTGGACATCCCTGGAAACGGAAAGGGGTCCATGAATTGTGAAATTAGACCCTTTGCAATGACAACAGAACTGAGAATCTGACTCTCCAAAGTTCATTTGGGCAATAGACCGCTTCAGTAATGTATGCAAATTTTATGCAAATTTTATGCATACCTTTCAAACAAAGGTTGTTCTTGACAACCTGAAAGCTTGCCGGACATAGCTACAAATAATGCATGAAAACTGGATTCCAAGCATTGAGGCTCATTTATAAAAAGCAGGTTCATGGAATAGCTCGTAACTACATGTAGGTGTTCAGAGATTATATGTGCATAAATTTGTATACATTACAGCAGCAGTCTATTCCGTGTAACGTGTCCCTTATGACATATGACATTTTTCCATGTTTCATCCATAAATGAAAAAATCTTATAAGACCTTGACTAATGGTAGCGATACCAGAAAGAACCATTATTCAATGGTTATATTGAGAGATTCTTCATTTCTGGAAGAAATATGTGGATAAAAGACATGTCGTAGAGGACACATTGCACAGAATCACTCATTTGTACAATGGAACTTTGTTACTAGGAACATAATTATAACAAACCCTCATATTGCTTGTCCCACATTTTTGTATTCTATCGTTTTTGTTTGTTTTCCCCTGACATAACAAGGTTTCTATAAACAAAGCAATTTCTTAGGTTCTGGGGATGACAAGGTTCCGCTGTGATAGTTTTCAAACTAACTCCATGGCAGAAATCAAAATATGACATATGTATTTAAGCTACTTTTCCAAAATGCCTACAGAGAACTCTACAGCCAATCTCATTTTTAAGATTATGCATTCTTTATTAAAGCAGATGTACATGAATACATTATTAATAGCAGCTTACAAAATTTTGTTTATAAACATTACTTTACATAAAGCTAAGAAAACTGCAAAAGAACAGGTAAATACTTAATGCCCATCTACCATATGTTATGTGGTCTCTAAGCCTTTGGTAATTCCACTGGCAATTCAATTAAAAAAAAATAGTCTGAATATTCTAAAAGCTGTATAAAATATCTCTATACTAATGTTTATCTTAGAGAAAATCCTTTTCTTAATGTTTAGATTCAATATTGCAGATTATTTTATAGAAGCTTTATTTTTATTCATCAGAATACCATGTGAGTTAAGTTCATATTACTTTGGCACTCATGAAAACGTAATACAACTCAATGAAGACAAGTAAAAAAGAAGGAGAAAGTGGCTAACTTATTCAATTACACATATTTAACCCCTTCCATGCCACCATATTTTTGAGCAATTGTCACAAATTAACTTTCAAGAGTCGAAATATTAACTTTCAATGAAATTTTATTGAGCAAACTGGGCAAAGAAATATTGCATAGGAATAAACATTATATTGAAGGTACAGTACAGGTTTCTGTATGAGGAAGAATTTTCAAGCCATTCTGAGCCTAAACGAAATGTTCAACACTCACATTTTGGGCGGGATTTGCTGCCCACGGCATGGTAGGGGTAAAAAAAAAAGTCTTGTAAATGAAGTTGTTTCTTCACAAGTAATCTGTTTTTTTGTAAATGCAGCTATATATGTTTTTAAATCTGTATACATGTTCTAGTAATAATCTTGGCATTCAGGGATACCGTAAATATACACATTTACAGATTCTCTTAAAAATCTATTTGTGCTGGATAACTGCATCATGACCATATGGAAAATAATGGTCTCCAGTATTTTCATAACATACCCAATTACTCTAAATAATTCTAATTTCCCTCCCCCCTCCTCTCAGAATTTGGATATCTATTTTGATTATTGGTAAAAACTTCTCATGGATGCCATGATAGCAAGCTTTTTGTTTGTAGAGAACAAGCTTAGTTTAGGATGTATGCATAAAGTTTAAAGACAGTAAATGTATATTAAAATACTGTAAAATATTCTTTTTAATTCATGATTTTAAATGCTCATGAAACCAAATTATGAACATGTATTATAAACCATGCTGGGAGGTTCAATCCAAGGTCTATACAGACAGTATATGTTCCTTAAATAGTCATTATTCCCTTTGCTATGCAAATTTTACTGTGTACATGTATATCATTGTGTTTACAGATCATGAGAAGGTGCATTAATATATTTATATCTTGAACTGAATCTTCAGGGAAAATTAAAGTCTAAATATAGAAGTATCAATTCCCCAAAGCATTTTTTTATCTGTGTAAATTAACTTTATTGCATTTAATATTGCATTTATACATGTATATAATCAAGAACGGGTTACAGCAGAAGAAAGCGAAAGGTGGATAATAATGCTTTAGGAAAGAAGCATCACTGAGTAGTAATAAAACATGTACATATAAAAATGTCACAGACATGCGGTCTGATATGCCATATTTTATACACATCTGGAGGAGAATGTACGACTTGCATTCATTAATCAACCAACCTGAATGCTTAATACGTGTATCTTTAAACATTCATACATAATTCAAGTTGCAAAAATCCAGAGGATATTTATTGTACTATTAATGATGAAGAGGAGTTCTGGTTATTTGATTGAATGGTGAAAGAAACTGCACGATTCTTAACCCTTTCAGGAGAGGAATTATTTAAGAGCTAAATTGATCACATTTTGTTCTTCAAATTGACAATATTTATCTTTTTAGTGCTACATGGTTCTAATAAGGTGTAATGTCTTTGAAAACAATATACATGGTTAAGAATTTTGTGATAAAAAGAGCAATGATTTTGAACCTCTCAATTTGTTGCCAATTTTAGGCTTATTCTCTTTTATAAAATTCCTAGCATCAAATACAATATGGACATGCAACAAATATGGACATAGTGTGTGCAGAAACTTCTGCTCTTTCTACTCATGCATCTGGTATATTTTTTTACAGCTCTCAATCAAAGGTTATTAAGCCAAACCACAAAATGTGGTCAACCATCTCGAAAGGGTTGTTAAAGAAAGGTTGATTATGTAGAGCATAATAATTGTGCATTGCAAGGTTTTGGAATTGTTATACATGTAACTGCAATGAACTGACTCAATATTTCTGATAATCACCTACAGTGAAAAGAACTGCACACAGATAATGGTACACACGACTACATAAACATGTGGCATCAAAATCTGGTTAAACTATTTCTAGTCATGTTTGGAAAATGAGGGCATTGGAAGAGCAATCCTTTTCATGTGAAATTGCTACTATGATGATATTCTTCCAAATAGGAATAAAAAGAATGAGAAAGCTCACAATTTATTTTCCACCTTAACCGGAACTCCACCTTCTCTAAAAGCACTCCGTTGTCAGAGGTGATACTCTGATGTGATTGGACAAGGGGTGTTTTTTTTAGTGGGGAAATACGTCCAAAGATGGCACAAGTGTTCAGTCTGAGGGGTAAACGGGGAAGGTCTCATCAGTTCATAAGGATGAATAATAAGATCCAAATCCACAGCTGCAATTTAAAAAATCCATGCATAGCAGTTTCCTAGCAAGTGCCGTGCTTAGTCCCAACCAGTCTGATTGAAGTCGTGTCAATCTGGCATCATGTTGAGGTTGAAGAGATGGCGCATGGTGGGACGACCGTGGGGACAGTTCTGAAGAATGAAAATATTGAGGATAATATTGTTGTAGGGTTGTGAGTGAAAAAAAACAAAACCAAAGCAGGTATTTAGCGAGAGAATTATGTGAGAAAAAAGTACATGAATAGCTAGGGAGAGGGAGAAAAGAAATACCTTGACACAGGAAGACAGAGAAAGAGCAAGAGAGAGAGAGAGAGGGAGAGAGTGAGACAAACAGACTGAGGGAAAGCAAAGGGGACAGCATACCACATATGGCATAGGAAAAGAAAAGAGTGAGGAAAGAAAAGTATAAATGCCAAATATGGCAGAGACAGACAGTAGCAGCCAAAGGGGAGGGGGATTCGGATGTAAGAGAGATAACAGAAAGAGAAAGCAAGTAACCATTTCTTCCCTATTTTATTATTTATTTATCAATGTGTTGTTTTTTGTTTGTTTGTTTTGTTGTTTTGTTGTTGTTGTTTTGTTGTTGTTTTTTTTTTGGGGGGGGGGGGGTACTTACCCATGGCTGCTCCAATTCACCCATGTGGCAAACCAGCTACAAAGACAAACAATGTATGAGGAGAACAATTAACAATTGTAAGTATAACTCACAATATAATACCATATAACAATAATTTAATAGTGTTAAAAACAAAAATCAGCATAAATGAAATAGAAGTTAATCCGAATCCATCATTCTATTGCCAGTGATACAGTGGAAACACACTATAACGAGGACCTTGGGACCATGAAAACTACCTTGTTACATCAGGAATCTCCATATATTGGGGTAAAAAAACACCAAAGGAACATAAAGACTTGGGACCAGCAAAATTACCTTGTTACATCAGGAATGTCGTTTTATCAGAGCTATTTATACCGAGTTTCTACTGTATCTCAAAGTCGAATCTTTGCACATCAACAATGCTGAGAATGTGTTTACACTCTAGCACAAAATTTTAAATATGCTAGGAAGTGCTATGCAGAGTAATAGCACTACTTTCTTTACCTTTTTCATCTCGGCTATCTTGAGGGCTGTGCCTATCATGATGGACTTCCGACAAGCCCTAGAAGCAAACATCTGACGTACCTTGGTGGGCCTGCAGTGAACACCCTAAAAATCACAGACGAAAATTTTCAATTCGAATTCATTGAATGTTCACATCAATTAGACATCAATAAGTGCAATCATGTGTTTTGGACAAAAAATGGTTTATTTGTTAGCTTATTAAAATAACTAACTTTTATTGCAATTCAAAAGTGATTACCAAAATACCATTTTCTTCCTACTGAAAGAAAGTTACCCTCTCGCCCTGTAGATTCAGGGTTACAGAAAAATACACTCATACACCGAACAAGAGATAGACGATGTAAAATACGGTTTGTCCATCAATGACTTTCTATCTACAAATATGAAAAAGTCAAAAATATAACAGCACTACTTGTAGGTGTTACTGGATTTTTACAGCACTTGCCTAAAGAAAATTACGTTGGAAAATATATTCAATCTCCTGAATGCTGCATCGGAAAAGGGCTATTTCGATTAAACTGTAGCTCGAAAATTATGGTGCCTCATGAAAGTGGACAGGTGGATTTTCATAGCCTTTAAATCTGGAGGTTTGAGAACTCACAGGAGCGTCACTGAGCATAAAGATGAGTTCATCGATATCATCCTTGCCAAATGTCCAGTTCTTACTGAAGGGCTGGGATACAAGCTTGATCCTTTCAGTAGGGTGACCTGTTAGGATACAAAGACACAATTCAGTTCATGGCTCAAACTGTTGAAATATTGTGATAACCATAATAAAAAGCCTAACTGACCTCTTTGACATTTGACCTTACACCTTATAATCCAAAAGTCTGATCACTTTATCTCCTCCTAGTCATGAATAGAGTACCGAAGTGTGACGTCATCAAATTTTGATTTTTGTATTTCAGTATTTTTATGACCATATTTAGGTAGAGCATGATGGAAAACGTTCACACATCAAATTTGACATGAATCAGTTCATGGTGGCCCAAGGTATGGCTATATGAATATCTAATTAGCCCCATTGAAGTCAGTGTTAAATTGGCCTGGTTCTGAACTGTTAAGAACCAGGCCAATTTACACTGACTTCAATGGGGCTAATTAGGTATTCATGCGGCCATATCTCGGGGCCCAATTGCCATAAAATTTGGGCTCTGGATGTTTTTCACCATGTTCCTTTGAGATATGGTATAAAAAATGTCAAAATGAAAAAATAGCTTTTTGTGACGTCATCACTTCGGTACTCTATACAAAATAGTTAAGATATCATGATAACAAAGGTAAAAAACATTTCACATGCACCTGCATAATGACCTCTATGACCTGTCACCTTTGACCTACGTGAACAATAATTTAATCAGTTCGTCTTACTATGGTTATGCATACTAGTTCCAAGTTTGAAGTTAATGGATCAAATGGTTCTTGAGACATCACGTTAACAAGGTTAAAACCTGCAATTTCAGAATTGACCTCTATGACCTTTGACCTTTGACCTACGTATCCCAAAATCTACGGTGATACATACTCGTACCAAGTCTGAAGTTCATACCTCGAATGGTTCTTGAGATATCACGTTACCAAGGCTAACACCTGCAATTTCAGAAATTGACCTCTGTGACCTTTGACCTTTGCCCTACGTACCCTAAAATCTAATCAGATCGTCTTCCTATGGTGATACATACTAGCACCAAGTTTGAAGTCATACCTCATATGGTTCTTGAGTTATCACAAGAACGAGAAAGCAGGACGGACGGACGGACAACCCGAAAACAGAATGCCTCCGGCACCACGTTCGGTGGGCGGAGGCATAACAAAACTAACATATGCAATCATAAAAACCAAACAGTAGAAAATTTTTCCAAAGGTACGTTATTCCCTCCAACTATAGTTGAAATCATTTAGTACACATGCACGTCTATGCAACTCAATTTTTATCATGCCAAATCATTTTGTACGAACTAATTTGTCAAGCTATATATAACCCTGTAAAAATGTCAAAGATTCCAGATTTATTAAGGATATTTATCACTTTTCATAACCCTCCTACATATCTAATGCAAAGTCAAATATGGAGAGAACGTATTACCAATACTTATTGATAAATGTATGTAATGATTTGGTAAGTTAAAATCTTGGCAGAAACATGTGTGTATATAAGCCAAAACCAGAGAGAGAGAGAGAAAATGAGTTAGGATATTTACTAGTTTTGTAGAAAGAAATTAAACACAAAAGCTGAAGATAGTAGAAAAGGTAAGGTTATGTGAAAACGCTGTATCGCTCCTTTAATCTAATGCACAGGGGTATAGACATTAAGCAAATAATTACAATTGATGAAGGTGATGGGACAAAATATCACTTCCAAGGCGATCTGGTTGTAGTTATCTTTCTGAAGCGAACCTGAGGAAGGATAGCGTATACATTCAGATTGCCAAGGAAATGATATTACATCTCATCACCTGAAACCAAAAGGTGATTATTGGCTTTATATTCCACATCTGAAACATTTAACTGGTATGAGAAAGACAATTTTTGTCTACTTCTCGAAAAAGACATTTAGGCCCTAATTAACAAACGTTTAAACCATTACATAAACCCCCTCCTAGTGCGCACATCTGTTTTATTTAAGTGCGCAAATGGGCAATGTGCGCTTATTTAACCTTATTTCACAGTACGCTTATGGAGCTATTTGTAAAGGTCACATACTTTTCATTCTATTCGTAAAGGTCACGCACTTTCATTTCGTGGGTACCCAAAATATTGATGACGCATTGTGACTCTATAATGGACTGAAGAGATCAGCGAAACACATAAGTACTATTCCGTCAAGGTCACAAACTTTTCTTCTCAAGTCAATTGAATGGAAAACTACGCTTTATCACATGATTACCTTTCGACCACTCTAACAGCAAGATTCTAGTATGTGGAATATAATATATCAATTGTTAACCTATGCAACATTACGTTAATTTTTACAACACAACACAAGTAATGATAGTACCTGTAGGTTAAAGTGGAGTACAGTTATCACAAAACAATACAATATGTGACAGTTGTGATGATAAGACAGCAAATAAAGAATATAAATAATATAAAGTTTTTTTGGGGAAGAAAAAAAAGATAAAAACACTACTCACCATCTTCATCAATGATAAAATCAAATCCATTTTTCTTGAAGATCTCCACATTATCCATCAAGATGGACTCATTCACAGCTGTCAGCTCTAGGGGCAATGGTCTAGATAGATAAATCAGAAAAAGTCCATTAATTGTCACATCAGTCTTAAGTTATCAGCCATGCATTCAGCTTCTGTATGATTGGTACAAACACTCTTCATATCAAGGCCTACTTGCGCACAAATATGGATCACCGACAACAGTTATAAGCTACTGAAATCCTTGTATCTGATTGGCTGAGAGCAAATTTGTCAGTAGAAATCACTGACAAAACGCTTGATGAAACGCTCCCCTGATCATTTAAAGGGATACGCCACCGGGCGGCCGTGGGGAAAGTCAGGATTGCGTAAGCCCCATTCACTCGTACACAAAGTTTGGGCGTCGAACGTGTCCGTTGGACTAAGTGGGATTACATTTCGACTGCACGAAGCCGACCGAATCTCGCACAAGAGCTCAAGCTCAGGTGGAGCGTATACATGTTTGTGCGGCGACCAGTCTATCCGAGGTTTGCGCCCTGAGGGGCAACGGCATGATCAGGTAACGATCACGATGCCCTCTCGCGGCATTAAAACGTCCACAATCTGCGGTTGAGTATCCCTTTAAAGGCTCCCAAAGAAAAGTTTACATACATGCGTGAAAACAAAGTGCTCAAGAATCTTTACCTTAAATATAATGATGACTTATGAAGCAAAATTTACAAAATGTTATTCACATATCTATTCCCATGTCACCATGTAAGAAAGGTAATACATGTATTGTTTTGAATTAAATATTAAGCAATTGCCATCTTACTGAATGAGTCTTTGTCCTTGCAGTACTGTGTGTTTCTGTAAGGTCTCAAAGTTGTATTTTTCGTCCGTGGCATGCTGCAAGGATACACAATAAAACACACAAAATTGTTATGGTTATGAATCCTGAGATAAGAATTTCATATTCAAACTCTTTATGACTTGTAAAGAGAATGTTTTATTATGATAGAAGAAAAATAGATTTGTGCGCTTTTTAAAATCTGACCTTTGACCTAAGGCTATAAAAACATCAAAACATAAACAATAGAAATATGTAATACTTGTAAAGTTCTTTCAAATTGACCAAAACAAAATGGCTAAGCTTCACGGAATCTTGGATGAAAAGACAAAATATTTTGTCTGACTGAAAGAGGATGACTTTCTTACCTGATCAATAATGAAGAGATCTTGTCCAAGTTTGGCAATGATGAATCCCAGATTGAACTGGCCTAGAATCTCCATCTTGGCAAACATGTCTTTGCTGTGAGCAGAGTGGGAATGAAGGTACACAGTGATTAACATTAATAACAATTTCCCACGGATAAATAACTTACACTATAGAACAAATGCCAAGCCGATTCATACACATCATCTGCTGGAGCCAGAATAAGTTATATCCTCAAAGACAGTTCAATTCAATGCAATTCAACTTATTCCACATTCGATGAAAAGTGACAAAAATAAAATAAAATACATTGAAATATACAGAAATTCAACAACAATTCAAGACATGGTATACAATTGTAATTGATGGAATTGAAATAACCAGAAAGTATCAAAATGTGGAGGGCCAAACCATGGCAAAGAGCCTATCAGTTGATGCCTTTCCAGCTCCCAGCTGGTGATTTGGATTCCCTATTCTGAAATTATGGACATTCCACACTGTCAGGAATCAGCAAGAATTAGAGAGATTTCAAAGTATTGCTCTATTTCTTGTCTACTGTAATGGCTTTCTACCACACGCTAAAAAAACATGTTAAAAAACAAGCAACCTTGATATAAAGAAGCTAATAGCTAGAAACCAAGGCATAAAAACCAACTGTAAGATTTTCTAAATTAATAAAATCTTTCACAATGGCTTCTGAAAAGCTTTCTATCTTATACCTGATTTCTCTCCTAAGTTCCTCTTCAGCTGAAGCGTTGTCTGATGGAGCTATCTTGGCTCTGAAAGTCCGACCAGCAATGCCCTCCTCTCTATCATGTATCTCTGAAAAACAAGTTTCAAAAGTAAGATAGCAACAGAGTCACCGTTGAAAGTAACTATGATGATATTGAATGTCATCTTGCATTTTTAAACCTCCTGTATCAATCAAAATCATTTGTCAATGACGTCACTTGCTATTTGCAAAAGATATTCTCATCAGAAACAAGACCTAACACTTTCTAGCCTCGCAGATGCAAAAAAGGAAACCCCTTCCACTTTATTTTCAAATTTTTAAAGAATACTTCCAGTCAGATTTGAGGCCCATTTAGTGTTACATAAAGCCTAATAATGGCTGACAATGCATCAATTAGAGATGTCATCACAGACTGGTGAAGACAAACTGGAACTCACTTTAATAGCTCACACCTTACACTAATTTGCTGATTGACTACCCCTGCCCAGTAGTACATCATTCTATTTTTCAAGGTTTTATCTACAAACACTTTTTAATAAATAATTACATTTTTCAAGGA
The DNA here is from genome assembly GCA_025617745.1 of Heliocidaris erythrogramma. Lineage (NCBI taxonomy): Eukaryota > Metazoa > Echinodermata > Echinoidea > Camarodonta > Echinometridae > Heliocidaris > Heliocidaris erythrogramma. The sequence continues at coordinate 39,410,238 of CM046857.1, read as the reverse complement.
TGAACGCACCTTTACCAACATTTAATCAATACATACCTCTTTGTTCTCGAGCCCTTCTCAGACCAGCTAAGGACAAGGGTACTGAGATCTCTCTTCTTTGAACAGAACCTGATGATGGAGTACTATCATCCTAAGTAAAGAACAACACAATATATGCAATGTGGTCTGTTCTTTCTATGATTAACAGATGGGATTGTCTCATACTCTGTACTAGTTATCAGCTATAAGTTTACAATATTCAACATTTGAGACCTACATGTAATAAAATCTATGCTGAAGAACTTTGGAAGAAACATTCTACTAAATCTGGCATAAGAAACATCTGAAATAGAAATTTTAGGATCAAACAGAAAAGCACTGCCAATGAACGATAATGATGATGATGCTCAACCAAAAAAAGATACTCAGAATTCTACATGTATAAACAGGCGCTGTTCTGCTCCCGCTCACCTCTAGCCAATTTACAAGCTCTCTATCAGGATACTGCAGCCTATTTTCTTGAATCTCTTGACTAGTCTCTTGATTGATGTTGATATTTTCACTGGATGCTATCCCACTGCTGCCACCCATTAAAGAATCACAGGAATCAAGAAAAGATACTTACCGTTCTATGAACAAGCAATGTTCTGCTCCCTCCATCCTCTGTATTGGGACACTGCAGTCTGTCTTCCTGTGTCTCTTGACAAGGATCCTGACTGCTGTTGGTCTGACTCTCCTCGCTGGACCTTATACCGACGCTGCCACCCATTGAAGATTCACAAAAACCACTCTCACTGTCAGACCTTAACAGGGCCACTCCTGGAGACATACATTCCTCCACCAGGTTTGCTTCCCCACACTCGTCCTCTTGATCATTATTCGACGTGTCCAGAAGTTTGTGTCTATTCGGTGAGACTTCTACTGTCTCTCTTTCAACATAAGATGGAGTCATAGTATGCTTGAGAGAAATGATAGGACTGTTGTCATTTGCTCTATATGAAGGTTCAGTTCTGCAGCTTTCAAATGATATTGTACAGGAAGGTAATGTGTCACTGAGAGTTCCAGAAGACTCCCTCTCATCAGTAGTTAACGTTCTGGGAGCAACATCATGTAAAGTCTCAGGAATTCTGTCCTGCACAGTATCCACAGAATCTGCTCCATTTGTTGAAGATTCTTGGGAACTCTGAAAGAAGGCATCCAGCTTTGGCTCTACAAAGAATAAATCAACAGATACCTTTATGAATACCAACCATCCAAATATTTCACAATGAGCATTACTATCACAATGGAACTAATTACCATAAAAACATTTGAAGAAGTAAAAAAAAATGTATGACAAGATATACTTTCTAATATTAAAGATAAAATTGCGGTGGACTGCTTCATCCTGATATAGCATTCTAAAGTCCAAAAATAGAATTAAAGACTTACGTTTTGGGAGCCTCTCTTCCTCATCTTCGTCCTGATGACTTGCATGGGAAAACGACCTGAGGAAGAATAAATCAAGAAAAACAAGAAAATAATATTAACATTGGAGGAATCTTTTAAACTCACTCTCCTTTTCAGTACAGTGAATATTTTCAAGATAAATGACTGAGAGGACAACATGAAATCTGCTTGTTTTGCCAGAGAAAATAAAATATCCCATGTGCAGGCTTCTCAGCAGAAAAATGGTTCAAATTGAAAGAAATATGGCTTTGCAAAATCCCATGGGGGTGATCTGAGAGGACCAAAGCAAGTTTGCACGTTAAAAGTATGCATTGACACATCTCTTGGTTCATAATGAGTGAAATATGGCCTTATGACATTCCAGGGAGGTGGTTTGGGAGGACCAAAACACCTTTGGAGATTGAAAGTAGGCAATGACAGATTTATTACCCTTGTCCATGCCCTTATTGGGGAGAATCTATTCATGGTTTATATTTTCTGAACTTCCCAATGCATGGTTTTAGCATCAAGAGTGTTATGTCCGTAACTCCTGTCCTGTCCATGTTATGCGGTACCTCTTAAGGTTGCTCAAGTTGAGAGTCCCTGCTCTTCTGCTCTCCCTCTGACTGCTGGGCCTGAAGCATGGACTGCCTTGACTCCTGAACGGACTACAACCCAGGCTACTGGCCTGACTACTGGCCTGACTACAGCCCTGACTACTAGCCAGACTACTAGCCTGACTACACCCCTGACTACTAGCCTGACTACTGGTCTGACTACAGCCCTGGCTACTGCCCTGACTACTGCTCGGGCTACGGCTGAACATGGTGGACAGGGTCAAACTTGAGGGAGTGACTGACGACAGAGGCTTCTGGTTGACATCATAACAAGAGGAGCGTGGCTCAAACATGGTCTGAAGAGATGCCTGCAATCAGAGAATGTAAACAAATGGAAAGTACAATAGCAAATCAGAAAAAGTTCAGCCTCAAATGTGAGGGCATATTATATGCCATCAAATTTTCCAAATATATATTACCTCCAGACCTATTGCAGTTAGGTAGCACATAGAGTTTACCATAGAGATGTCCTATTGGCAAAGTGGCATAATTTAAATAACCTATTGATACCAAAATCTCTAGTTTGAAACGGTGTACGGAATAAAAAAATTTTCCGGATTAAAACAGATAGATGAAACATATACTAAATGCTTGCATTTTTACAAACTCTGATAAAAACATAAACCTACTACTGCATTCTTCATTCATGAGTTTAAAATAAAGAACACACTTTACCAGGATAATGAGATAATCATGATAACAAACAAACAAACAAAGAAGGGCAAAATATTTTGGTCACATCGAAGGACATCAGTCTCTTGAAAGATATGTTTGAAAGAAAAGCAGAAGGTACAAGATCATGAGGGAAGCCGAGAACCAACTGGGAAGAGACCATTATTAAAGACCTGTAGTGGAATAATACTGCAAGAGTGAGCTAGAATGGCCGAGAACAGAGATGTGTGGTATTGTTACAATTAATCTCTGGGCCGGGAGAAGATACCGTGATAGATAGATTACCAGTACTAACTAAAAACAATATTTTCCAATTACCTTAAGAATGGCAAGAAGTGTTTTCTCCTCCTGTACCAGTACTTTCCTCTTATCAGGGGTCACATTCACATCTACTGCATCTAAAAAAATTATATCAAACAGAGAATAAAATTTATGAGTGTTAACACTGTGTTTGCACAACGTAATCACATTCATAAAATCTCATGTATCTTGAAACTATTTCAGCTATTACAGGAAAGATATTCCTCAAATGTTGCTAAATTTCACAACCTACAGATTTCAACAAACCTTTGGCAAGAGAGATATCCATGACAACAAAAGGGTACTGATGCCTGTTGTACATATGGAAGACTTCATTGATCAGCTTGCTAACCTACAAAATAAGAAACAAATATATATCTGTGAAAATGTGTCTCTTGATACTGATGCCATTTTGCTTTATATCCCTATATTTTTCTTCCCAATGAAATATATGTCTTTAATCACAGTGCATTATCGTCTAAATAATAATGTAAAGCATTTATGACAATTTCACTGTTGTTAAATGCCAATTGATGATTTAGAAGGAATTCAAAGTGACGGATCACACTAATTTCACTAACTGCTGTGAAAATCCAATTTTCAAAAACATTTTAACTTTAGTCTGAATGTCAATATTTTTTGGAAAAAAAATGGTTCCTTTCCACAAACAAACCTTAGGAAAGTCACATGGTCTCCTATTGATGAACTAGTACTGTCTATCTGCTGTACTACATACCTTAGAAAAATCACATGGTCTCCTATTGATGAAATAGTACTGTCTATCTGCTGCACTACATACCTTAGGAAAATCACATGGTCTCCTATTGATGAAATAGTACTGTCTATCTGCTGCACTACATACCTTAGGAAAATCACATGGTCTCCTATTGATGAAATAGTACTGTCTATCTGCTGTACTACATACCTTAGGAAAATCACATGGTCTCCTATTGATGAAATAGTACTGTCTATCTGCCGCACTACGACCCTGACCATGGTCACACTTGGAAACAAAACCAGACACACTGTTCACAAAAGAGAGGGAAATTCATAAGATAAATTACTGGACAATTTTAACTACATGTAGAACAAGTTTGCACACCTCATCTTTTATTTTATAGCTTTTTCAGATCGGTGACGGGCAGAGACCAGGCGCACCACTAAAACATTCATTTTTTTTCTTCGAATTATTCTTTTCATTATCTTACACGAGTATGATCAAAATTATCAAATACATGTACGGTAACCATATCCATTTTAGGACAATTCTAATAATCATTAAAGTGAAAAAACATCATTAGTGGTCACATGAAATGTAATTCATGAGAAACTCAATGAAATAGCTTGTTTAGAGAAATCTAGTTATCATTTTTATGATAAAAAATACTTGAATACTCTCCATCTCATAGCCATAAGGAAATAGATATTGAAATTGTTCTAGAAGGCTATTGAATTTATTACATAAAAAAAAAAAAAAAAAAAAAAAATTCCTGACCTGAAAGGAATCTTCTGAAGTCGTTCTGGTTTGATGCCATACTCTTCACACATTTCTGGGGTAGGCTTGCACTGGCCAAACTCCAACAGACTTTGCAACTATAATGTGCAAAGATTAGAAAAAGGTGATGGTCAGTGAGAAACAACTACACCTACTGCGCTTCATTTGTAGCAGATTGAGCCTTTCCTCCAACTGGAAGGCTAACAAGTGCCCGCCTTCCCCTTCCGATATCATATTTACAACTAGTAACACTATTGGCATCTCTATCAGGAAGTATTTTGGCGCGATTTCTCATGAAAAATTTGGCCATAGCTGGATAGCAAGATGTGCAGTGGCCTTAACATTGCATGATGAATAAAACCTGCTCTCATCTGTGCATGGCCTTGCACAGTATCAAAGAAGGAAAAATTGTATGAAAATGTTAAATAGTACAGTAGGTGCAAATTTTCAACGTAGAGCTAGAGAGAGGGGTTGGGAAGTAATAGAGAGAGACAGAGAGAGAGAGAGAGAGATGGATAGAGATATAGAGATATATATATATATATACAGAGAGAGAGAGAGGGGGATAGACAGAGACAGATTGAGAGGGATAGACAGAGAGAGACAGAGAGAGAGGGAGGGATAGACAGAGACAGAGAGGGATATAGACAGAGACAGAGAGGGACAGACAGAGATAGGGATAGACAGAGACAGAGGGAGAGGGATAGACAGAGGGAGAGGGATAGACAGAGAGAGAGAGAGAGGGATATAGACAGAGACAGAGACGGACAGACAGAGATAGGGACAGACAGAGGGAGAGGGATAGACAGAGAGAGAGAGACAGAGATAGAGGGATAGACAGAGAGAGACAGACAGAGATAGGGATAGACAGAGAGAGACAGACAGAGATAGGGATAGACAGAGAGGGAGAGGGATAGACAGAGAGAGAGAGAGACAGAGGGAGAGGGATAGACAGAGAGAGAGAGGGATATAGACAGAGACAGACAGAGATAGGGATAGACAGAGAGAGGGAGGGATAGACAGAGACAGAGGGACAGACAGAGATAGGGATAGACAGAGAGAGGGAGGGATAGACAGAGAGAGAGAGGGATATAGACAGAGACAGAGAGGGACAGACAGAGATAGGGATAGACAGAGACAGAGGGAGAGGGATAGACAGAGAGAGAGAGGGATATAGACAGAGACAGAGAGGGACAGACAGAGATAGGGATAGACAGAGACAGAGGGAGAGGGATAGACAGAGAGAGAGAGGGATATAGACAGAGACAGAGAGGGACAGACAGAGATAGGGATAGACAGAGGGAGAGGGATAGACAGAGAGAGAGAGACAGAGATAGAGGGATAGACAGAGAGAGACAGACAGAGATAGAGGGATAGACAGAGAGAGACAGACAGAGATAGGGATAGACAGACAGAGATAGGGATAGACAGAGAGGGAGAGGGATAGACAGAGAGAGAGAGACAGAGATAGAGGGATAGACAGACAGAGACAGACAGAGACAGAGACAGACAGATATAGGGATAGTCAGAGAGACAGAGAGACAGAGAGAGAGGGGGATAGACAGAGAGACAGAGAGAGATGGATAGACAGAGAGAGAGGGATAGACAGCGAGAGACAGAGAGAGAAACAGAAGGAGAGAGAGAGAGACCCAAACATATGGAGGAGAGCACATGATTAACATACCTGCTTGGATCCAAACACATTTGCAATGTTTTCTCTCATTGTTGAAGTCCCATTGGTAGATACAACCAAAGACTTTTTCCTGACAGAAAAGATACGCGATAGAAATGTGTCCTGTTATCATCATCATCATCACCATTATCATCATCCTTACTCTTATTCTTATTCTTACAATTATAATTACTATTCTTATCATCACCATCATAATCATCATCATCATCATCATCATTATTATTATCAGACCTTTTTGTGCGCTATATAAGTTTAGAATTATCATTACTACTATGGTATTATCAAATACAGAAGTTAATGTAATCATTCTAGACCCTTTCGAGACAATTGACCACATTTTGTGGTTTGGCTCAATAACTTTTGATTCAGAGCTCTAAAAATCATACCAGATGCATGCGTAGAAAGGGCAAAAGTTTCTGCACATACTATGTCAATTTTTGTTGCATGACCAAACTGCATTTGATGCCAGGAATCTTCAGAACGAGAATAAGCTTTAAAATCTTTAAATTGGCAACAAATTTAGAGGTTCAAAATCATTGTTTTTTTATCAAAATTGGCAATCTTTTTAACTTTTGACACACTTGCTAACCATGCAAATTGTTTTCAAAGACATTACACCTTATTAGAACCATGTAGCACTAAAAGAAAAATACTATTGTTGCCAATTGGAAGAACAAAATGTGATCAATTTAGCCCTTAAATAATTCCTGTCCTGAAAGGGTTAAGAAAGAGATGTTGGTCATAAATAAAACTAGAAATAGAGACTCCATGCATATAAATCTTGCAAGAGAAGACAACGAATAGAGGGTTCTCACTGATGTCATAAAACCCTAAGCATCCTGAAAAATAAAATGACTAAAACAAAAGCATACTGTAAAACAAAAAACTTTTGTGTGCATTTAATGTTTGTGAATTACGCGAGGAGTTCAGATTCACAAAGTTTCGTGCCGCAAAATCATGGAATCATAATTGACAAAACACTAATTTTTTTGCAAATCACGAAGTTTCTTGCTGTGAAAATGGCTGCAGTTTACAATTCGCGAAAGTCCCAAGTTGTGAACACTTCCGGTTTGATAGTATTGCGCTTCACATTTCTGCAGCTTCAAACACACAGATACATAGCTACACTTAATAGGAGTCTTTGTTGCGAGCTCAGCTAATTTTTCACCTCCACTTATTTAATACTCTGCTTGCCCACTAACAAAGCCGCTGGATAGTTGATGGCATCATGTGAGAACCCTCTATTGTGTTGATCATTTCTGGAAAAGGGAAGTTCCCAGAAAATTCAAAATAAATTTCTTACCCCTTGTCTGTTTGGTTAGTACAAGTTAGCTTGACTCCCGAAGCAATGATGCAGTACGCCTGCAAGACTTGAACCATCTTGTTAAATTCCTTGGAAATAGAAAACAGCAAAATGTAAATAATCCTTGTTTTATTATTCAAATTGCTAAATGATAAGTTTAATATTTCTATAGAAGTACCAAACATTTCATGGTCAGTCAAACCAAACAACACATTTAATGTTCAAAAGTACAACAAACTATCATTTGGCCTTGTAAAGCAGTCATTACAGCAGGCACTTTGAATAAATTGTACATGTTTGGCATCAATTCATGATGGTTAAATTCTAATCTCAGCAACTATGTAAGTTACACACTCAGCAACTATATAAGTTATACCACAACATCAAAATATCTGCACAAGAAATATGAGTTTAAGACAAGCATATGTAATATGATAATGTTGGGCAAATTGGATACAAGGCCAGCAAATAATTGTGTACCTTAATCAGTGGTCTAACTGAGCAAGGCCAGCAAATAATCGTGTACCCTAAATCAGTGGTCTAACTGAGCAAGTGCATTTACCCCAGTCACACTGGTTAACCGACTCCGAACCGATAACTGACAAAATCTTTACCATTAGGAATACTTCATGAAATATTTTTTTTTTTTGGGGGGGGGGGGGTCTGCTGTTGGTCTGGTTTGGTGTTACTGGGGTATTATTATGCAGCTGAGTATATCAAGTGAACAAGGCTTAAATAAGCATGTTCCCGAAATCAGTGATGTAACCGAGCAAGTACTTTATATGCAGCTGAGCATATCTGGTATACCTTTTTCAAATTTCTCAGGAATTCCTTGTGTCTGACGGGAAGGGTGGAAAAGAGATTCTGGAGAGTCACCGTCGTACCTTGCTGTAAAACAGAGACAGGTAAAGTTTGTAAAAGGGTAAAAGAGAGAGAACGAAAAAAATATATAAACGAAACTCATTTACATACCAAGTAATTGACTTTACTTATACATTTTCATATTTCTATTAACAACAGAAAGTTATAATTACATTAGAAACAACAGTGACACATAGAAAAATCTTTCTGAAATCAAAGCAATTTTAAACAATTTGGGAATCCCACCATCCGAGTGGAATGTGTTTTATGAAATGGATGATTGCTTGACATCTGTTCATGCAGTGCCATAGCATGCGTTCAGACATTAGGGGGCACAGGTATTGGGGGGGGGGGGGGCACCAGTCTTCCTCAGTCAATGATATGCAAATTAACGAGACTATTAATTAGGGGAGGGTGTAAGAGAGCATCCTAGCATCTTCTTTTCAAATCCCCCTTCCCTCTTTCACTTCTTAAAATTTCCTTTTCTTTTTTTTTTCCATCACTTATGGGGGGAGAGGCCCCCCCGCCCCAATGAGTTACATGCCACTGTGTTCATACATACCTGTCTTGGGCATGGTCCTTGTTTGAGGATCTTGCCATCATGATCATAGGCCAGCTTGGTTCCTACTGAAGCAGAACGGTGACATGTCACTATACTCAGATCACTGCCAAGAAATCAAAGTATGTCATGAGATGCTAACAGTGGTAAGTTACCACTCGTAGCACTGACATTGGCTTCCACAATAAACATTATATCCTGGTATTTCCTTGTCCCACTTTTTGCTTTATAGACTAATCACTCCCAAAGTTATGGAGATGCTTCACGAATAACTTTCGTTTCCCATTCGAAAAGAATACTTCCACCTGTGTGCCATGGAATGCAGTGCTGGTGATTCATTGAATGATGATTACTCAAATTTCATGAGCACGTATCCAGTGTTTGTCTCAGCAGGTTTTGCAATTCAGCACTAATGACCCTGATCTGCTCAAGCGCAAATAGTATCTATGAACTGGTCTATAAGATTGGAACAAATGTACTATCTCCCATATAAAAGTAAATATGACCCAAGGGTGAAATGCTAGGTTTAAAAAAAAAAAAGAACTAGCATGAATTGATAACATGTTACCAGTGATCATCAATCTAATCTAATCTAATCTAATCTAATCTAATCTAATCTACAATATAATCTAATGCCAATCAAATCTAATCCAATTCCAATCTGATCTGACCTAATCTAATCTAGCCTTATCCAATCCAATCTAATCTAATCTAATCCAATCTAATCCAATCATAGCTAATCTAATCCAAAGCTAAGCTAATCTAATCTAATAAAGTTATACAAGAGTTCCTACCTCAGTGCACAGAGTGAGCTGAGAGCCTCTCCCCTGAAACCAAACGTGTCAACGGTGCTCAGGTCTGAAAAGTCATGAAGCTTGGACGTGTGGTGCTTCAATGCTGATCAACACAAAAAAACAGAAGTTAATTGCAGTATAAAGTGTTTAATTTTTTTGTTTGAACTATGCAGGCTGTAGTACAGTAGTAAAGTGCATAAAAGGGAGGATGGGGGGGGGGGGGTGGGGGAAGTGTATAATACAATACATATAAGTACAGAAACAGAAAAGACGGGCATGCCAAGAGGGATAGAAAGGGAATTCAAAAAGAATGGAGAGAGTGAAGGAGATAAAGAGACAGAAACATATTTCTTTTCAATAAACCATTCAATAGACCACTTCGGTAATGTATGCAAATTTTATGCATACCTTTCAAACAAAGGTTGTTCTTGAAAACCTGAAAGCTTGCCGGACATAGCAACAAATAATGTATGCAAACTGGATTCCATGCATTGAGGCTCATTTATAAAAAGCAGGTTCATGGAATAGCTCATCACTAGGCACTCAGAGATAAGTGTACAAATTTGTATACTGGTACATTACAGAAGTGGTCTATTCAATGGGAAGGAAAATATAAAAGAAAAAAAAACAAAACAAAACACAAAGACATCACCAGAATAAACAAAAATAGACCATCAAAAAGTTTCTTACATTTATAACTAAAAATTGTTCAAGGCCAAAAGAGGTAGATTCAAATGACACAAGGAATATATTGTAGGAATGGGAGGATAGAAAAACTTTGATGATTAACCTGCCTCTCAGCCAGGTTCACTTGAATTTTTTTACTCACTGAGTCCTGAAAAGTTGGATTCCTCTACTCCCGATCCATTGTCGGAAACTTCTAGACTTTCACTGCCATAGTCCTTCAATTTGATTTCTATAAAAGAAAAGAAATGTTTACAATTTAATTTAAGGAAGTAGAAACTCTGATATCAGATCACAAGATATGATCAAACTGAATTCCTGAAAAATGGCAAATCTGCAGTTTTACTCCTGAGCAGGTGACAGACAAAGATTCAATTCTAAGTAAACTTTATTAGAAAAAAAACGAAGTTGAAATTTAAAAATTGTCTACTGCTTAAATATTATACTTACTTATCACTTGCCTGATTTTTCTGAAAAGTTCTAGATCTAATACTCTGATTTGTCTGCTTTTATCAAGTGTTTTTTTTCTACATGAATTCTCCTTTTAATTAGTCAACCAGTATGTTCTTCTTTTTGGTTTGGTTTATAGGCAAATTACATTTTTAAGGTATCCCTGACACAGAAAATATTAGCTTTATCCAAAGGAAAATGGGGCAGTTAAAAAAACTTAAGATGTTCCTGATTATGAGTAATATTTTTTGTAAGTAAAATGATATTCTACAAAAGTCTGGAAATATTTTACCCCAACAGAAAACAAGGAATCAAAATCCCCAAATCATAAAATCATACACTTCTCATACTACTGAATTAATTGGAGGTTAACTTAAGTTAAGGGGAAAGTGATATCTAAGGTCTTAATATAATTACTCTAAAATTTACCAATAATAGTAGCTCCTGCATCCAAACTATTCTCCACAAGTTCTTTAATAGCTGTGGCAAGATTCAAGACAACTTGACCAGAACAAATTTGATGGACTGACCGTCGGTCAATTGCCTTTACTTTTCCGGCGACGGCCATGTTCAGCTTTAGCTTTGCTGTTGAAGAGATTGGTAGGTGAACATTCACACCTGTAGAAATAAAATGGACAAATTGGCATTACCATCAGACAATGAAACAGGAAACCACTAGAGCTAGATCAATAGATTTAGATTCTACATGCATTTACTCCCCAGTCAGCAGCACTTCTCTTCATCATGATATACACATTCACAAATCACAAGTACTTTAATTATTGATATGCCAAATATGAAATATAAAATAAAATAAAGTCTTCTTTCATTCAATCCCTAACTGTACTAGTAAAACTACATGTATGTGCACAGTATTAAAAAAAGAGATGATCTAGATTTAGTTCCCTAATTAAAGATATAGCCGACAAATTTAGTGACGCAAGTTATTTGCAGTTGTTTTTGTCAGCCAGCGTGAGCTATTATTAAGGAGCAAGGGATCTAAGGAGTAACAGAGTTAGGCCTAGAATTCTAGCCGCGCTACCGGCTGCCCGTACCGTGCAGAGCACGGGCTCCGCACGGGCGGCAACGGGGACGTGACCCGAGCTGGAGTGTCACCTCTCCTTGACTTTCGAACATGAAACTTCGACGACAAATGCTCAAATTTTAAACATGCCAATATGAAAGATAGGTAGTCAGACTCACCTTCTCAACACATTAATGCAGTTTCTAAAATTATCTCGAAGTTATCATCATAAGTTATCATAATTTACATCACCGTGGACCGTCCATCGGGGTTGGCTTGATTCTTGAAATCCCGCGTCATGTAGTCTAGTTGTCAGGCGCTGCTAGTAGATGCATGCTGCTAGCGCGCGAGCTAGATCGAGAGTCCGAGATATCTCCTTGGTCAAAACGATAGTCTTAATAATAATATTTTTTCAACGTATCAAAAGAAAGTGATGATGTGCATAGGCGTAGGAAGATAAATTGAAGTGGGGGGGGGGGGGGGGGGGGGCTGAGGAGGTGAATACCGGGGTGTGCGTTTTAATGCAATCTAGAGTTAAAATTAAGCAAATTTTACAGTCTCCATGGGTGCACAATCGAGTTTGAGTGGGGGGGGGGGGGGGGGGGGGCTGAAAGTGGCTTCCGCCCCCTGCCCCCCCCCCGTTTCCTACGCCTATGATGTGGGGTTGAGTTTGAGCCATCCTCATTGAACTTTAAGTTTAAGTGGAAGTTGTTATGATTCTAATCAAATAAGAAATACTGAGCTCTTCCAAGGAGCTATACTAAAATAGAATCTTTTCCTTAAAAAAAAAGATTATCAAAGCCAAGTATATGGAAGTTATTATCGCTCATATATTCCTGGCTGATATTGAAGCATACTTATTTACACAAAGTGGCCGGGTCTAGTGTTATGTGATTTTATATTTATCAATAATTTATCAATACTTCATCTATACTGAGACAGGAAGTGAACATGCAGGAAGTTCATGTTTACAAACTTCACACTTTCTTCAGAAAGTATTAATCATACACCATCCAACTAAAGCTATGATGCAATGGTCACTTTATGGTCTTCTTATTCACATCACTCCCTCCAGATAACAGCCCCACTCCCCAATAATGAGTAAAAGTTATGCCATTTGGTCAAGGACTCAAGGTTGACCAACTCCCAGTGGAGGTTTTACCCAGTATATAGGGGTTCACTTCAGGACTCCAGCCAGAATAGAAATCAAGATTTACTTCAGAATAGATTCCAGACATCTTGAGAGTAAGAAGCTCTAGGCTTCATCGTTTTATATATATATTCATCTGTATCTTCATGTTATACTTCATCTGAATAAATGCTATGCTCCATAGCTTGACTGTGTGCCAAGCGTTCATGATGTACTCTCTTCTATACTCAAGAAAGTAAACTGCAAGTCAACCGATCCCTACACAGCACTAGTTAAAAAGATAAATAAAACAATGAAAAAGGATCTCTTTAATTTTCTTCATATATTTATTTTTGACTTGTATTGGCTACACATTCATGCATAGATAAATAAAGCAAAGATTTTAATAACATATACAGTCTACACTGCTTTGCTAACAAAGGGGAGTGTACAACAGGTTTTATAGGCATAATCACATCCAGCAGTCTATCCCTTAATAAAAAAAAGGGTTAAGAAAACAAAGTATATAGTGTATGTAAATTATTTTTTCTTCAACAAAAAGCTTTAGAGAAGACCAAACTTGCACTATGTGAAATAATCAAATATTATTCTACTGTTCTTTTGCACCACTGGGCTACAAATTAAAGTGAAAAGTAGACAGTCCCATTTTAAAAGAAAATATGACGTTCAAAAATGACTGACCACATACTGAAGCTTATAGACCCTATGAAACGACCTGTTAAATCGAAGTTCACTTTAAAGATTTGTCAGCGAATACATTTACATTAATTTAGAGGAATACAGTACTGACATATCGTCTGTTTGGAGCCAGAAGGGCGTTAATTCCCATTATTTGTACAGGGTTAACACCCTTCTGGCTCCAACAGACGATATAATATTAAATTTCATCCTTATTGCTCCATTAATTGCACTGCCTATATGGCCTTACAAGCTAGTACTTCACACAGCAAACCATTCAGCTACTTAGTACTGAATACCTAGCTACCAAAATAAATACTGAATACACGTTTCTATCACATTGCATGCTATATAAATATATGTTTCACACCAAGTTAGTTACATAGTACAAATATATATAGTTCTTATTCAGCCATGAAAACAAGCAGATGACTTTGGTGGCAAGCTGTGTGCATATCATCAGAGCTACATTAATAAGTGAATAATGCACATATGGGTTGAATTCATACCATTAATCATATTTGCATGTAAGTATTTCTATTTACTTATTTATTTACTATTTACTCATATATATTTCAGAATATGCTTGGCACTTAAACTGAATAAATAACATCCTGTGTTAATCCTTCCAGATTGTCATGTTACACTCTGCCCTTTTCAAACTAATGAGCCCACAAGGCATTTCTATAAATAGACCGCTTCGGTAATGTGTGCAAATTTTATGCATACCTTTCAAACAAAGGTTGTTCTTGACAACCTGAAAGTTTGCCAGAGGCTTGCTGGACATAGCAACAAATAATGTATGCAAAATGGATTCCAAGCATCGAGGCTCATCTATAAAAAGCAGGTTAATGGAATAGCTCGTCACTAGGTGTTCACAGAATATATGTGCATAAATTTGTATACATTACAGAAGCGGTCTATTGCTTAAAGAGATCAATGCATGAAATACAGTTCTATTATCTATAGATATACTCAAACTCAACAGATTAATATGATTTAACTACATTCATCTTTTATCTGCTAATTATATGTCTGTTTTGTATCGGTTCCATTCACAATTTATTTCTATTCATCAAAACCATATTACAAAATATTGAAAAGAAGATATTTATCTGTTTTACCTCATAACTATACCTAAAATAAATGAAATTCATAATTTCCATCTTTTTTTAAAATCTGTACATGTGTCTGTATAATATAGGTTGTTTTAGTTGTGATGATGAATAAGTGTACAAAGCAACAAAAAAAAAGAAAAAAAAAGATTAACACAGCAAACTTTGTTCCCATATCTACATGTATCAATATAAAAATCACTTCAAAGATTCAAGGATATAGTTGCCTACATCCTGATACTCAATTACATTTTCCTTTAACATCCTCTTTAAAAATGAAGTAACTTTTAATAATACAGAGAAAAAACAGGATGGAAACAAAAAGCAGTGGAGGATTAGGGTATATTTAACTATAAACACACACACCAAGAAAAAATATGCAATTCATAATACAGTCAAACCTGCTTTAGCGACCACCTGTATAGAAAGACCACCTGTCTATAAAGACCACAATTTTTGTTTCTTTTGTTTCCCTTGTAAAGTGTTTCTCATATTGACAAATGTATTAAAGGAACCTGTACATAAAGGCCACCTGCTCATAAGGACTGCTTTTCATGTCTCCCTTGAGCAGTCTTTATAGACAGGTTTCACTGTATATTACAAAGTGCAAATAACCTTTACATAGATTTTGCAGGTTTGTGCCCTCACCCCTTTCACACAAAGTCTGGATCCACCCCTGGTTACAAGCATCCTTATTGATCTACATACTGAAGTTAAGTTGGAATATCCGGATGAATTGTAACTTGATACATTATACATGGCAGAAATCTTATTACATAGAACATATTGGAACTGATGCAGACAAAGTCATGTTATAAGGAAGAGAGTCTAGTTGCAAAATAAAAAAAACCACAGCTCAGTCAAGTACCCTATAACTGAATAGGAAAAGTTATATCAAAATCACAAATAAACCAAATTCTATGTTTATAATTGGCAAAATGCACAACATATAGTTCCTCATTGCAATACAAAGTATTAAAATATAGTGAAGTTGTAACAGATGTTGATTCAATGCCAGTAACATTCAATAGTACATTTTTGATTGCTTTATATGAAGTATTATCACAATTAAAGATATTGAAAGCAATGTATGTATAATGTTACATAACAGTACTTGTCATGCTCAAAAACACTATTTTTCCAAAACTATTTATTAAAAGCATCTATAAATCTTACTGTTTGATTTTTCAATATGTTGATAGATTTAAGTTTGATACAATGTATCCTTCTACTTTGATTGAACATTTTTAAAAATAAAGAATATTTTGATACATCATGCAGTTTTAGTGTTGTACTCACTCAATTGTAAGAGCTGAAATGCCTTTGAATTTCCATTGTACACTGTGCTCCTGGCAACTCTATCTAAATCTACACATACATGAAGCTTTAAACATCTGGGCAGAAATGTGGATATTTTGAGCAATAAAACACGTTATTCACATTTGGTCATTTTAAACAGCATAGGAACTAAGTACTAACAGAATGTTTGTTCAGTCATGGAAACGGTACTCTTGTCAAAGAAAGAGAATAACAAAAATACCCTGATTATATTTATCTTAACATATCACTTTTTCTTTTTCTTTGAATATATGTGCTGACAGATGAATTTGGAATTAAATATCAGGTACTCTTCGACTATCATATGAATTGAAATTGTGTTTACAGCAGTGTCACAATTCATTACAAATTTTAATATATTTTGCCATGATCAACTCACAACATAAATTTTACTTAGTACACAAAATATTAAGAAAACAAATGCCAATAAAGTATGATAGCCTTGGATATAAAAGAGCTGTTTAGATATAAAACCTCAAAATAATCTCGAAATGCAAACCCTGTAAATCATGAATACTTCAGCAATTCAGTGCAGTGTAAAGGAGTTGAATATATACACAAAACTACTAGAATAGTCTTCTTCTTGCTATGTTGAAAATGAATTGTGAGATGAGATAGTCCAAGTTTATTTCTATGATTTTTCATGGCTTTTAATACATGAACACCAAATAATTGGAAGACATCAATCAACATGCTTAATATTCAGTGAGCAACATATAGCCAGCTGAGCATTCTAACCGTTGACAGTTGGAAGCAAGCAACTTTAATCACAGCATCAAAAAGCTTACAGAATACACAGGAAGTTTGTGTCACACAGGAAATATTTTTCTCAAGCTGTAATGATTTCAAAATTCAATTCAATTCATTCATTTTATTTTTATCCTTAGAGCATTCAAACTTGGTTATATGACACATCAACGGCAACGAATATTCCGCAGTCATTTGCCTACATTAACCATTTTCCTAACTTTAACCCGAAAACCAACATGACACCCAACCCTAATCCTAACGCTAACACTAACCCTCTATTTTTGAAGAAAAATAGCCTGGAGTAAATGCTGCTGGAGCAAATTGAGGGATCACAGAGCACTGTCATACCAAGGGAACATGAACCGAAGCACAATTTCTGATAACAGATAATGAGGGCAGTCTTCTTGTTCTATTATTCCGAATCTTGAGAAGCCATGTTTACTTGATTCACAGTATCTGCATGGATGCTGGGGAACGTGCTGCCCCCAATGCTGGCTTGGAGAGAGTGCTGATTCCAGACGACCATCAGGCCGTCGGCTCCGACGGAAGAGAGCTTGGTCACAGCCTCCCTGCTGCCGGTGTGAATGAGAAGCTCACTGTGGATTGCAAACGAGAGAGAGAGAGAGAGCGAGAAAAAAAAAAGAGAGAAAGACAGACAGAGGGGAGAGAGAGAGAGCGAGGTGGAGAGTTGGTTTTCAGAGATTCAGATTCAGAGATTCAGATTCAGAGCATTTTTACTTATCTCGAAACAGACAGAGATTTTACAGTTTTAACTCATTCAATTTTTTTCTTAATGAAAGCAAACACATAAATGTAATGCCATGGGTATCTTGCTGGGATACATTAATATTTGGGGCACAAATGGAGGAGTGAAAAAAGACAACCAAGGGCAAAAACTTTTCTTTCCACACCCTGCCACAAATTTCTGCACACTAAATGCGATATTGCAGTGTAAGCTTGGGGTCTAGCGCCATCTGGCATGCATAATTACCTCGGGGGATTCCCCACCTTCTAACCCTGTGACTGTATGGCTACAGAATGAGTATGGGCTATTGGTTGGGGCGGGCATAAGTAACTTCCGGTTAGCAACCCTTAGAGCGATGAAAACAATATCCGTGCTTGCTCGAATCCTGCTCGAATGCTGATCACACAACCTGGTAACAGCTTTTGACTCTTATCAGGCCCATGAGCCTCGGCAATGTACTGGTCGATGATTCGGTCGAGCGAGCCATGTTTGATGGTCTGCTGATCATGCAAGAATCTGTGTGTTTTCATCGGTTGTCAATGGCACTGAACGAAAGTACCCGGATGACCGCCCCGATCTATAGAATGTTGAGATACAGTGTACTTTTATGAAACACAAGGGCCCTGTTCCATAAAACTAATAACTGTTATAAGCTACTGAAATCCTTTGATCTGATTGGCTGAGAGAAAATTTGTCACAGACAAGACGCTTGATGAAACGCCCCCAAGGACCTACAAGAAAGGATACATGGGGGGCAGAAATGCAATATACAAAAGAAAGTGGAAGAAAAAACATGGAATCTCCATCAGGTACTTACACAATAGAGTTTTGATGAATGGAGGTCTTCTTAGAATCGTCTTCGGTTGTGGCTCGTTTATCCAAACTCTGGAACATCGACATGGCACTACAAGAGATAAAGAAAACACAATTAAATAATAAAATGAATATCAAGTTTTATTATAAACAACGTAGATACAAAGCTAATTAAGGGCATGACCCGAGACTAATAAGGTCTCAAACTTTTAGTGAACCAACACTCATCCCCTATGTCAATTGGCCTACTCATAGCAATCACACATAGTCTAATGTCGATCAAGCCATTTTCAAATATGTATGTTAAAATTGCTGCTAAAAAACTGTATATACAGTATTGTTGCAAGCCTTCATAATAAACAATTCAAATACACAGAGGAGCAGACACAACTATGACACAAATTGTGATATGTGTTGGCTCTTTTTGTCTTATCTTAATACTTATTTCAAAATAATATATTGAAAATTCATGGTTGAATTCATGATGGCATATTCTACCGGGACAAATGAACATAATTATCTCTGTCAAACTTACGTTACTTTCTCTTCAGTTCTTTTTCGGGAGAAACCCACTCTTCCCTCAAAGGTGATGTTGTTGCTCTCATCGACAGTGAATCGCAGCAACCAGCAATCATGACCCTACAACATGGATTGCAAGAACCAAATCATCACAGAGCACTGTTACATTTTCAACTTTAAGCAAAAACATTGACAAAATCACAGAATTGGCCTCAACTGTGGCAATAATTACTGCAAGGAATGACTGACTCAAGTGAACCTAATACAGAGTTCTAAAGAAGGTTAGAACAAAAATATATTATTCGGAAGTACTAGCAGCTGAATTATTTCTTGATAGTTACATTGGACAAATAAATGAAATAAATAAGTGAATAAATGAATGAATCATTATCATCATCATCATCGTCATCATCATCGTCGTCATCATCGTCATCATCCATCGATCATCATCCATCGATCATCATCCATCATTATCATCATCATTATCATCATCATCATCACTGGATAGACAAAAATATTTCATGAGAGGGGTAAGTTAGGTTATGAAGCTTCCTACCTACACAACATACACCTGGTACAGTGGAAACTCATTGTATCCCCCGGCAGAATGTCGGAGGATACTTTGGATTCAGGAGCATTACGCCGAAGCGGCGGCGTCATATTCTTGTGTGCGCTCTAACTGCCACATTCCTTGACGGATTTCTTTCAAATTTTGTATGGAGGTGTATCTTGGTATAATCTACACACCTCTGATTTCTGGTGATGATGCCCCCAGTATTCCGTCGTTTAAAGGGTAACATGCCATATTTTTGTGGTTTATGTGCACTCTATAGGCCACATTTCTTAATGCATTTTGTTCAAATTTTGAATAAATGTGTATCTTGGGATAATCTGCAAGCCTATAGATTTTGGTGGTGTTCCGTCTTTTATAGGGTCAAAGGTCATTTTTTGATAGATGTTTTGTGTGCACTTTTGT
The DNA here is from genome assembly GCA_025617745.1 of Heliocidaris erythrogramma. NCBI lineage: Eukaryota > Metazoa > Echinodermata > Echinoidea > Camarodonta > Echinometridae > Heliocidaris > Heliocidaris erythrogramma. Next base: position 39,390,295 of record CM046857.1, on the reverse strand, counting down.
GGGCGGTCTAACTGCCACATTTCTTGACAGATTTCTTTCAAATTTTGTATGGAAGTGTATCTTGGTAAAATCTACGCACCTATAGTTTTTGGTGATGCTGCTACCAGTGTTCCGTCTTTTATAGGGTCAAAGGTCATCCTTTGGAGGATGGCGTGAGTGCACTCTGCAGGAGACATTTCTTGACGGATTTCTTTCAAATTTTGTATGGAGATGTATCTTGGTACATCTACACATCTTTACCTTTTAGTGATGCTGCCCTCATTGTTCTGTCCTTTATAGGGTCAAAGGTCATATTTCCCTTTTGTGCATTCTTCCGGACACATTTCTTGACAGATTTCTTTCGAATTTTCTATACAGATGCATTATACTCTAATCTACACACATATTCTTTTGGTGATGCTGCTCATAGTGTTGACAATAGTCCGGGCCACTGGTGACGATCTCTGCATCACTCTTTTGTTTGAGTGAGGGGAGGGCAGTGGGGAAGACCTTTGTCCCTCCTTCGAACAAAAGGACGGTGCAAAAATCGCTGCCAGTGCCAGGGGATACATTAGTATTGCCCGGCAATGAAAATTTCTAGTTATAAAAAGCTCTGATATAACAAGATAATTTTGCTGGTCCCTGATCTTTATGTTCTTTTTTTTTAAAATCCTGATTGATATAAGGAGATTCCTGATATAACGAGGTAATTTTCATGGTCCCAAGGTCCGCGTTATAGAGCGAGTTTCCACTGTATACAAAAGTAGAGTTTTTTGTAACTTACTCCAGCTATAATACTGTCTGGTCCCACCCACTGCAGGCTCAGGCAAGGTAGGTTCTTGAGTTTAGTCTGGCTCACTGCAAACTCAGTAGCAGCATTCACCATGCTAATAGTGCTGTCATGGCTGACCCAGGCTAGGCGGTTACCAGTCGCATCAAAGGACACGCTGTGCACCCATCCACCTAGGAATGAGAGAAAGAGAGAGAGAGAGAGAGAGAGAGAGAGAGAGAGAGCAAGAGCGAGGGAGAGAGAGAGAGAGAGAGAGCGAGAGCGAGGGAAAGAGAGAGAGAGAGAGCGAGAGCGAGGGAGAGAGTGAGAGAGTGAGAGAGAGAGAGAGAGAGGGAGAGATTATTAATATTATTTATTAAATCTGTATTCATATAATTTTTTTATTTTGTTAAAAATATATACATATTGAACTGATGATTAGAGACATGTGCATGTAGGCCCTATAAACAACATAATATTCCTCAAGATGACAATACAAAACAAGAATAATGTCTCTATTGTAATGGATGTTAAATGATAAAACATATTGATTTTGAATATTGCAAGCAAAGTGAGAAGCAGCACCTAACAGGCAAAGATCATAATCAATACAAACAATTTTATTTCAAGGACTAAAAATGGAATATTAGCAATACATTCACAGCATTTAAGCATAAGCACTTAATGTATTTAAAAGTTGACATGATCCCTATACATGTATTTGACATTATTCTGCTTGTGACTTCATTTTGTATGCTTCACAAAAATTGCACATTGTTATATTTACATCATACAAATTTAGAAAAATATGAAAGAAAAAAAATTTCCTTGGAACAGATGAAATCACAAAACTACATACCACTTCCTCCAAACTCCATAAGACATGCACCGAGAGGCAGCTTTGAGCCCCACACGTTACCACTTGGTTTCGCCTCTGCATCCTTCACATAAGCAGAGAACACCCTGTGAAAAAAACCCCACATTTGATACAGCTGATAAGAGCAATGGAAGCCAATTTTCTGCAGACACTTTAGTGCAAGCAGAACAGAAAAGTTTGCAAATTCCATATGAGGAAAATATATACAATCCAAAGAAGGCAAATCACGACCTTAATTTTGTTTGATACTCTTTGTACTATGTAGAAATAGAGATAGATGGTTTGAATAATTGCTTTCCATGGGCTATCCAAATACATTTTACGCGTTAACCAGACTTCGGAGGAATTATGTCTTTGAATCTCAGTTATAGGATTAATGTTCTATGCTAATCTTTACCTTTTATAAAAGGAAGAGTACCTGGGAGGAGCACTGAAACCCATGTGGTAGCCAACTTTACCATTGCCCTCAATGCAAGCATGCAGGTATCCCCGGGAGTGCAGATTGCACTGCTGTTGCGTAAACTTGAAATCTTGTGTATTAAACGTGCTTTGAGTATCATATACAGATGCAATATAAGATCAAATTTTACTACTGGTATGAAATTAAAAATGTCTATAATTACACAAGACTCATGGAAAGTAGTAAAGCCTACATGTCCATGTCATAATGGGGGAGGGGGGGGGGGGGGGAGGGGTACTCGTTTTCGTTTTTCTGAAAGTTTGTTTTTTCAAAGGTTCATAATTCCGAAGGTTCGTAATTCCATACCTGCCAACATTGGAAAGTAAAAAAACTGAGTCATGCGAGCGCGGCGTCTGCAGCGTCTCGCAAGTGGGGGTCCAAGTGCCGCGCCATGGCAGAGGTTCAGAAGGTAGTCATGGTAATGCCCCCCTAAAGCTCCTGCATTATAAGCTCTGTGAAGTGCACTATTAGGTATACTGTAAACTGTATGGTTACAATAATTTATGGCAAGCAAATGAATCATCAAAAATACTTGCTTGATGGTCAATGTACTTGTTTCTAAAGATACAATATATTACCAGGAGATTGAAGGTTTCATTTTTAAGTGGGGGGACTGAGACTCTGGATCAGGAGATGCACCATAGTAATTGTAGACTATACCTACAATTTACTTAGCTGAAGAACTGCAGTGATGGCACACACATAGTACATGTGATTGCACTGAATGCAGAGATGCCAACCTCTCAACACAAAAAAAACAGACTGGTTGCCTTAAAAAAAAAAATCAGATTTTCCACACAAAAATCAGATTTTCGCGAAAATGAATGTGACATGCATTATTAGCACACCATATGATGAAAATAAGGACCCCAAAGTGTTCACAGACATCTAATGAAAAAATTGAATTATAAGAAAAACATAAAAGTGTCTAAAAAAGAGACATTTCAAAAATTCAAATGTGAAAAACAAAAAATTAAGGCTATTACAGGGCTTCACACAAACTCTTTTGCCAGGGGACCTGCCCAACCCCAAGATCTTAATATTTTTGATATTTTGTGGGTACAGGGAAAAAAAATTAAATTGAAATAAGAAATATGGAACTGCATATATTCAACAGCAGTCAACTATTGATCTATTTGATGGGCTCAATTGTTATCTTAAATTGTCACTTGTCATTCAATCTACAAAGTAAAAAAGTATAAAAATATAAAAGTATAAAAGTAAAAAGAAAAAAGGGGTTTAAGTGGCTCTTTTAATGTTTCGTATCATTGTGGGTGTGGGTGTGGGTGTGTGTGCATGTGAGTGTAAGGTTTGGTGTAGGCTTGGATGTGCATATGTGTTTTATTAAAGAGACTAACTTTGCCTTTTATACCATTCACAAACAAATATAGTACACTATCACACCACTGTAGTTTTTCTCATACCTTAGAAATAAAATAAGTGTTTTGAAAATGCAGAAGTACATATAATTTACATTTCATTTGGGGGGAGTCTAAATTTGGTAAGAATGTGTCAATCATCTACTCAAATATACTGTACGATGAATTTATCATCAAATATTATATGTAGTATTCAAATAAATGATAAGTAAAGTGTTTCCATAACTGAAATTTCTTCAATTAAGCAGCTCAGTGAGGCATTTACTGAGGACTCCTCCCCCGAAGTTCAGGCAGCCAAGGCTGTTGAGAACAGCTCCGACTAACAGCGCCGTCATGACGGAGTATTGGCGAAATAGAGAATAATTTCGTCAGTTTTGAACTAAATACAGAATAAATAGGGACAAACAAAGTCCAAAAATACAGTTTCTGACATTTTTTGTTCTGAAAAATGTCACTCACGACCAAAATCAACCCTAGGAATTAGGGGTGAGCTCTGCGAAACCACAAGTCATGCAGTCATTTGAGTGTATGCGGATTGCGGAGCACATACAAATGCATCGCAGTACGGTGGGTACCACTCCTAGAACTGCCACGGGGTATTTATCACAAAATAATGTGAGACGAATACCACAGACTTCTAAGTCGGCAGTAAGTAACGGACATAACCCTGTCCTAATTCAATAATTGCTTTCTTTTAGAGGGTTCCCACCGGTGAGAGAAGTGCGATAAACTCCCAAACTGAGGCTTTGTTTGTTTTATTTTTTAAAGAAAGAAAAGAAAAAGGGGGAAAAAAGATCGGGAAATCATATTTTTATAGGCAATATCGTATTGTCGTATTTTATATTTTTTATCGTACAAAATACAATAAAATCGTACTAGTTTCGTTTTTTTTTCTGGGAAACAGAAAAACAGAGTACTCCGTTTTTTTGCCTCTTAAAAATGTTAAAAACTGAGAAACTCCGTCTAACACGGAGGAGTTGGCAGGTATGTAATTCCGAAACACAAAGTTCAAAAAAATGAAATAGAGTTCAGAATTCCGAACATTTGATACATTACTCCAAAGGTTTTTTATTCTGAAGGTTCGTAATTCCAAAAATGAAAAAGGGTTCATAATTCCGAAGAGGCAACAGAGCTAAACACAACTCTTAGGAATTACGAACCTTCAGAAACATGAACCCTTTTCCATTTTCGGAATTATGTACCCTATTTCACTTTCGGAATTTTGAACTTTCGGAATAACGAGCCTTCGGAAAAAAGATCCTTCAGAATTATGAACCTTAGAAAAAACGACATGTAACCGTTATAATCACCATTACACTCAAGTTAACATTCAACATTAATACTGGTAAGTAAAACAGTACCTGACTTTGAAGTCAGTTGAGCCACAGGCTAGGAGAATGTTGTTGGGATGCCAATCAATGGTGGTCACGGTTGAACGGATCGGCTTCTTGATGTGCTTACTCACCCACCTGGAATGGTCAAATGCATACACCAAAACAAAACATAATTTCAGAGCAAACTAATAAACATTTTACGACAGATATTTTTTTCCACGTGAAAATGTCATGAACAAACACATTGCTACAGTTTTGGGCATAATCATAGAGTGTCATAATAATATATAGCCACTTTTAATGTACATATGTCAAACTGGCATATTTTTTTCCAAATTATATTCTTCAATCAATTATTACTATCGTATTTTTCAAATTAACACAAATCAATTATTATTATCATCTTATTTGTCCAATCAACACAAATCAACACAAACGGTACAATGTTTGACGGGAGCTGAAAAAGTGAATCCAATCACTGTTGCCCTCAGGCATTCACCTCCCTCTAATAATATTGGTATACAGTATTGTAAACCGTATATAAGGTACTCATTTCACTCACATCAATCATTTCACAACATCATATTCTCTAAAATAGATTGCTTGTCAAATATCAACCTCTACATCCCACTACAAATATATCATGAAAGAGCTTTAAAGATGGTGCAGGAACAATAACAAACAACAAATTTAAATAAAGGTTCCCAAACAAATGGCATACGAGAAGAAAAGTGTTTACAGATGTGGAATTAGCACTCTGAATGTATGCTCAATCCAATAACAAAATGATAATATAGTGGTAGTTAATCCCCCAATATAATATACAATATTATATACCATATTTGTTCAGTTCAACATTGAACTAAATTAATGTAGTTGTAACTGTTCCCCCTTTTAAACATCTTTAATCCCAACTCCAATATGTTAAGTACATATTTAACAAACAGAATGAATGAAATATAATAAACACAGAGAGAGGAGGAATATGGAGAAATATACCCTAAAAAGCCCCAAGGAATAGACCGCTTCTGTAATGTATACAAATTTATGCACATAATTATATTCTCTGAGCACCTAGTGATGAGCTATTCCATGAACCTGCTGTTTATAAATGAGCCTCAACGCTTGGAATCCAGTTTGCATACATTATTTGTTGCTATTTTAGATTTTTAGATTTTAGGGTTAGGGTTCAGATTGCTATCTGGTTTTAGGTTAGGGTACGTATAGAGATAGGTACAGGGTTGAAATTAGACATTTTCTTAGTGTTATGAATTGACTATGGAGCCATTGATGCCAGATCATGTGTCATACATTTAAAAATTGACAAGATTATTGTATGATGAAGCCCCCTGACAGGTAAATTGTGTATCTTCATTCTTACCAAATGCATGCAGTTCAATCAAGCCATTGATGTGCTAAGTTACCAAGGATATAAATATTGAAAGTAGAAGTGAGGAAATACCAGTATGCAATTTATTTTACTGACTGATTAAAGGGGCAAACAACTAAGAACTCATGGGGAAAGGCAGGCAATGTTGGATGAGAGAGGGGAATGCAGTCGGAGCTTCACGTCAGTTTCGATACAAGGACTTCCATCGCACATGCCATAAGATGGGATTACTACTAGACCAACTCCGAGACATTTTCTGTGGAAGATTGCCCTGTTTGCGCGTTTACGTTTTACAACATTGCATAGGCATATTTTTCATATATTGCAACGAAACGGCTCGAGCTCACTAAAGTATTGACTGAACTTGCGTACTGTGTAGGCAACAATTAAGCACAGACCTAAATTTAAACTCTTAGTGTGCAAATTAAGCTTAGATATAACCAAGGAATGAGGTAATAGGCAAGCTATAACTGCCTGTAACGTCCATTAGTTATAATTCATATTCATAATCTTGATAAATATGAACAAGGGCACATACTTGCGCCTGTCAATGCGTAGAGTGAGCTCGAACCGTTTGGTTGCAATTTTGGGAAAATCTGCCTAGGCAAGGTTGAAAAACGTAAGCGCCCTGTTTCCAATTTTGCTCGCTGAAAAAGCAATCTAACAGTCCAGTCACAAATGGAAAAGCAATTATAGGGCCAGCTGTCTGGGAGAGCCTGAGCGTTGTTATGTGATGTCGCTGCATCGCAGAGGGCAATAAAGATCAATGGCTAGACTTACCTACCAGAAGTAAACCATATTTTTGTATTTTGAAATGTTCAAGCGTTACACTAAACGTTTGTTCAGATGACCGATGATTAGACCCGTTAAGAGTCTAAGGACTAAGAATTAGTAAAAACCCCAAGCATTCGACTAGCCTGAGTTTGGTCACCTTCGTGCTGTCCAATCTTTTATTGCATTAGTCTGACAGGCTCGCATGACAGGTGGGCTATGTGTACAAGTAAACAAGCCTTTTGCAAATTCTGTACGATTCCATTTCCCCATGAGTTCTTAATTGACTGTCCCTTTAACAATGGGTTCTCTCTCTTTCAAATATAAAAATGACAATATTTGCACAACGCAAATATAATTATGAAACACAAATAATAAAGTTACAAATCAAAATAAATTGCCATAATTACAGTCAATGCATGCATCTTGAGTTGTTCAAACTGAACATAAAACAATAAGTATTTATACAGTCAAACCTGCTTTAGCGACCACCTGTATAGAAAGACCACCTGTCTATAAAGACCACAATTTTTGTTTCCCTTGAAAAGTGTTTCTCATTGAAACGTGTATTAAAGGAACCTGTACATAAAGACCACCTGCTTATAAAGACCGCTTTTCTTGTCTCCCTTGAGTGGTCTTTATAGACAGATTTCACTGTATATATAAAATTCTGGTCAATTATACTCCAAACTATATAGTTATTACTCTAATATTACCAAAGTCTTAGTAAGAGATAATTGTCTTACCAGTCATGGTCCTTATCAAAATAGCAGATGGAGATCAGTCTGGAACCACTTCCGACAGCAAACTTGTTTTCTGCCAATAGAATAGAGCAAGTATTTAATTCACAGCATAACCAATTCAATGTACATCCATGTACATGTAAAAACTCTTTCCTGTACTATACAAATTACATTTTGTTATAAACTTTTTTCTTCTTTTGTATGACGAATCACAAACAATGGAAATGATGTAAGCAGAATCTAGCTCTTTGTCTCTCCATCTCTATATTTCTCTTTTTCATCATTCTCTGGTAAATTTAACTGAACTGAACCAAATCTTTCGATAGATGCATCATGATGACATCAGCTGGTATATCAGAGATATCATTCATGATAAAGTAATCAGCGGTTTACAACTTCAGTAATAAGATATTCAACAAAAACAAAAAGATATTAGGGTTCATTTTAACATTATTTTACATCTTAAAAATATATATTTTGTTAAGTCTAAGATGTAAAATCTCCTCACCCAATGGAGACCAGCGTACACAGGTAGCAGCACGGTTGATACGGAGGATAACAAGAGAGGGCTTCCACTCATCATTGCCGTTCAGGATCCACACATAGGCATTACGGTCCTGGGAAAAGGAACAGTGAGACATCACTGCATAATTGCATATTTGAGGTGGTTTGTGCAATGACCAAATGTCTCTGTGCTAAAATATCACATGGGCAGCCTTCTCGGCCAGTACATAACGCCCTTGGTGTTGATGCCAAGGGTGAGGAATTTCGGAAAATAAAAACCATGTGCAGATTCCCACAACAAGGGTACCGACAAGTGTAATAAATCAGTCTACTTTGTCTACTTTTAATCTCCAAAGTTGTTTTGGTCCTCCCAAACCACCTCCTTCGGATGTCATAAGGTCATTCTTCAATCAATGTGGACCAACAAATGTGTTAGTGCATACTTTCAACCTGCGAAATTGCTTTCGTCCTCGCAGATCATCCCCATGGGATTTCGTACAGCCATATTTCTTTCAATTTAAAACATGCGTGAACTTTTTTCTGCCGAGAAGTCCGCACACGGGTGATGCAACATACAGCCCTGGAAAAAATTATTAGACCAAGCTTCTGAAATAAGGGTATTATAATATGCATACAAAGTTATAAAAATTTGTTGTCTTTGTATTTCATTGAATGAATACAAAATTCCAGCAATTAGACCTTGCTTTTATGATATTTTATTTCCTTCTTACCACAAAAATAACACTATCAGTAACCATTCTTGGTCTAATATTTTTTCCATGGCTGTATATGCTCAGTAACATTTACTTCAGGCTTTATTTCAACAAATATTTAGGGTTAGCCGGAGAAAATGTCAGGGCACGGCACCTAAACATTACCAAAGTCAGAGTTAGACATGTACAGACAAAATATTCAGATTACAGTAATATTACACGGGATATACTCACAGATCCACATGTGACAATCATATTGCTCTTGGGGGCCCAGTCTACGCTGGTCACTCGTTGGGTGTGCTAGAGAGAGTTGTAAAGTGCAAAAGATTAATGAGATAATTCAAACAAAATGTCAAATGAAGAAAATGGGAATGATTATTGTAACATGACGGACAAAAGTGTGGTACAAGAAGCCACAATTTCATAGCTATTGTAAAACCCTCACCTAGTAAAGTTTCACTTTCTACATGAAGTCATAAACGAGCTTATACCTTTTGAGTTTTACAGATCATTGATGAGAAGATCCTTTGTACATCAGAAATGCATATTCTTATTAAAAATATTTCGATTTATTTGAAACATTAAGTTGTACTTTGAGCATGCAATATTATTACATATTCTTTAAGACATAAAGCATGTACCACAGATTGTTCTTACAGGTCATAGAGGAAAGTGTAATAGGAAAATATTCTCTTTTCATCTTGATTTGAGACAAAAAGCATCCCTATTTTATTTAAGAAGCCTTTTGGAAATTCTAGATGCAGTGAAAATTCTATGACCTTGACCAACTATAATAGGTCTACCTATGAAAGAGAGGCCAACATAAAGACCTACCTCACTTAGGGTATGTGTTTTCTCCCAACCTTCCTCACTCTTTTGATAGATGTCAACCAAATTGTTGTTGGCAGAGATTGCTATTTCTGTAAAAAAAAAAAAAAAAAAAAAAAAACTAAAACAAACAGAAATATGCCCCTGATGAATGACATCACTGCCACATTTTGATCCAGTCTAACTATACATCTATTGGTTTTTGGTCACATAAAGAATAAATACTTCATACAAACATCAATGCATATTAATGCAAGTGAACCAGAATGTTTTATACAGCACATTTGAAGTTAGTTCTGTATATGGCACATATTAAAGATAAAGAGCTACCGAAGTACTGAACATTCAAGGTCCCATCAGTCAAAATCAGGTTTTATAATTAGACTACATTATATTGCAACAAGAATAATGCATCTTAATCATAATCTTACTAATACAATAACAGAAGCACATTTAAAGTGTTAGATTTTTTTTCTAGATGTGCAATACAAGGCTTTGTAAAAAAAATATGTAGTATAGAGGGAGAAAACTTTTCATAATTGTTATTCAATTTCATTCATAAAATCATTTGAGAGCAGCAATACAGCTATTAATGGAACAAAATAACAGGATATGACAAAAGAAAAAAAAGTGCATATAAATCTACTATTAAATTTCATACATGAAATATGTAATAGAAACACCAAACTTACGACTTCGATCACGATTCCAAGCATGGGAAGTGATAGGGTCTACCCCAAAACTGAATTTCTCCATCTTTTGGCACTTTCAGGTGTAGACACTCCAACTTAAATATTATTTCAGTCTTTTTCAGGATTCTACAGCAAGGTCAAGGAGAAAATTAAAAAATATAATAGTCTATTGAAATGCAAGTGTAACTATGAGTCTGTAAGAGGAATATATGCCAAGTAAGTATAGACTACTCACTATAACATTTAGACCTTGACTCCCTAACCAAGACTCAAGAGTCTGACATCGACAGAGCTTGAGCCTTGAGTGGCTTGACTAATTCTTGAGGCTGATGATCTAATGAAGATGTAAAATGAGCACTCATTCATACATGTATATATTGGTCTTCAAAATAAATCCATAAATCTTTTAAATTCCACAAATCATTTGTGAACCACAAAATCTAATACAACATATGAAACTAAAGTTCGCATCTTAAATGCCCAATAAATATGTCAATGTCTACTTTGACTTGCCCGGACGAGTCTTGGACTATATGTTATCTGTATCAGACACACTCACAATAACATCAATCATTACACGGAAGTTAACATACGGGACCGAACCAAGTAATTGATGCTGCATACGATACCACCAACCAAATTCGCTGCAAAGTACATTTTATGCTCAAATAACAACAATATAATTTTGGCTTTACATACTAATTGACATTATTTAATGAAATTATAATATATAATATGTTTGGTTTTCATACTCACGATATTTCCCCGCATGAAATTCGTGGACTCTGGTCAGTCTACACGAATCCCAGTGACAGCAGTGCAGTGTGACAGTGTTGCGATTTCGTCTCGCATAGCGCATGCATGGGATCGGGATCTGTAGTGTGTACGGTAGCTGTATACGTGCAACATGAAGCTGCGGTGAATTTCTACAGTGGAGTCGCAACCTCCCAATATATCGCATATTCGAAAGCATGCACACAGTACCAGTGCAGTGTGGATGTCGTGGAGGTCAGTTTGACGTCATAATAACGCCATTGCTCTCATATTTGGAATTCCTGAAATTTAAGAAAATCAGACTTCTGTTATTTGAATCTATCTCCGCTTTCATAAACAATAACACAAGTGCAATCAGTGCAATCTCACCTCCTCCTCCTCCTCCTCCTCTCTCTCTCTCTCCCTCTCTCTCTCTCTCCCCCTTTCTCTCCTTTATTCCGTGTGTGTTAGAATTTAAGGGTAAATTGCTGAACCTATTTTCATACTACTAATAGTCCTAAATTATTCTTTTTTTTAAATTTCATTTTTTTATTTATTTATTTTTTTTTTGGGGGGGGGGAGGGGGAAGGGGGTTGTGTTTATTGGAAAGTGAAAAAATGCTCATATATGGCAAATGTGCCCTTCAGAGTTCAAAAACATTCTTGTAGTGAATTGATTCCTTTTTATAAAAAATTCCATGCCATCAGTTTATGCTTATTGAGCATTTTGATAATAGAATTATAATTACTTTTAATGTTAATTTTTATCATTTCTTTGGGTCGAGTAGGAAAAGCAAGCTAATTAACAACTGTAATGGGCTATCATATGAGTTCTATTTGATTTCATTTGATTTGATTTGATCTATTTATTTTTCAGTTTCAATGTAAGCATACATATCGGTTCCGTGTGACAGTGTAATAAATTTGAACATCAAACAAAGATGAAGGTACTGAGAAGAAAACGACAAATAATTGAAAAGAATCTTTATTGACCTAAACATATATATTGAAAAGGAGGGGCATGCTATAGAAAGAAATGCTTGTGTAGTGCATGTCCGAATACTTACATACTAGAATACGGTCAAACAAATTATACATGATCATCAATTCAGGATTTATAGTTTAGATCATATGTTCTGAAAAAATGTAATTTATTTATTTTTCTCTCTGCCCTAAAGTTCGGGTTGTGATGTTCATTTTTAGGCCATTGTTTACCCGGTCTACTGGATGATCCTGATTTTTGACGTATAATTATAATAATGATAATGATAATGATAATAGTATATTAATACTGCGCAATTTATATGTAAATATATACTCAACTGCGCATAACAATATAATGATAATTGTAAATCTATATTGAAACAAAAACTTTATGATTATTTGTATTTGTCATTTTATGTGTGTAAAGAAAGAGCCCTGTTAAAGGGAGGGGGATAACATATATTATATATATTGCAAATTTAAAAAAAAATCATAAAACATAATGTCCACTGGTGGCACCTTTTTCTTCGAAGATACAGCTTTGGTATGAATTTAAAAAGATAATAGTTATCCCCGTAAGAGAAATATATTGTGACGTTGTTTTCCTGTATCGAGACTACCACATATTTTTTTATTAGGCCTCCATGAAAGCTATCACACTTTTTCATGACAAAAAAGAAAGCAAAGAATCTGGATGGATGGGGAAAAATATCATACCGAATTGGAATTGTATTATACATTCATGGAAATGTTACGCTCCACTGATTCGATGAATGAGAAGCGGCGATCGAGCAGTTCACGTATGGCTCAACAATCGTGAAGACAGGGGTGTTCATTTTGCGTTATTATACATTGACTTTGTCCTGCAGATAAGACATTAAATATATAGGCCCAAGTATAAGAAGCTTGGCTGTTTATTAATGGACTATGTACTTCTTCATCTTTCTCCATTTAACATGTCCGCAGGGGTGCTCCCCACCTCTCTCTCTCTTCGTTCCCTTGTCATCTCTATCAATTTCTTATCTTCTGCATTATCTGCTCTCTATTCTGTGAACTATGATAATAGGCCTATTATCAACTAAAGTGTAGACATACTATCAGCATGCAAGCGGGGGGGGGGGGGGGGGGGGCACCGTCATACTGGATGGAGGAATGCATAATATAGAACAAAGTCATCGATGAGAAGGGAATCCTATCCCCACCCTCTCTCTCTCTCTCTCTCTCTTTCCTCTCCCCCTTTGCCATTCAAAGGGATATGGGCCTTACGTGTCCCCTTTGGCTATGCCATGGAATGGAAAGCTTGAAGCTTGAAGCTATACTGAATGAACAAAATAAATAATTCTACAACAAAAGGGTTGTATTCGCAATACAATGATGATGATGATGTGAGAACCGACACATTCACTATAATTATATTCAGCCTGAACATAATATGCATGGGTTGAATCCCATCATGGAGATGCCTGGAAATGGTAATGGTGAAATCGTCAAATAAAGGATTGGGCAGACATAATCATGCCTTTGTATTATGAGAGAAGGAATTATTACTTCAGATATACTATGCCTCCGAAATTATCGAATATTGAAGCAATATCTATGCTGATTTTGATTATTTGAGAAAAAACATAATTGATTCAAACTATATGCCACAGAACTATACATGTATGAACAAACATTATTTTTTTGTACCCGTGCAACTGTAGCAATAAGGTTGGTGCAAATCTCTCCGATGAATTATTGATTGATTGATTGATTGATAAACATTTATTTCCTTCTGATGCTTAAAATAAGTAAAGGCTAGTGAATATAGGTTATTTGCAACTGAACATGCCCATTGTTTTCTTTTCCTCTCCAGTGCCTTAGTAGGAATAGTCATAGGCATACGAACAAACTTTGACAAGGGGGGGGGGGTTGCTGGCGTCTCGTGTTCGAATATCAATTTTCTATTTTCTGAAAGGAGAGGAGGCAGGCAGGCAGGGAGGGAGGGAGCAATGGGAAGTAATAAACTTCCCTGGTGTTGTAGGACCAGCCCCCCCCCCCTCCCCCGCCTCACGCCTATATGGGAATAGTACAATACATTAATATAGGGGTCTAACCCTCCGTCACAATGGCCGAAAAATTTCACTGCAAAGTTTTTGTTTTAACGAACTTAAAAGTTTATAACGTTTATGGGTAATTTAACAGTCGACTCAGTGAATTTTGTACAATATATGATTATCTGGATTATGTGTGTCATGTAAGCCTATCAATAATTATCAAAATTGGCACTAAATCTTGTTGAATGATACCTCTTCTATAAAAGAAGAAATAATAATTATTATGAAACATCTAAAAAATGAAAAGGGTCGATGCTCGTGGAAGGTCAACCAACTGCCGAAGGTAATATCCAAATATTGTTTTCTAAATCTTTTGAGTTTCTTGAGAGTGAAAAATCTTAAATTTTACCTTTTGAAAGATGTCTTTCTATTTTTCAAATTTTAGATTTTATTTTTATAATGAACATTATTACACCTCGAAAACAAAATTGGACAAAGCACCGCGCGCGTTCCGTTCATCGAAAAAAACGAACGAGCTCAGAGCATGAGAAAGAAGCCGGATAGACACTTCTTTACCGGTGGGAAGTCATTCAGAAATGATCAGTTACAGACGATTAATTCTCGGATCTAGAGGAAACGGTTGAGGGAATAAAAGTATATACAAAATCAACGCGAGACTTTCTGATTCATAACGGATCTAATATTGAGGTGCTTCAGGTGTACATGATATTAAGTTGGAGCGTTGGAGGTGACATAAAATCCGCTTTTCTCCATGCATAGTCATCTCTCTCATTGCATTCGTTCCGCCGTTCGCGCGATTTCGTCTGGGCGGATGTCTCAGGGATCAGATTGCATTTTAAGACATGGATGCCTCCGTTCATGGATGCCTCACGATGCGTGTGTCTCTATGCCTCCTATAAATTGCCTGTGGATCATTTTCTTTTGAATATTCTCATCGAATTTTCTGAAAGCCAGTCAAAACTAAATGGATTACCGCACATTTTGCATCTTTTTCAGACTACGGCAGGTCTATCTTAAAAATCGGTGTATTTGAAGATATTTTTCCTCGCTGAGAGTTGGTGCTGTATAGATGACAGGCCTTGATAATGTAGGCATTTAAGCAATACTGATTAACATTGTTTCTAGCTGTGACATCAGACAATACCTTGCCGATCATCAGGTTTTGGTATAAATTTGAAAAATATCAAGTAACAATTAGCGAATTCATAATTTGATTCGAATCAAGGAACAATTGGTCATCGCTATACCTTTCTCTGACTTGTGTTACGATTAAAATGAAATGATTCAATGCAAGCATCAAGACAAACGGAAAGTGTCGTATATAGAGCAACAAGAAGCAGAAAATTTGGATGAGATTAATACTTAGACAGCAAAATAACTGAAGAAACTTGGAAAGGGACAAGCAAAAGCAGCAGAAAGGATAGATAAACAAGGGAGATACAATGACCCAGAGAAATGCGGCGTCAAAACTGAACAAGGCGCTTTAGGAGGAACAGGATTAACTCATTGGCTACGGGAACAGGGTTGTTTGTGTATTAAGCATATGGGAATAAAATGATTCAGTAGTTACAGGGTTAATTTTGATCTTCAAAGCTCGAGGACAGGAAGAACAATGAAACAAAAGAACCTAACCTTACTCGGTCTGACCGTCTGGGCGGTGGCTGGTTCCTACATCACGCTCTTCCTCATGGGGATAGCTACCTTCACCAATCGATGGATCTTCACAAAGGAGATTCTTGAGCGAGATTTCAGTAACGGGACCCTCAGAGTCACCGTGGAGTTGCACTCGGGTTTGCTTGAATTTTGCCGCGATAAAGGTATAATCATTTTTCAGCCCCTCCCCAAGTTTTTTTCCCCCATACATTATGTTCGTGATTGTATTCAAGTTTGTAAATTCATCCATAACAAGTAGCCCCAATTCTTCATTTTGAAATATGTATTAAGTTTGTGATTTCAATGATTATAGGTTTATGAAAGCCTCTAACAATACACTTCCCCCTTCGTTTAGTCAACATATCATTTTGGTAAATTTGATGAATTTCAAGCTTGTGGATGCCTCAAACAAGCCCGGCCAACATAAGAGTATTATTGTTAGCTGATAATATCTGTACCTTCGAAATGCCCCCTACCCCGCGGCCGAACTTTTAATTATGCAGTGATGAACATAAAGGTTTTATGTCACACTTAAGCCCGGCGCACATACGATCCGACTGCGACCCGATTTTCGAACAAATTGCAGTTTGCATGCATTAAATGTGAAAGTTTAACAAAGTGAAATTATCTCATTTGAAGTTCGGAATAATGATACGAATACTAATATCGAAATTTTGGTTAACCGCAATTCTTCTGGTTAGAGTAAAGGCCAAATCGGCTTCGATCGCAAGATTGGTATGACGTCACTACGATTTGGAATTGAATCCGCTTTTATTCCTACACGGGGGCTCGCAGTAACTCGGAATTTCGATTTTAGTATTCATACTACTATTCGGAACTTCGATCACGAAGATTTTACATGTTTGAAGGTTCATATTAAATGTTATAACAACTTTTCCCAAAATCGCATCGTAGTCAGATCGTGCAGTGTGCGCCGGGCCTTACTGAAATAATGAAGAACGATTTCGGGTACTACGTTGAGCTATAGGCTATACCCACGATACCTGTGAGTGTGTGCGTGGGTGTGTGTGTGTGCGTGTGTATGTTGAATTGTCAAGATACGTAATAATATAATCATCGTTATGAGTGCACCTTCATTGTAGTTAACTATTCTAAGACTGACAGTCACAATTTATATCCATGAATGAATTATGTTTATCATTTGCTGAGAAACTATAGGAATGAGAGTCAAATGCAAAGATTGATTATTGACAGGGCTTTAGTTTCATCTGTAGTGTTATAAAATATCCAAAATGGAGTCGTAAATGATCGATTCATTTCAGAAGAAGTACTGAAATGACGATTCGTCTTTGGTTATATAAAATAAACATTCGTGGAGGAAGGAGAAAGAAGAAGACAGAATCATGAAGATGATGATATGGCAAAGTCTCATTTCTTATAAGCTACTAGACGCAGAAGATGAACATAATTATAAATTTAACTTCACCTTATACTTTGCGTTCGCCTCACGTTTTCAATTTGATTTTTGTTGCATTTCAACGCCTCTAAAAGCCTCGGTTGCTTTTCTCGTGAGAGTTGATCTAAACTGCGATGATTACCCCGTCCTACTGCTATCATCGTGGTAAAAATAATCTCGTGCAATCAGGGAGACGCCAAACTCATTTCAGGGGATTTGTCAGTTAAATAGAATGTGATTAGCTTATGCATATTATTTGATTTTGTATCGTGTCCGTCTTGTTACTTCCAATTTGGATGTTATTATTGATTGCATGGTAGTTGTATAGGCTAGCTGTTAGCCCATTTTTTATATTTAAAGCATTAGAGTTTGAAAAATAGGGAAGACGGTATATAATGTTGAGATTTATTTCTGGCTTGAAGGTTATCAAATTGGGGTTTACGAGATTTCCATAAAAGGAGTAATTTGTCATTTTTACCCCAAGTGTGTTAATAGAACGCAATCAGAAAATTAAAGAACAACAAAGGCAACGTTCTCTTTCAGCATGCAGACTTGACATATAATTTTTGCCACAAAAGGAATTTTCAATATGATTTCAATATTTCAATATGATAGATTTTTGCACCTTAAAGGGATACGCCACCGGGCAACGGTGGAGAAAGTCAGGATTGCGTAAGCTCCATTCACTCATACACAAAGTATGTGCGTCGAACGCGTCCGTTGGACTACTGGGATTACATTTCGAACTGCACGAAGCCGACCGAATCTCGCACGAGAGCTCGAGCTCAGGCGAGCGTGCCTGTTCGAAGTTTGCTTCCGCGGGGCAACGGCATGATCAGGTAACGATCACGGTGCCCTCTTGCGGCATAAAAACGTCCACAATCTGCGGTTGAGTATCCCTTTAACCCTAATCCCATGGGGGGGGGCCTGTTTGGCCCCCTGTGGTTTTTTCGCCGTGCTTCTAGACCATTTGGAATTTCACGTTCAAACGTCATGACTTTTTTTCTCTCAAGTCTCACGCATATTTTGATATATAATTCACCCCGGTTGGACATGTAGAACAGATTTTAGAGGTCGATAATTGAAAATCAGATTTTCCCTTAAAATTCATCAAAACTTTGCATATTCAAAATTTAAATTAATTCTTTAAAAAAAAGTAAAGCTCCATTAAAAAAAAAAATCTTATTCTACTTGATATGTTTTACGTCTGTGCCAATTTTCAAGTCAATCGGTCTATTCGTTGCCGAGATCTGAGGGGGGGGGGCCAAAAAGGCCCCCCTCCCCCAATGGACTCAAGTCCTCCAAATAACCCAATGGGATTAGAGTTAAACATGTTTCATTTTTATCTCGAAATCGTTTGGTACATTTTTGAACAATTTATTGTTATAAAATGGATATTCTCGAAACACTCTCGTCTGTTGGAAGCCAGTTCAATTCAGTTTAATACAATTCAGAATAGATTATCTTTTACAAGAGAAGAACATAATCAAGTACTTTTTTCAATAATACTTTCTTACTGGGCTGAAAGAATATCATCTCATACAAAATATGCAAAATGAAATTTGTTCCGTTGCTTATTTTCCTAAGATTTTCCTTCCTCTTGTATGGCGCCAATATGCATTATAATACAAACGCGCTCAAAATGTGTAAATGATTGATTCATTTCCTGCTGCATGTTAACGACTCATTGGACCTACTGTCATGATAATTTTAAACTGATACGTCAATAGCTTTTTTTTGGAACCTTCTATAGCTATAAAAAAGGCGGATGAACAGAAGACACATATATGCAATGATACATTAATATACAATGTATTTTGTAGGAGATATTTGGGAGTTTTATGAGATGAAGGAAAAGAGAGGGGTATGGGGAGAGAGAGGGGGATAGAGAGAGAAAGATAGGGGAGAGAGAGGGAGAGAGGGAAAGAGAGAGAGCGGATAAAGGGGAGAGGAGGAGGGGAGAGAGAGAGAGAGAAAGGAGAGAGAGAGAGAGAGAGAGAAAGGAGAGAGAGAGAGAGGGGGGGGGGGGGGAGAAAGTGGAATGGTGGGGGTATTTGCTCACCTTTCTCTATAATGCATGAGAAGGTCATTATCTCAGAGACTATAGCACCACTGGGGAACTACTGATAGGTTTGTAATCGCACCTCATTTTCTGAAGCTTTAATCTGAGTCATCTCAGCTGACTAACTCGAAGAATATAACCTCTAACAGAAGCGTAGCCTCAATCCAATCATTAAGTCACTGACCGCCGGAAAGGGGGGGGGGGGCACTTGTTTCGCTAGGTAGCTGAAATTCGAGGGCCCTTTTTCTTGTTCTATTTTGTCATTCGATCGGGGTGCCCTTAATCACTGCCATTTTGCATGAAAGGATAGCTCAAAATCAATCAATTGCCTTTAACCAAAATAATTATATCTTAGGTCTTATAGGCTTCATGATTTTCACAGATTCAAGCAATTGCAGGATATGACCTGTATCGAGACCCCGTGGTGCCAAGACAGAGACCAGGAAATCTCTCGGCATTATATCTGAGAGTTGAGACCTAGAAATCCTGAGATCCTGGCCTCCACTTAACATGTAAATACTACGGGTTTTTATAATATTAAATTTGAATACAAGTTCATTTTATCAATCTGCATGCACATTTAACCCTATTATATTAATGCCATTTTACCAAATAATATGACTTGCTTCTTTTTTTAGTCTCATCAGCACCCGATTGCATCTTGTACAGGTATGCTACATAGTGACATAATGATAATAGTGATGTATTCATTATACCTCTGTCTTGTCATTTTGTTTCTTCCATCATGCAGTATCGTATATTTGGATAGGACATCCGTCATTTACCGCCACCAAGAATGTATCGGAAGCCACCATGAAAATACTCTACGCTGCTCCAGGTATAATAATGATGATGACGTGTACACAGTAAAAACGCTGTTTAAAAGGTTGTTTAAAAGTTATACAACCTGTTTAATATTTAAACAAATTGTTTACAATATAAACTGTACAACGGGTTCTTCAGTTCATATTGTAAACAACTGTTTGCATTTTTTTAAACAGCGTTTTCTACATGTCATGGTGATGATAATGATGGTGATGACGAACACGATGCAAATCAGTTTGATAATGATGATGATTATAATGATAATGATGATCATGATGATAATGGTGATGACATGTTGATGCTGGCCTTGGTGATTTTAATGATGATGATTATTAATAGAGATACTGGTGATAATAGTGATGATGTCGAGGATGATGAAGTTCATAATGATGGTGATGATGATGATATAATGATGGTGATAATGATAACTGTGACGATGATAATACATTTTGATAACTTTAATAATAATTATGATGATGATGAAGGTGATGCTGGTCATGCTGGTTGATGATGGAGGTGTAATGATGATGATTATGATAATGATGATGGTGATAAATCCGATAACTTGACATTATAATTGGGAAAGCAATGAAAGATCAAAGAAAACTGATTGTGGAAGTGATAAGAATCCCTGTATATATTGTAATGATGATGAAGTACCTTAATATGATTAAAAAAAAACACGATGACTTCATGAAAGCTGATAATCAGTAAGACGAATGGGTGAACCACAACATTAACAATTTTAAAAATTTCTCACCTAGACTGTAGGTTAATGACCTTTTTTATTTGTTATCCCTTTAAAAAGGAACAAGTGATTTATAATAGAATCATATTTCAGTTTAACCTTTTCTATGTAATATGGAATACAATACTGGCATGTTGCATTGTTATTATTACTGATATAAGTTGTCTTTTTGGTATAGAATATGCTAAAAAAAAAAAACAACAAGAGACTTTTCAGGTAGGTAAAACAAGATATACATTGTTCTTGAAAAGATGGTATACTGTGTGGTTTGGTAACTGAGGAAAAAAAACGTTAATTTTAAAAGGGCATTTTGATAAGTGTGCAAAATGTGGTATATTACCAGTCGGTCAGTTTCCCACTCTCTCCCACTCTCCCCCCCCCCCCCCCTCTCTCTCTCTTTGACGCTGCTTCGACTCTCCATTACCCCTGCCATCATAAGGCATAATTCATTGCCGTCACGATCGTGGTCGTGTATTATTCATGGCAGTCACTAGAGCTTCAATTCCCACGTCGACTGCGACGTTGATAATATTCAAGACAGGGTCCGTGTGTTTGTCGCTCTAGCCTACAATACCGCAAGCCGCATGGAGTAGAATTGATGCATTTTGCAACGCCCCAATTCTGATGTTGAAGATTGTTGAGACGACTCATGGAACCAAGCAACGCACGAAGTAAAGGTGGTGGTGTTTAAAGGCCGTGGTGTATATCTTCAGGGGCGCACGGGCCGAGGCATCGAATTCTGGAAGAAAGAGAGAGAGAGAGAGAGAGAGAGATAAAGGAAGAAGTGGAAGGCAACTAAAAATGAGAT
The DNA here is from genome assembly GCA_025617745.1 of Heliocidaris erythrogramma. Lineage (NCBI taxonomy): Eukaryota > Metazoa > Echinodermata > Echinoidea > Camarodonta > Echinometridae > Heliocidaris > Heliocidaris erythrogramma. The sequence goes on along the minus strand of CM046857.1, from coordinate 39,368,550 downwards.
GACCCCTTCCCATACATTCCCAGTACTCGATGGCCATATTCATTTGCATTTCATCCACCTAGAACATGTAGAAAGGCCTGTGCCCCCGGCCTCCCCCACATCAGTGCCGTATATAGAGAGAGTCTGGCCAACTCGGTTTTAGTTGGGTAGCAACATGGCGTATATTCCTTTGTTATGTAAGCTTGCAACAAAGGAATATGCGCCATGTTGTTACCCAACTGGAGCCGAGTTGGCCAGACTCTATCTATATACGGCACTGCCCCCACATGACATTAATGCCCCCTCAACGTTTAGACACACGCTACACCATTGCATCTATGTGGAATGGGGTAGAGAGAAGAGGGTAATTTAGCACAGGAGTATATAGCCAATGGCTGCCATGTTAATGACCATATCAGGAGATGAATTTTGCCCCTGGGATGTAGATGATAATAAATACACGCAAGAACACAACACAGACTTTTTTTTAACACTCACACACACACACACACACACACACACACACGTTTACATGGCTTTACTTCCGAGGACAACTATTGTTCCTCTATTGTTACTCGTCCTCGGACAGTCGACGGAATAAGGCATAAATTAATTGTTCGACGTTTGAGGACTATTGTCCGCCTTCCGAGGACCATTGTTGTAATGATTTTTTTGTTTGTTCTCTGTCCGAAAATGTCCTCGGACATAATGCTAAACAAACGCAGACACACTCACACACAGGTATACTTGTGTGTCTTTCCCTTTGTTCTCTCTATTGTTCAAATAGCCACACAAGCAGCAAAAAAAGCCACGCAAGTCTGACGGAATAAAGGCATCTATTGTGTTTGACTGTCCAATTAGTCACACAAGTAAACACTGGGAGTATAATGCCTAAAGATTTGTTTACAAATTAAAAATTCCTCCCCAGTCAAGCTTCTTCGTTTACTAACCATTGTCTACGGCGAACCGTTTGAATATTAACGAGTCAGAAAGAAGAGGATCTTGGGTATTTGATTCTAGTTCATCGTGACTTGGCTGTGAACCAGAATAGACTGGTGGTTAAGTCGCTGCCCGGCAAGCAGTAGATGACAGGTTCGAATCCCGCTGCTGGTTCCAATTTTTTCTGACTTGTGTTTTTCATTACAGATCGAGCATACGATCTTTAACACTGGGAGTAAAATGCCTAAAGATTTGTTTACAAATTAAAAATTCCTCCCCAGTCAAGCTTCTTCGTTTACTAACCATTGTCTACGGCGAACCGTTTGAATATTAACGAGTCAGAAAGAAGAGGATCTTGGGTATTTGATTCTAGTTCATCGTGACTTGGCTGTGAACCAGAATAGACTGGTGGTTAAGTCGCTGCCCGGCAAGCAGTAGATGACAGGTTCGAATCCCGCTGCTGGTTCCAATTTTTTCTGACTTGTGTTTTTCATTACAGATCGAGCATACGATCTTTAACACTGGGAGTAAAATGCCTAAAGATTTGTTTACAAATTAAAAATTCCTCCCCAGTCAAGCTTCTTCGTTTACTAACCATTGTCTACGGCGAACCGTTTGAATATTAATGAGTCAGAAAGAAGAGGATCTTGGGTATTTAATTCTAGTTCATCGTGACTTGGCTGTGAACCAGAATAGCCTGGTGGTTAAGTCGCTGCCCGCCAAGCAGTAGATGACAGGTTCGAATCCCGCTGGTTCCAATTTTTTCTGACTTGTGTTTTTCATTACAGATCGAGCATACGATCTTTAACACTGGGAGTAAAATGCCTAAAAATTTGTTAACAAATTAAAAAAGTATACTTCTGTTGGTACACACACACACACACATGGAGAAGGAATGAGTACTAGTATATTATTATGGGAACATAGTTAATGAAAAAAATTATCTTCTTCAGAATTAGGACTCTCGAATAAACTTAAGTCACAATATTGACATGATGCAAATTAATTTGCTTGAATTATACTTTGACATTTTGAAATATCTAGTTATTGCAATCTGTTTTAACTTCCTCACCCCTGATCCCATTCGAAAAGACAGTAACTTCGGATAGGGAAAAACCAACGGCCAGTGAGACCAAAGTCTCAAATTTCCTATGTTCATAAAGAATTGTCCAACGTGAAACCTTGTTAGATGATAAAAATGCTAATGATAAAAGCTTTATTCGCATAATTATGCATCTATGGGAATTTAAAAGTCTACCCCCTGTCAAACCCAAAAATATTTAGCTGTAATATTTATTATCAAGCTTTGATATAAGGAGGTCAATGATAACTTGAAAAAGAAGGTATAGGCCTCGCCATGTAAAAGCCATTACCTTGATGACGAAGTTCTCTCATAAACGAATTAGAGTGTCTTAAAAAAAAACTCAAGTCCATCGTAATGCGTGTTATCGAATTATTCCATTATATCTATTAACACTCCCTCACAAATACCCTTATGGTTAATTATTATTTGTATTTCTCTCTCTCTCTCTCTCTCCCACTCTTTATCTCTAGATCAACCGGGATGCTTTAATATTCGAGCTTCGCTTCCAGATCCTGGTGAACCGCCAAAAGATGTCAGCTCGGCTGTTTTACGTAAGTATCTTGTACCTTATTACTTCATTTTCATTTTCACTTTTTTAAACACCATGATCGTTTATATATTCTGAAATATTTGCATTATTTTAGTACCGTACATAACCCGCTACATTACCCTCTAACAAAAACTATTTCGATATATATTTACTTTTATTTATACTTTCTATTTCTCGTCATATTTGTTGTTGTTATTGTTTTAAGTTTGCAGCGGGAAGATGTACATGCATGCACTCAACTAGAAGAAGAAGAAGAAGATGAAGAAGAAGAAGAAGAAGAAGAAGAAGAAGGAGGAGGAGGAGAAGAAGAGAAGGGGGGAGTTCAATAACGATACAGATAGAAGGGCATCTATTCTGAGCGAGGGTGTAGTCACCTCCAAAATAATCACGGGCCTACCTTAGATTTGTACGCCCCCCCCCCCCTCACGAATATAGTTTGAAGATTTTACATTCGTTTTACAAACGTCCGAATTTTTCAACGTCTCACGTAATATTCCATTGTGACTCGTATTGACGTGTTATTATGCTGTAGGTCACCATAAATCACCTATGTGTGTGTGTTGTGACGTCACCATTCTCCCCCCCCAAAAAATGTTTTGACTATCTAAGGTCCCGATCATTATACATTCCATTTACAACCTTCCGACAGATAACCATAATTTTTCAAGGTGTCACGTAATATTCCATTGTGGCTCGTGCTGGCATTACATGCTATAGGTCACCATAAATCACCTATGTGTGTTGTGACAATGACGTCAGGTGGACATGTATGACTAAAATGGCATGACAGTCGTCGTCTCATAAAGTTCGGAGCAGTGGCGTAGCGTTGGTCCAGTCAGTGAGGGGGAACTCTTGTGTCATGGGGGGAGGGGGCACCGGAAATATTGGGTTGATGAGATACGAACGAACAGGACCATAGCATGATGGAGAGTTTATGAGAGGGGTCGTATCACATTCTTTTCACATTGCCTTCCAATTTGCCTTCCTTTTTTTCTCTCTTTCTCTTTTTCTTTTGTCATTTGATGCCCCTATGCCTATGTAGCTACGCCACTGGTTCGCAAAATCATTCCTTCGAGATTTTCAGAGCTGCAGTCGGCTAAAATTGTATTTATGTTTCATGTTTGGCTCTAACTTGTGTAAGGCAGCTTATGCATTTGGACGACTATAATCATCATCCCAATGTCCCCGTAACCGGGTTGTTTTCAACACTGACTAAATAAATCGCATTGTTATTGTCCCCATAACCACAAGTTTTTTTATCTTTATATAATATGTATAAACATGTATAAACATGTATATATATATATTTATATATATATATTCAATGAAGGGTAAAATGGTGTGAACGTGTTGAGAAGTATAAAATAAATAGGTAACACGGAGAGAAAATACACAGAGCGAGCAGAGATGATTTTCCACAAGCGCTTTCGTTTATCCTTCAGGTGTTTCACCTGAAGAATAAACGAAAGCGCTTGTGGAAATGTTGTTCCACCTGAAATTCTACCCGGAAATGGTGTTCCACCTGAAGAATAAACGAAAGCGCTTGTGGAAAATCATCTGTGCTCGCTCTGTGTATTTTCTCTCCGTGTTACCTATTTATTTTATATATATATGACTAAATATTACTAAGGGTACATTAGCTGGACACTCAACAAGTTGAGCATAGAAATAAGACATAAACTGTCCAGCTAATGTAGCCTTTAGAGTTATATATATAAATATATGTGTGTGTGTGTGTGTGTGTGTGTGTATAACGACAGACCACGCGTGGCGAAGGTGCTGTCGTTGCGTATATATATGTAGTTTTCTTCTTCACGCGATTACGTCATATCTTAGTACAATGAGTCTCTTCTTCCCCAAAGGAATTTCTTTCATCGTAATGACATTCTATTCATTTTTTTTTCGTTTGACCGTGTAAAATAATTTTCTGCACATCACTGATATTCAGAATTTATTTCTTGATCTGTTGACAGAGCATGTGGTGAAGGTGCTGCCGTTGCCTATATGTAGTTTTCTTCTTCTTGTGATTACGTCATCGCTGAGTACCATGGGTCTCTTCTTCCCCCAACGTCGGTGTTTTATGTTCCTGACAGGAGCAGGGCACATCCTCGCAGGTAAGAAAGGAAATTCCCTATCTGTAAGTTTACCTCCACTTCACCACCCCTCCAAGGGCCGTCGCTAGAGGTAGGGAGAGAGCGAGAGAGTGTGAGAGTGTGAGAGAGAGAGAGAGAGAGAGAGAGAGGGGGGTGGGTGGGGTGGGATACACCTGAGTACAATGGGTCTCTTCTCCTCCCTCAACGACGATGTTTTATATAATTATGTTCCTAACGAGAGCAGGCCTGATCCAGGTCACATCTTTGCAGGTAAGAACAGGAAATTCCCTTAAAGAAGAATAAAACCCTGGGGATATATGCATTTTAATGAAAAGTGAGGATAGAGAGAAGCAATTTAAAAGTTTCATCAAAATCGGTTACGAAATGAGAAAGTTATAAAAGTTTAAAAAATTTTAATTTAATTTCTATGGCGAACCTCAAATTGGCAATGTTGCTTCAAAATGGCAGGTTTAATAGTACAACCCCCTCCTTCTGACCACTCTCCTCTACCTCCAAGATTTCCACAATGGCCACAATGGCCTATTATCAAAAATAGAGGGGTTGGAATGCACATGCCCTGCCAAATTCAGCCCTGCGTGCCGTATATAGGGAGGAGGGGGGGGGGCGGTGGGGGTTCCCTCAAGTTGTCCTATGTTGGATAAACTCCGTTTTTTAAATGAATTTGCTAGCACATGTAGTGATTCCCCTTTCTCTTTTAAAAAGATGGTCACATTTTATTTTCAAGTTAAACGTAAAGAAAGGTTGGACAAGGCGGTTTGGAAATTATTAGATTTACATAATGCCATTATAGGACTAAGTGTCGTAAGACATTACCATTGCCCCAGCTTGTATGCCACTCCACCTTTACAATGCAGTTTCAGTCTGACACATAAAATGGATAAATAATAAATGAGTTAATGATTGCCTGATGACTTTCTCTAAATCTACAAAGCGTTTGGAAACTGCTTGAGGAATAGTAATACTGTGACCATATGCTGTTTTTTTTTTAATATATAAAAATAAAAGCATGAGTATATTAAATTTTATTGATTATAGCGGTCGATGATGTTCTTTCATTCACATTAAATTTTGTAGGACTGTGTTCCTTGACGGGCCTTATCCGGTACATCATCGCCGTCAACGACGCCGTGATCGAGAAGCATCCCGTCTCACCCGATAAGCTCTTCACCCACAACTACGGCATTTCATTCGTCGTCGCTGTTCTCGCTTTCTTCCTCATCAACTCGACGGGCGTGGCCAGCCTCTACCTCTACATTCGACTCGAGAAGATGGCGGTTCGCAGCGAGCAGGATCGCTACCGTCATCAGTTCACCATGAGCTCATGCGTCACCAGCTCGCCCGACATCGAAATCACCGCGCACGAGGTTGATGACGAGCACGACGCCTTGGATGGGGGTGGTCATCGTGGTGATGGTCGTATTGTCGATGACAGAACGAGGGAGGAGAATAATCCCCTGCGGCCTCGTCCAGAGGGCATAGACCACGATTTACAGATCGATAATCAACAGCGACATTACGTCAGTTATAGTACCAACGAACCGGTTATTCAACCGACTTCGATTGAATTATAAAGGAGGTTGTTTGACACTTACATAATTAGCAATAGTCTCAATGAAAACTTGTCAGCAGGAATGTAACGCATATTTCTTGTGTGATTAGGTGTTTTAGTTCACTTACCGTTATTGTAAAAGTTTTTATTCCTCGTCATATTTTAGTCCAGCTCAAAGTGAACACCTTGTGTTCATATCGAAAATACTCCGAAAGTATTGTATCTTCTTTGTGGTCACTCTGTGATGGGTGGGCTTGTTTATTGGGATCCTATCGGCATGTCACCCTGTGAAAGTAGTGTGGATATATTATTGTGGTCATTTCGAAAACAGAGTGAGCACACTTTGTTCACATTGAAAACAGAGTAAACATACTGTGTTCACATCGAATACAGTGAGCACAGTGTGTTCACTTTGAAAACAGTGTGATCACACTTTGTTCAGATTGAAAACAGTGAGCATACTGTGTTCACATTGGATACAGTGAGCACAGTGTGTTAACATTGAAAACATAGTGAGCACAGTGTGTTTACAGCAAAAACAGTGTGAGAACACTTTGTTCATATTGAAAACAGTGTACGTACCCTGTAATCACATTGAAATCAGTGTGAGCACACTGTGTTCACATTGAAAACAGTTTGAACACAGTGTCCTCATTGAAAACAGTGTGAGTACACTTTGTACAGATTGAAAACGATATATTAAGTACCCTGTGTTCATATTGAAAACAGAGTGAGCACAGTTTGTTCATATTGAAAACTGTGTGAGCACAGTGTGTTCACAGTTTGAACAGTGTGAGCACATTTTGTTCAGCACACTGTATTCACATTGAAACAGTTTGAACACAGTATGTCCTCGTTGAAATCAGTGAGCACAGTGTGTTTACAGTGAAAACAGTCTGAGTACACTGTGTTCATATTAAAAAACAGATTGAGGGCAGTGTGTTCACAGTGAAAATAGTGTGAGCACATTTTGTTCAGATTGAAAACAGTGTACGTACCCTGTGCTCACTTCAAAAACAGTGTGAGCACACTGTGATCACATTGAAAACACTTTTAGCACAGTGTGTCCTAATTGACAACAGTGAACAGTGTGTTCACAGTAAAAAAACAGTACACTATTCATATTGAAAACAGAGTGAGCACACTGTGTTCACATTGAAAAAATAGTGAGAATACTGTGTTCACATCAAAAACAGTGAGCACAGTGTGAAAACAGTTTGAGCACACTGTGTTCACATTGAAAACAGTGAGCACTGTGTGTTTACAATGATGTCGCAAAAAGTTAGCTAACAATTTCTATGGTTAGGGCCTATTGTTGGCTGTTGAGTGTTTTCATGATGGTTTTTTTTTAACGATCATTGCAGTAATACAATCCCTATGCCAGGAAATCAGGCAAAATCATGTTTTAAAAGAAAGTCAGGAAGAAATTATATTTATTGTCTGCTTTTACATATGAATTACCAAAATGACATAACATGATGGATTCTTGGTATATGGTTTAATACTAAGAGGGAAATGTTACCCTGCCGGCCGGGCATTACTTTTTTTTTAAATATAGCCTCAGGGCTCAGCAACATCCAGTGGTGTTGAACGAGATTTGTAATTATATAAGAAAGAGTAGTATTGTGTTAATGTTGTAGCATCAGTAGTAATCGTCATACTGCTAGTAGTAGTAGTAGTAGTAGTAGACCCAGCAGCAGCAGTAGTAGTAGTAGTAGTAATAGTAGTAGTACAAGTAGTAGTAGTATTAGTAGTAGTAGTAGTAGTAGTAGTAGTAGTAGTAGAAGAACCAGCAACAGCAGCAGTAGTAGTAATAGTAATAATAATAGTAGTAGTAGTAGTAGTAGTAATAGTAGTAGTAGTAGTAGTAGTAGTAGTAGTAGTAGCAGTACTGCAGTAGTAGTACTAGTAGTAGTAGTAGTAGAAGTAGTAGTAGTAGCAGCAGCAGTAGTAGCAGCAGCAATATTGTAATTTTACTGTATATTTGACTGACTGAGAAGGTTTCTTTAATTCATCTTTAAAAAGTAAAAAGTAACATTTCCCAAGAAATGTCTTTTATCACTGCGACAGGCAAGCGATTTCTAGATCACTATTTGCCGATATACTGTATATATAAAACTGTGACTAAATGTGCCATAGTATAGTTGTAGGAAATGTATAATTTAAGTGCTAGAAACTGTAATTTTTAAATTTCATTCTTTGGAATCAGATATAGTCTTATCACATTGAATTGGTCACTTAGGTATTCATGTCAGTGGTATTCTATTAAAGATGACTGTCTAAAAGCTGGACTTGCTTCAATGTTGAGTATACGTACTAACGATATTTGTCAAAAAGTAAATATGATACGGCCCTGGCTTGCTGCCCTGTATTTACAAAGGGGGAGGGGGTGGTTGCCAGCTTCCCCTAGATACGCCCCTGGCTTGCTGCCCTACTTTTTACAAGAAGAAGCCAGCAACAATTCGGTAAAAACTTAGGCAAATAAGGGTTAATTAGAGCAAAAATATTCCCAAGAGGTCTATCTACCCTGGGGGGGGGGGGGGGGGGGGGGGGGGGGTTTCATAAAGCTGTTCGTAAAATTACGCATGACTTAACGAATGACTTAAATATGACAAGCCAAATGGGATGCTCAATGATTTTAACTGCATCAACTAAAGTTGAACTGTGCAGATGTAGATTAACATTCTTATTATAACAAACATTTTTAATGCAAAGTATATTTTTTTCCATAATTCAATTGAGGTTATTGGAAATACAGTCACACTTTGTTAAAACATCAGGAAAAACTTTGGGCATCCTATCTGGCACTTCATATTTAAGTCGTTTCAGTGTCAGTTTCAGTTTCAGTTTATTTCATATTTCAAATCACATAAATGGAACGTAAACAATGACAGTTGTATTATAGGAACATATCTTCAATACTTTCAACAAAAGAAGAAAAGAAAATTCAAGTAAAAATACAGACACAAATCAATATTTCCATCATTTTAAAGTTGGGATAAGACAAACTAGTTTGGCGTGAAATATCGGAGGGAATGTAGTAAAAGCTAGGATTGTAATATTTTAGATTCCCTTAAGAATAAAAAGCAGTCTTTGAGATTATAACATTATATGAGCGATGATCTTGATAAAACATTAAAAAGAAATAGAATGGGGGAGACGAGGAATACAGTACATTACTAGGGAGCCATAGGGTGGATTACGTAAGTATTTAAGAGGGATTTTGAATTTGCGTCTAAATGTATACAGTGAGCCGGTATTAGTTAAGTCTGGGGGGAGGTCATTCCACAGTTTGGTCCTGTAAATATCATTTGCCCCCCCCCTTTGATGAGACAAAATATTTAAGATTTTTTTCTCCATCTTGCCTATAGTTTTAAATCTCTTTTATTTCATATTGTTATCCACTTTGCAGTAATTCATTAAAATTGAAGTTGAAATACACTTTTGAAATATTTATTTGGGGAGACTTTTTCTGATTTAACTTTTTTTGGGGACGCACTGTATACTAGCTTTGACAGAGTTAACAAACATCTGACTATCAACAGACGTTATACTACAACTACACATGTATTATCATGTTATATGCACAACAATCTGCGCGAGAACCTATAGACACAAACAACTGCAAAAAATGAAATACATGATAATCCCACACAGCATAGATTATTAATAGTATGCTTCAATTTATTATTAATACACAGTGAATAATTATTGAATATAAAATATGAAATAAACATAAAAGCAGGTTCATGGCAAGCTATATTTAATAAAATAACTTTGAAATAAATACACATCAAAACACAACACAGACATAAAACTAAAAATAAAATAAGCACTGCGATAACCCAAACAAAACATATGGGAATATGCATCCATATCTTTCCAATTTGCTAGCCTCGATCTGCTAATGAATATGAATAATATTCTTGAAATATAAAAGAATTGTCAAACTTCACCTCAATTTGGCATTCATCAGTCCATAGGATATCAAAACAATTCATATTTTATTACGTGATGTGGGGAAACACGTAAACGTAAGTTTGAGTTATGGTAATAAATTTGCACCTCGTCTCGTCATGAAATAAGGTACCTGGACCACAAAAAAACAAACTTAAATTTGAAAAGTTGTTGGAAACAGGATTTGCCCTTGTGCATTGGAACAACCAGCTTTACTACTGTACCATCTCTTCTCGTTACTCAGCTAATATGCATTTTCAACCAACATTGTTCAGCAGATATCACTTACTTGTAGTCTTTGAACATTCATTGTAATTTTTGTTTAACTCTGTGAGAATTGTATTTTCTGTCATTACCAGATTTCAATATTACCTTTAAAGGGATAGTCCACCCTGATTACAAGTTGGCTTTAAAAGAAGCAGAAAAAATAAAGAAACAGATCGGTGAAAGTTTGAGAAAAATCCGATAAGAAATAAAGTTATGAATTTTTGAAGTTGTAATCAATCAGACACAAACTGGCAACTCTGTGATGTATCTTGCGAGCTCCTCTCCCATTTGCTCAATACAGAAAATTTCATAAATTTCTTAATTTTTGATGAAGAAATATATTTGTTTCATACAGGTTTTGTGTAAAAACATATGAGCAATGATTATATTTAAGGTGCATGTATGATTAAACATTTCCTTTAGAGAAAATGGAAATTGATGATTTTGGGGGTACAGGGCAAATGGGAGAGGAGCTCGGAAGATACGTCACGGAGTTGCCAATTTGTGTCTGATTGATTACCACTTCAAAAATTCATAACTTTCTTATTTCTTATCGGATTTTGCTTAAACCTTCACTGATCTGTTTCTGTAATTTTTTCTGCTTCTTTTAGAATCAACTTGTAATCAGGGTGATCTATCCCTTTAATTGCACTCATGTAACAATAGAACTCTCAATTCAGAAATATAGACTACTTAAATTTATGACCTGAAGAAACATTTTTTTTAACCTGCCTTAAAAAAACAGTGTTAAAATGTAAAACGTCCTTGCATACAGTCATAAAAAATTACAAAAATTGAGAAAGGGATACCCTTAGAAAACTGTGTAAAAAAACAATTGCGGTAGTCTTGATGGCATCACAGTCATGTAACTCATTTGCCAGTTCGAGATTCCCATATGAGATGATTATCAACTTTTAGAAACCAACAATTTTTATATCAATTTTTTTGCCGTCATTCAAAGCAACTTAAAGTCTAATTATGTTTTATTCTGATTAAATCTTGGATATCACAAACTTGGGCATATTTCACCTGTGGATCTCTCTTCCAATAACCTTACAGGAAAAGTCAACCATAACATCAAGCTGATTTTATTAAAAGTAGAAAAGTTTAAGAAATGGGCCGCTGAATGTTTGAAAATTTTCACTGAAGGAGATGAAAGTTATAAACATTTGTAGTATATATCCAAATTTGCAACTCTATGACTTTCCTTAACAAGCTTTTTCTCGTTAGTTTTGAAGAATAATTTACATTTCTCTCCCAAGAAACAATTTTATGCTGGTGATATTAAAAACAACAATATGTAAGTCAAGTGCAGATTATTTCATATTTAGGAAGTGTTGCCAATTTACATAGTGATTTTAAGGCTTCAAGTCTTCCCAAACTTCTCATAATTTTTCTTTTCTGATTTTTGACCAGATTTTTTATTACGTTGCACTGAACCATTTCTCATGTCACAACAGTGTGGACTTTTTCTTCAAATTAGTTCCTTTATAAATACTAAATTCACAGACAAATAATTTAACATTTCCCACATTAGTATTTTATGCATTACTACTATGCAAAACAGCAAAGATGGAGATGTACAGAAAACTATATGATATATAATAAATAACTACGATAAGAAATAAATCAGTACATTTTCTCTTATTCATGACATGCTTTGGAATATAAAAGGCACAATGTTTCAGCCACCTTTCGACTTCTTCACAATAAAATATTTCCTATGACAAAAACTGACAATATACATTCTTAACTTAAAGCCAATTTGAGTACTTGCAGTGAAGCTTTACTGCGGAGAAACATCTAAAAATCATTATGAATTATTATTATGTAATAAATAAAAGTATGTTGTGTCAAAGTTTAGGCTAGCCCAAACGTGAACAAAATAGCAAAAACTCTCTGAAAAACGGCATACCCTGAAAATGGGAAAACATTGCAGGTAGACAGCATACACGTACGTGGCTCAGTCATAGTCTAGACATTTCATGGAATGCCTTGTTTATTTTGCTTATCTCACAGCAATTACACTCTTTCTTTAAGTATTATTCAGCAGATGCTATTTAATTATACTTCAAAATACATGTACATGTATATGGTAATAATTTTGTAGGATTCTGTTAGAATTTATTTAGGATTGTAAACAGAATTTAAGATTATCTGATTAACCTCCTCATATTATTCACAGACAACCGACACTGCCAATGTGAATAAGTTTTTGTTCCCCTCAAAGTTCGAATTAAAGGGGTACTCCGGCCTGAAATTAATATGAATTTAATAAATAGAGTAAAATTGAACAAACAAATCACTGAAAATTTCATCGAAATTGGATGAAAAATAATGAAGTTATGGAATTTTAAGTTTTGCATTATTTTGGTAAAACAGTTATGTGCACGTCATCATGAATATGCAGTGAGTGAGCTGATGATGTCATATCCCCACTTTTTCTTTTGTATTTTATTATATGAAATTGCAATTATTCAAATTTTCTGCTCCAAGCCTAAAACTAAAAGGACTGACTCCTTATTTAATGTGTAAGTTCATCATTGCTGTAACTTATTTTGTTACAAGGGAAATATTTTTTATAGACATGTATGAAAAAATGAAATAATGAAGATTTCATATAATATAGTTAAAAAAGGAAAGTGGGGACGTGACATCATCAGCTCACTCATTACATATTCATGATGACATGCATAGAACTGTTTCCCAAAATAATGCAAAACTTAAAAATTCAATAACTTCGTTATTTTTTATCGGATTTCGATGAAATTTTCAGTGTTTTGCTTGTTTAATTTTACTCTATTCATTCGATTAATATTATTTTCAGGCCGGAGTACTCCTTTAAATGTGACTCTGCTAATTTGAGGAACAGTATAGTGATTAAAATATAAAAACAATCCTCCTTTGAATAGATTCTCTAGGATTGTCATCAAGGGTGAAACAGCAACAACACGAACAAGAACTTTTATATAAGATTCCCAGTGTAGCTCATCTTACAAAGGAATTGAGACAAGGGGAGCGTTTCATCAAGCGATTTGTCAGTGATTTTCACTGACAAATTTGCTCTCAGCCAATAAGATGCAAGGATTTCAGTAGCTTATAACAGTTGTCAGTAAAAATCACAGACAAAACACTTGATGAAACGCTCCCAAGTACTTTTATATCCCACAAGATAATAATGTAACTTTATAGTGTAAGCCTGTTGCTTATCGCAAAATCACTTCCTCCAAGAGGTTTTCCTTTCAGGCATTTAGGTGCCAATTGACCTTTTCAATTCTCTACATATTCTGTACAACAAAACAGCTTCCATGCACATGTGAAATATTTCAATCCAATGAAAAACAAGTGATAAAACAGAAAAATAAAACATTAAAATCCAATAGATAGACACTATTAAAATAAATTTTAATTATGAAATGTAGTGACATGAGGTGTATATTTTTCACCTCTCTATCTTAAAAATTAATTTATATACCATGCATGTATATATAGTAAATCCACTGTCAAGGAAATATAAGCTTGTTTTCTTTTTGTCGGCTACATTTAAGCTAACAAAAGCAGATTAAGAAAATCAATTTGCAGATTGTTGAATATCATGAAAGAAGTGCACAAATGTGCTGAAATTTGGATGAACATCAAATGGTATTCAAATTTTAATGTAATCTAAATTTACTCAAAGTCCATCATTTATGTTCATTTGTAAATTTCATGAAATGCAAAATGACTGTGTCAATAAATAGCTATACCTTTACCAGGGGCGGATCCAGGATTTTGTAAAAAGGGGGGGGGGGGCACACTAATATCTGAATACTAGCTGACAAGCAAAAAAAAGCAAAAAAAAAGGTTATCAGTTCTAAAGGGGGGGGGGGGGGCACAATGTATACTTTTTTTTCAAAGGGGGGGGGGGGGCATGGGCCGGAATCCCCCCCCCCCTAAATCCGCCACTGCTGTTACACTCTCAAATCAATTCTCTTCATTCAACACTATTTCTTCAAACACATGGTGAAGATACAGTATAATAAACAGGTTATTATGTATTTCAACTTTCAACAATACCAATATATATATATCACTTGAAATTTCACATGCGGATACATGGATGCCAAAAAGGAGGTTTTTTGTGTGTAAAAATTATGTTAGTCCACTGTATATGAAAGTTTACAGTAAAGTATTAACACAAATCTATTGTTTTTTTCTACCTATATTTCTCTCTATCTATCTATATCTAATGTGTATCTATTAAGATATCTGTCTGTCTTTCAATCTATTTATCTATCCATCTAGACTATCTATCAATTAATTTATTTATCAACATAGAAATTTTGATACTATTCATGGATCTATCCTTCCTTCTAACTCACTCTATCTATACTACCATAGAACAAGTTGCAGTAGAAAATAATCTGAGAGAAGAGATTTTAGTTGAAGGCACTCCCATCGTAGGCATCTACCTGGCTGGGATCTTGGACCCGTTTTAACCTCTCAAAGTGCGCTGACCGGAGTAACCTGTTGACCTGACAGTAGTAAGTCTCCGAGGTCTCGTGGACCACGTCCGGGAGAGGACCTAAGGATGGGTGCTGGTGGGAAGGCGGTAGGATACCGGCATCTTTCAAAAGTAAAGGATGATGATGATGACATGATGGGAGAGAGGTAGGAGCGGCAGAAGGAGGTGAAGGAGAATGGTGAGGAGGGTATCCAGGATGTCTGTCGAGATGGGTATTGTGCAGGGCTGCTGTGATGTCGGCACTGTTGTGTGAGTGTGGAAGACAATATGACGCGGTGCTACCAGCCAGTGGACTTGTTGCTAGGGGCGACGTGGATGTGGATGCTGCCTGTAATGATGGATTCACATTAAATAAATTGTCAAATCTTAGAAATAGTTGGTATAACTTGACATATGTGTATGGAAGTGTTAAAACTAGTAATATGCTAATTCTCTATTATGTACAATTCTCTGTACCGGTACTGGCTTATTAAGAATTCAGGATCTATCTCTCACTGAGTCACAAATGAAACAACGTAGAGTAATAATAATAAATAATATATTACATTTATATAGCGCATTATGTGAATACTTCAATGCGCTTTACAATGTTATTTATTATTATCCCTGGTCATTGGATTTCAAGCACGCACACAAGTGTGCACCATCTCCACTCCTTAGGGAGCATTCCTACCATTTTGCACTGTTCACATGCATGCATGTAGGGCAATGGCAAAAACAGTCACAATGACTTTATCCTCACAGATACCCATTATCTCCTGGGTAAGAGTGGCAATGTAGATTAATATCTTGCCAAAGGACATTAGTGCCGCGACTGGACTATAACCGCGAACCATGTGATCCACAGTCCGGTGACGTATCCGCTAGACCACGACACCTCTACAAAAGTACAGTAGCTAACATAGAAGTGTTGTGGTCTAGTGGATAAGTCATGTGTATTTTGGATCAAAAGGTCCAGGGTTCGAGTCCCTGCCTCTGCACTAACAACATCCTTTGGCAAGACATTTATCTCCATTTGCCCAATTTCCCAACTCATTCCAAGAGTACTTTTTCCTTAAAATACACTGTGCGCTAATAACAGATGCCAGAGCTAAAGAGTAATAATTTCAAATGCTTTTCGGAAGCACATAGGGACATTGTATCATAATCTGATATGCGCTACACAAGGACTCCAAATTATTTATTATGAACAGTATTGACTTGAGATCATGCAGGAAATTCTTTTCATTAGGGGGGGGGGCAGGATATAACAATAATTCCCCCCCCCATGAATAGAATTGCGTAACACATCTCCGCCACTGCTTGAGATTGATCATAATTGAAAATTCAATGGGAACTCTCTCTAGAAATAAGCGAGTCTAAGACCGTTCCTCTGTAACATTTGTCCTAGATTACTTGCCTGTGAGTGATGTGGCTCTCCTGCTCCATCTACCTGGTCTTCACGTAATCCTTGATGGGAGTGAGAGCTAGAACGGAGTAAATAAAAAAAACCCAATACCATCAATGTCACTACATGTATATCATATACATATATCATATGATATGATATGATATATCATATATCATATCATATCACATCATATATCATATCATATATCATATCATATATCATATATCATATCATATCACATCATATATCATATCATATATCATATATCATATCATATCATATCATATCATATATCATATCATATCATATCATATCATATATCATATATCATCCCCCAAAACAATTGTTTGCAATTTGAACATGTGGCCTGTATTCTACTCACAATGTAAAGCCAATATCAGGTTAATTTCCCTGTTATCATAATAGTTATTAAATCAACTATTTGATCTAACATTTCCATAGGATAGAAAGAGTGAACTGAATCATTCTGACTCCCATTTCTTTCCTCCCTGAATAATTGATAAGGATTTACACAACACTGGAGCATCCCCAACTTTTTTACAAATTAAGTGACTTTTTAACATCCACAAGGCATAGTTCTTCTACACAAGGACATTCCATCTGATAATACAGACCTGTTTTAGTAGAGTAAGAGCCAAGATCTTTATTATGATGGATCATGGTTGATGGTTGTAAAATCATACAAGGGAAGTCATGGGAAAACAATATAAATTCCAAGGAATGAATGTTCAGTAGGTTTACAGGTTCAAGTTACTTCTAATATTTTAAAAACAATTAGTCCCGTAAGTCTTTCATTTGTTGACTCCTCTAAATTTAAGTGCATCAATTTTTTTAGGTCAAATATGAAAAACATAAAATTTGAGTACCCTACAAATCCATGAATAGTAATGGAAAAATTTAATGTCTCTGATTTTGCTGTGCATAATTTTTTTGTTGCTGCTGCTGTAATATCAAGACCAAGTTTAGTTTCATAAGTTTTTCAGTATTCAGCCACTTTACATTCCTTTCAATATAAAAGGAAATCTGAAACTTTACAAGATTATACAGTCAAAATTCTTCTCAGCATCAAAGTCATCAGAATGATCAACAGAGAGATATTGGAATCTGAAATGGATTGTCTTTGATCTTGGAGCAAATATACAGCATCTTATTCCATATCAAGACCAATTATGGAAGGAAATCCTTCGCAATATTTTGCAGTTGAGGTGTGAAATCATTTTACTGGATGGAATCATATAAGTCTGAACACTCAGGGAACCATCACTATGTGCGGCTGTGTCAATGTTTGCGGTGGTCAGGACCTCTAAGTTGAAGAGGTAAAAACACCAATACAATCAGCAAAATTTTGAGAAGTACTTCCTTCTACATTTTAGGATGATAGATTATCGAATTTTCATGCCAAATTCTTCAATACGATCTTTATCATGTTGATCAAGTGAAATTTTCAGGTTGTTTTTTGCCGGCGATCTTGCTCCTCTCTAGCACACATATGCTAAATATCACACACATATGCTAAATATCACACACTTGCTATGAGAGCCAATTCATCGCGGTACAAAGGTGCAAAGTGCGAGGTTATCTGCAATAACCTTGCATATGTGTGAGTGAAGTCTAAAGGAAATGCACTAGAGGCATGACAAGCTCTATCAGTCATTGTAAAGGAATCAAACATAAAACTAAAAATACTAACCAGTCAAAGTTGTACTCTCTCCTCTTTGTTCTTGGTAAAATATCTTCATTATCTTCATCTCTGCTCCTTGAGCGCTTTTGACTAGATAACAGAAAAAGGAGAAAAAAGGATGAAAGCAAAAGACAAAAACAAACAAACATACCAAATGCTACAAAAAGAAGAAATTTCCTGCTCACCAAATTGTCATATGCAGTCAATAAATTTTAGACAATGAACTTAATCAGCCTTAAATGAGGTTCACATGCTGTGAAGTGAGTTCAAACAATGCAATGAGTTGCACATTGCCTTATGTACAAAAAATTACATTACCAGTATGGTCAGGAGTCCTAAAGCTACGAACCCTGCAAATACCTGCAATGCGACACAAATAAATGAGCAATGACATCGGTGTTTACGTTTGCTAAAAAGAATGCGTAATTTTCCTTTATTTTTGTCAAATTATCACTATTTGGAAATCGGGGTGAAATTCACATCAGTCAGCTTCAAAATCAAGATTTGCATTCATTTATTACATGTAGCTTTAGGAAATTAGGACCTTTCATTTTGTCAAACATAATTCGACATGGGCTTCGACATCGACTTGAAAATAGACGTTATTGATATTTTTCTCAGGGATTTAATTTCAAAGTATGTAGAACTAAGAACTATTTAGCCGCTTGAAACAAAACATAGCTTTAGGTCCCCCATCATACATAAAACTAAGATGTAAATTTATATCAAAGGCCTGAAGTCTATAATTGCTATTGGTTAAACTAAATAAAGGCTGATCTTGGATTAAAATCAAATCTTGAATCATTTCAAAATTCAGCATTATTTTATTTTCATAAAGATGAAAAAAATAACTGCACCAATGCCAAGTAGCCAATGGCTCCTACAGTCTGTTCACTAGGACATGGATTATTACTTTTTAACAGAAAATTCTAGGGGAATCTTTAAAACATCTTGTAGACATGTAGTTGATTCACTTTATATTTTAATGTGCATGAAAATTGAAATCTTCTTCTTCTTCTTCTTCCAGTCTGGTACAGACCGCCGCTGGCGTATTATCGTACCTTGTGCTTGTCGAGTGCCGAGTGTACAGTGCAAGTAAAAATTGCTCTACAATCAAACTATGTGCAGCTAAAAAACAGTCCTGAAGCTCAACGGAGCTTCACATGTTGCACCTTCTGCTTGAAGAGCTCCAAGGAGGTGCAGTTGACAACAGCAGGTGGCAGGGAATTCCACAGTCTGATAGCGTCTGGGTAGAACGTTGTTTGGTACAGGTGAGTTCTAGCAAAGGGAACCCTGAACTTATGTGGGTTCCCGCGGGTCTGTGGGCCAGCAACTGGGATGAAGTTGTTGACAGGGAGATCAACCAAACCATGAAGAATGCTGTAGACCATGTACACTTTCTGTTGCGCCCTCCTCTCTTGTAGACTTATCCAGTGAAGATGTTTCAGCATGGTGGCTACGCTGCTTGTGCGCCGATAGTCACCCAGGACAAAGCGGGCATATCGACGTTGAACCATTTCCACCTTTCTAATGTTCTCTTGGGTAGATGGGTCCCATACCGTTGCAGAATACTCCATCACAGGGCGTACCAAGGTCTTGTAGAGTAATGCCTTTGTCTTCGGAGGGCAGGCTCTCACGTTTCTCTGCAGGAAGCCTCGAACTGAGTTGGCTTTCTTGGTTGTCACATGTACATGGTGATTCCATTTCAGGTTACTCTGTATGTTGACACCCAAGTATTTTACAGAATCTGTTTCTTGTAGCTGCTCTCCGTGGATGAAGTAAGGAAAGGATGTCTGAGACATTTTCCTTTTGTTAGAGACATGCATGATGTGGCATTTCTGCGGGTGGAAGTGCATCAGCCAGTCTTTTTCCCATTCCTGGAGGTTGTCTAGGTCTTTTTGAAGGCTCTGGGCATCTTCCTCACTCTTCACCGTCCTGTACAGGATGCAGTCGTCTGCGAACAATCTTGCCGTGGACTTGGGTGATATGCAGTCAGGAAGATCGTTGATGAAGAGAAGGAAGAAAAGAGGTCCGACGACGCTGCCTTGCGGAACGCCCGAGAGGACAGGAGAGGTGTGAGAAGTGCAACCATTGAGTAGAACCCTTTGAGAGCGACCAGTGAGGAAATCCTTAATCCAGTTATGGGCTTTACCACGGACTCCATAGTAGTGGATTTTATGCAAGAGTCTTCCATGCGGGACCTTATCAAAAGCCTTTGATAGGTCTAACAGAATAACATCAATCTGGTCCTTTGAGTCGACACTGCTAGTGAGATCTTGGATGGTGAGAAGGAGTTGAGATGTGCAGGATCTTCTCTTGCGGAAACCATGCTGAGCATCTGACAGAATGTGGTGATCATCAAGATGCTCATGGATGCTTGTGCAGACAATATGCTCCAGAGTCTTGCAGACGATTGATGTCAGCGACACAGGCCTGTAGTTGACCGCCTTGCATCTCTCACCCTTCTTGAAGATAGGGACAACATCTGCATTCTTCCAGTCCATGGGAACCACGCCCTGATGTAGTGAGGCCTGGAAGAGCATAGTCAACACTGGTGTTATCTCCAATGACAGCGCCTTGAGAAGTTGTGCAGGAAGTCTGTCTGGTCCGGTAGCCTTGTGGATCTCAAGAGCAGACAGTAGCTTGTGTACCCCAGCTGGGGAGATCACGATGTCATCCATACCAGGAAATGGACTGGGTCGCTTATCCTTCAATGTTGACATGTCTTCATCCCTGTTGAATACTGATGTAAACTGCTGATTCAGGATATCGGCCTTCTCTTTGCTGTCTGAGTGTGTCTTCCCATTGATGTCTTTCAGTGGAGATACTCCAGTGTTATCATTCCTCTTACTGTTGATAAAGCTCCAGAATCGTTTTGGGTTTGTAGTGGAGTCAGGGCTGATGATATTGCTGATGTACTCGTTGTACGCCTGCTTGCAGGTTGCCTGTGATGACCTCTTAAGCTGATGGTATTTGCTGAAATCCTGAGGTCTGCCAGATGCTCGAGCGCGATTGAAGGCCCGCTTTTTCCTTCTCGAGAGCCGTTTCACAGACCTTGTGACCCACGGTTGGCTGAAGCGACAAGATGTAGTTTTTGCTGGAACATGGGTGTCCATGATGTTCAGTAGACTGGTCTTGAAACAGTTCCACATCTCATGCACTGAGCTCTGTTCACTGTATGTGTTCAGGAACTGTTGTTGAAACAGGCGACAATCTTGTTTCATCTCCTTAAGGCTAGCCTTCTTCCACAGATACACTTTCCTCTTCACTGGCTTGCAACGCTTTGCAGTAACATCTGACTCAACCCCTACGATGTCATGATCCCCGAGGCCTGGGAGAAGGGTGCATTTGTTGATCAGTGTTGGCCTGTTGGTTAAGAAGAGATCAAGTAAGTTGTCTCCTCGTGTAGGGAAGGAAACCATCTGCTGTAGGTTGCAGTTCTGGACCATATCTAGGAACCGGTTGTTAACAGGAGCTGGGTTGTTATGTCCATTCACGCTCAAGTCTTCCCAGTTGATGTCTGGTAGGTTGAGGTCACCACCTATCCACAAGACGGACTTCCTATTCTGGGCGGATATCTCCTCGACCGTTGAGCAGATATTGTCCATGTACTGTGCATCAGTGTTGGGAGGGCGATAAAGGGCTCCAACGATGAGGCTCAAGCCTTTACCAAATTGGAGCCTGATGAAGACATGCTCTCCTAAGGTTTGCACCTGAATGATGTCATACACCAGGTCACAACGTACAGCGAGTAGTACTCCTCCATAGCCATCTTCTCGATCTTTTCGCACAACGCTGAAGCTTGGTGGGAAAATCTCAGAGGTGGAAATTGAACTGCTTAGCCAGGTTTCTGTCCCTATGATGATGCTAGGATCTGTTGAGTCAATGAGCACCGCCAACTCTTCTTTCTTGTTTCTTACACTCTGGAAGTTAACATTGAGTACCTTCAAACTCCGCAACTTTTGTCGTTCCTTCTCTGCCCTCCTTTTCCTGAGACTTAGAGGGGAGGATGTGTGCTGCGGTGAGCCAAATGAAGAGCTGTTGCTGGTGTCAAGGCTGGTGTTGCTAGGTGTGATGTTGTCACTAAGTGAGTCCAATGTTTCAAAGGTGTTTGATGTTTCGAGTTGAGTCTGATCAAAAAGACTGCTAGAGAACTGTGGCATACCGCATTTCACACATTGCCACGAGACATTGGGTTCATGAAGGGCGTCATACACCTGCGTCGACATACCCATGCACTCAACATGGTACCACCCATCGCAATCATCGCAAGCTACACCACGTTGCTTCCAGGTCACTGCTCGAGAACATATCTGACATGGATATTTCGGAGTTCTTGGTCCTGGGTTTGACTCGATATCAGAAGCGACGGAGAGTAGAAGAAAAGTCAAATACAGCAGGGCGTGCTTCTTTCCATACTGTGGTGAAGAAACGGTACATCCTCTGGTTCTTCGGCTAGATGTACAGGCTGACCAGTAGAGACTTTCTTCAATCCATGAGCTGTGTGTAGATGTTGAAGGATTTCGAGAGTGCTGCAGTTGTGACAGGTCTTGAGCGATAAAATCCTGCTCTGCTCTGAAAGGCTTACGCATCGATCGGCTGTGATGGATGCTGATGATTGCAAATGCCAACATGAGCCAAAAGAAATAGTCTAAGGGACTTGACATACTGACAATTGATATCAGGCAGCTGGTAGCATGCAAGCATCTTTTACAGACTCAGAGTTGTACGTGGCCCCTAGAAATGTCACTGAGAAGACACAAATATAGAAAATGCTCTCCTCCATTTAAATTAAAAATCCAGACAAGAAAATACTACTAAAAGTCATATGCATATAGTTCCCCAGGCTGTGGACCATTTGGAAGTGATGAACCAGGCCAGGGGTAGGGAGATCTATATAAAAATAATATAGACTATAATATATCTCACTTCCCCTTTCAATCCAGGCACAACATGCACAAACAATTTACAAATAAAAAGCAGCATAACTGACTCATTTATCCTTTAAAATTGTTATTTATTCGTACCATCATTGTAAATTTATTAATACACAAGAGAGTAACGTTACAATCAATGTAATATCTTGTAGTGCAGTGGCCCATCCCCTTTTTGCTCTGCACTGCACTGCAGCTCTGCGTACAACTCTGATTATGAGACATCGCAACCACGGCATGCAATGCAATGTCAATCACAGCTGATATCGTCAACAAAGACTGGATATATGTTATGATACAGTACCGTATCTATCTAAATTAATAACTTCTTACGTGGCCCCTAGACTACACCACTTCAAAACATTCACGCACAGCTTCACAATCTGGCTAAAATACATTTAAAATTAAAGCAATTTTACCTAGCTTTTGTTAGTGTCATCTCTCACTTTCTTTCAGTCGCTCTCTAGCTCTTCTGTTCTGGTTGTGTTGATGTTGCGAAATCACATAGCGCACGTTCGCATATACCTCACGCACGCACAATGCCTACACATTTTTATTGAGCTTTATTTATGCGCGCGCACGTACGGGCAAATTTTTGTTATGTTTACAAATCGACCTTCAGCATGTCTGACCTTTGCACAGCTGGCAGGTCATTGTTCGCTTGCCGCAATTAATTGTGCCCAATAACGTATTCAGTAAGTGCCACTATTCTACACCAGCGAATTATGTTTACCGTACCCCATGGCGTACCCCATGGCCCACACTCCTGCTGATCTCGCACATAAGTACACGTGCGTTTCCTAGTGCATGTGGTAACATGCTGAAACAGATTATGTGTACAGAAAGTATAGTTTTAGATCTACTGCTGACGAAATTGTAAATGTAATTAGCCAACGTTTTTATGGGTTCTGATTGAGTGCATTCTGTTGCAAATATCACATTTTAATTGCATTTTCTGTCTCATCGCTTAAATATGTCGTCTGTAAACTCTGAAAGCGATGATCTTGAAGTTGAAGAAGCAGAGCCAGAGGAGATTATGGAGGTGGTGGATCACGAAAACAGCGATGATGAAGATAATGGAGAAGGGTCAAGTGAAAACCAAAGTCAAGAAACAAGAGTTTATCTTCCTGGCAGGAATGATGAAGAGATGGGTGATGACGAGGAACTTGTAAAGGATGAAACTGCTTATCATATGTACCACCAAGCTCAAACAGGTATGTTTTCTCTCTGACTAATGTAAAACTATAATATAGTAAAACTTAGACTGAAAGCTTCAGTCTCTGTTCGTCGGGTGTTCCACTGGACTACGTCTTGCTTCACTACACCTCCTTACATAGACTGAACTCGGTCTCTCACTCTGTACCAGGGACTAAGGACGAATTTTCATTTTCCAATAAATACATTATTTTATTAAAATAAACAACTCAGAATGAGAACAACGGTAATATAATATGCTTGAATAAATTTCTTACCCCAAATTCCTCGTCTGGTACACGAATCTGATCATTTGAAGCATGGAAGTTGCACGTCAGTAGCGAGTCGCTGACAGCCATTCTTGGTTATAATCACATGACCCGGAAGTAGGCCTAGTCGGAAGCGTATAGAGATTGTGTAGTAAAACGCAGCGAATACTCAGTCAGTCAGTGCGAAGGGAGTTCAAACCAGAGTAAGTCCGAAATTTTGTTAATTATCTGTATATTTTTCGGTTTTTTTTTCATGATGTATTAAAATATGAGAACCCTAGCACCATCTATGTGAAATTTTAGAGAAAGGGGATGGCTTATAGGGATGGAAAATCAGATCCCCCTTTTTGGGGGGATTTGCTCATAGGCCATGTATTGTAAGATCCCCTTATCTACCGCGAAGGTTGGGTAGCCGTCTGTGTAGGAGGAGAAGGTAAAAATAAGAAAATGTTAAAGACTCCTCCGAAACAGACGGTTTTCAGCTGTCTAAGTAAAACTAAGCCTGGGAGGCTGGGTTGGGGGTCGTTCCATCAAATCAACTCCATCATGTCCATCAGGACAGTCAATGTCAATGAGTCATAACTCTTGTCGGTGATCTACAAAAATGTCATAGACCTCACAAGCTGTTTCACAAAGGCATGATTAACGACAGCACCACTTTATCGATACACATCACTCATCAGCGAAAAAAATTGTCTTATAAGTTATATCACAATCCATCAGATTTATGGTCAATAACATCATGAACATATTTTGACTTTAAAGTTTGAGGCTCATTCTTTTCCCAAACTGTTCCAAAATGTCAAAAATGGCAGTGAAAATTAAT
This sequence comes from Heliocidaris erythrogramma, assembly GCA_025617745.1. NCBI lineage: Eukaryota > Metazoa > Echinodermata > Echinoidea > Camarodonta > Echinometridae > Heliocidaris > Heliocidaris erythrogramma. The sequence continues at coordinate 39,343,292 of CM046857.1, read as the reverse complement.
ACTGAAGATATACACATCCCATTCACATGAAAAGATGGGCTACTCATGGCATTTTGGAATTTATAATATTGAGAAAACTTGATGTTTTTGCGATGTACGAATCTAGATTTGTAAACTAATACAAGAGGATATTGACTAATTATGGAAAGAGGACACAAATCGTGTTCACTTTAGAGAAAATAAGATATTTTCTGACCCAATTTTTAATTTTAATTTTAAGAATTTACATCAAAGCATTGCGTGAAAAGGAAAAATACATACAGGATAAATTGTCGTCGTCCACATGGGTCTGTAGATAAAGACTGTTCCGTTTTCGATGCTGCTTCTATGTGAGGACAAATAATATTAATCTCATTTACTTGTTGGGGGGTTAAGATGCCATGAGAACATATTGTCCGTCTGTATAATATAATATAACAATTGTTACAAACTATATGATAAAGGAATGTGCTTGGAGATCAGGAAGTACATTTTCTCTAAATTTACATTTTTCATTTTTTCGCAGCCCATAGACTAACCAAAAGCTGGCTTGTGCACGGCGTTCTAAAAAGATATGACAGGGTTGGAGTACCGACAAGTCACTTGTCAGGGAAGTTGTCGCTGATCTTGGCAAAGACGGCTTTGTAAAACGGCGGACAAGTTGAGCGACAGCATCGAGATGTCGCTGATCTTGTCGTTATGACGGTTTGATGAAGCGACCCCCTGGTCACAATTGTCTTATAATGATAATGAATATGTGCTGCGCAGAATCCCATCACAAAAGTTGACCACTTGTCCGTTGGTTGGCCAATGCATCTCTAATGAACCTCAATCCAAAGACTTAAATTTCTTAATCTTAGATGTTAAAAAGAAATGTACTTTTTCCAACTTGGGTGAAACTTTTTTTGGGAGGGAGAGGGGTGGAATCATTTTTTTTTAAATTGCAAAACAAAATGGATCTGCATCAATCAGACCTCAGTTATTTTGTGCCAATAAGAATATTTAGATACATAATGTTTGTTTAATGTAAAGTTATGAAAGTGCATAACATTACTCATTACATTTACAGGGCTTTTTAAAAATCAAATGGTTTACCTTAAATACCAGGAAAGTTTTGTGTCATCCATAGACTGTTGGATGACCAGTCATAAGAGACTTGAGTCTTGAGATCAATGTTAGTGTTGAATGATCCCTACTGAAAGCATTGTACACTAATTGAAATTCCTGATGTTTCTTTTTTAATGTTAAAGGGCTGTTGAGTTATTTTAGAAATGCATATTTGAATTATTCATACACTAACACTAACAGCTGATAATTTCTTTTTATTCTATTTCCCTTCCAAGGTTCACCATGTCTTAGCTTTGACATCTTGAAGGATGGTCTGGGAGATTCAAGGGTTGCTTATCCCCATTCAGTTTACATTGTTGCAGGTGAGCAATCTTAAATTGCAAATTTTATAGTAAATTAAGTGATGAAGCAAAGGATGCATCTTGAGAATGAGGTTATTCTTGTTCAAACATACAAAGTACATGTACAATGTTGTTTATGTGGCTAAATTATTGCACCTGTCACTGCTTAAATAGAAACGACATACATTAAAGGAGAATTACGCTCAAAAATAAAGACGATAGTGTTCAAAGGTGTTATTAATTCCTACTTGTTAGACTATATGGCTTCGCATCAAAATATACGAGATCGATACGAATCAAATTTTTCTGAGCAAAATTTACCGTCTGCTAGCAGCACATGGGGGCTGCCATTTTGTTTATGTGTACAAGAAGATTTTCTTAATCCAAATGCTCAATTGCCTTTTTCAAAATTAAAAACCCATTTGAGATTAAAAATATAGAATAGATATGTCAATTTATTTTTAAACTGAAGATTTCCTTATATATTTCTGTTGAAAATCGATATTCGCTTAATAGAAATCTATTTTCTCGATACTGGACGTATGGGACGGAGCAAATTAATTCAAATTTTATGGATGCTTCTTCCCTGAGCATCTACATGTATAGCGGCAAACTATGCATTCACCTGCTTTCGGATAATGGACTTGAAAAGTCAGAATGCATGCTGCATATATTATGTTCTGCTCTGTTTGGCAAACCCAAGAAAATAGATTTTTGTTAAGCAAAACCAGACAATTTAAAAATATCATTATAAAGATTTAATTTTTATAATACATGTAAACACCCACTTTATATTTTCCATCACATATGGGATTTTAGGTAATGAAGAAAATCAATTTAGGATTTGGATTCAAAATATCTTCCTGACTGGAACATTTCTCAATGGTTCATGTACAACTCCAAATCAGCAAGAAAATGGCAGCCCCCATGTAAATGAGTAGGATACCGGGTGTTGGAATATCTTTATTTATACCCTTTTCTGATATCTTATTAGAAAATGATTTAGGCCAATAAGTAGGAATATATTACACCTTCCAATATAAGTAAATTTGTCATCAGGGCTTAATTCTCCTTTAATTGACATTGTAAGTTTTTGCAAATTATAAGAAGATAATGGCATAATCATTGATATGTGGAGGTTTAACTCTTTTCATTGTAAATTTAAGAAATAGTTAAGATTTTTTTCTGAAATTATGTAGCTGGTAAAAGGTATCAAAATTACGACACCATTTTCCAGTGAGAAACAGACAAGACAAACATGGCCAGATATATCTATTGTATACCCTACCAAGTGTACCAGTTAAAAATACTGCAATTTTGAGTTCTGGGAAAGGTGAAAAATAATTTGTGAGCTTTCTCATTCCTTTTATGTCAGTTTGGAAGAACATCATAGTAGAAACATCCCCTGAAAAGGATTGCTCTTCATATGATCTTATATTCGAAATATGACTAGAAATAGCTCAAATATTCGGGCCGAACATTCATGCCGCTTATGTGAGTAGTCCCATATACCCATTTCTGTGTGCAGTATATGTGCTTTTCAGCTAGATTGGGTCAATTTCTTATCAATTTTGATGATTCAAAAACAACACAATATAAAACAATTCTTATGAACACATGATCAACCTTTCCCAATAGACCGCTTCAGTAATGTATGCAAATTTTATGCATACCTTTCAAACAAAGGTTGTTCTTAGACAACCTGAAAGCTTGCTGGAGGCTTGCCGGGGCATAGCAACAAATAATGTATACACACTGGATTCCAAGCATTGAGGCTCATTTATAAAAACCATCTTCATGGAATAGCTCGTCACTAGGTGCTCAGAGAATATATGTGCATAAATTTGTATACATTACAGAAGCAGTCTATGCCTATGAGACAGTTTCTTTCACAATATAATTGCATGACCAGAACTCAACTTTATCTTTAACTTTGTGAATGCTGCAGGGACTCAAGCCGAGAAGGCTCATCTCAATCACATCATTGTTATGAAGATGAGCAACATGAACAGAACCAGTAAGCAGTCAGAGGACGACGAGGAGGATGACGATGACGATGACGACAGTGATGATGATGATGACAAGCGACCTGAATTGGAGACTGCTATGATAGACCATCTCGGTTCAGTCAACAGAATCAGGGTGAGAAATGGTGGAGAACCCGTCTCTAATAGAACACACAAACATCTCAATTGCTTAGTGTACTACTTCTTATTTCTCAGGTTTGTTGTGTTCTGTGATGCTTGTGTCCAAGTTATTTTCACTTGTATGCAGTTTTAATTCACAAATAGTCACATCCACGTGGATGATGGATGTAAACATCTGAACATGCCTTTCCATCCATTGCTCCTTGTTTGTTTCTTGCCCCCTTCCTTTCTTCATGAAATTGACAGTCTAGAATATGTCCAGTATTTGACCCATTTCAGCAGAAATACTGACTTAATAGGAGGAGTCTGCACCTTTGAGCGTTTTGTTAACAGAAATGCGGCATAATATTAAAGGGAGCGACAAGTCGCAATCTATGGGCGGTTTTACAGTTGGATGCTCCTTTCTCTGGATCAAAGTTCAAGTCGGACTTCAATTTATCGCGCGCAGCTAATAAAAGTTCGCACATTGACCCAAATTTGAGTAAACAAGATCGCGCGTTCTTTATTCCAGTATTTGAATCTCATTGGTCGGTTGCGTATGGAGGGATTCGAGTTAACGATCGCGCGAGGAATCCGGCAATAACATTCCTTCGGTAGCGCACGATTGGACCTGATTGTATCCGAATTTCCCCGAGTCAGACCAACTGGTCAGGCCCATGGATTACGACTTGCCACTCCCTTTAATGCTGTAAGTCATATTTTTTTTTCATTATTATGTTTTCTTTCATTATTATGTTTTCTTTCATGTTATGCACACTTCATGCCACAGTAAATGATAATAATGATAATAATATAAAAAATTACATGTATGCTCAAAAATTAAATCTCTGTTTTTTTATGAATTGTAAGCCAGAAGAATCAGACTTTTGCAAATTGTAATAAATATAGTAACATTGTTATTTGGTTACTTTGTAACATAAGTCTTACTTGAATCCTGACCACCCACAAATTTTGCGAAAGATTCTAAGATAAAAATTTCTGGTTTTACAGTACATTGCCATTCTGTGGAGAGTGTAGCATTATGATTATATAATTTTTGAAATGAAATTTTGTGGACCCTTTTTTTTTTTCTTTGATCAGAGGACTACCATAGGTGACAAGCAGGTTGCTGCCTCCTGGTCAGACACAGGCAATGTTCACATATGGGATCTAAGTGACCCCCTACAGGCCATCGAGAGCCCTGCAGCTATGGCTAAGTACATGAGGCAGAACAACAGCAAGCCTCTATACAGCTTCAGTGGACATGTGACCGAGGGCTATGCCTTAGACTGGTCACCTACTGTTCCAGGTAATAAGCAGACTTTTATTGCATCAGGGCAAGTTTAAGCTATTTTGTCCAGTATGGTACATGTACCAACCGCATCCATATTTCAGTACCTATGATTGTTAAAAGCCGTACTTAGCTTTGATCAGGGCCCCATTTCATAAAATTTATTATCGGTAACAACTGCCACATTTCTATGACAATTTGCTCTCAGCCAATCAGATGCAAGAATTTCAGTAGCTTATAACAGCTATTGCAACTTGTTATTGATAACAAGTTTCATGAAACAGGGCCCTGACCAAGTATAAAGTTAAATTATACATTTGGTGACAACTTATGTTTGTGTATCCACAGTATGTGGTAATGCATGGGACGGGGCACCAAATGATGAAACACAGTACTTACAACTTGAACTTGCCCATCACAATATACTTTTGAGCATTTGACCCAGCAGTGAAGAGATTTATTTGTAGTAGGCCATATTTCACTTGCATACTTAAGCCTGGCACACACTGCACGATCTGACTACGATGCGATTTTGGGAAAAGTTGTTATGACACTTGATATGAACTTTCAAACATGTAAAATCTTTGTGATCAAAGTTTCGAATAGTAGTATGAATACTAAAATCGAAATTCCAGGCTACTGCGAGCCCCCGCATAGGAATAAAAGCGAATTCAATTCCAAATCGTAGTGACGTCATACCAATCTTGCAATCGACTAAGATTTGAAGCCGATTTAGCCTTTACTCTAACCAGAAGAATTGCAGTTAACCAAAATTTCGATATTAGTATTCGGATCATTATTCCGAACTTCAAATGAGATAATTTCACTTTTTTAAACTTTCACATTTAATGCAAACTGCAATTTGTTCGATAATCAGGTCGCAGTCGGATCGTATAGTGTGTGCCGGGCTTTAGATGGAATGAAAGCTTATGATTCTTGCCCAACATTGCAAGAAATAATGTATATGAAATGGATTCCATCCATAGAGATGCTATGATACATTAAATGGGGATAAAGCCTCATATGCCACAGAAAGCTGCATATGTCAGTAAATAAAGTTTGACAAACAGAAACAATCATTAGAAGTCAACATATACACCAATCCATTTGTCTGAAGCATTTGATAAAGAAATGGACTTGAGTTTTGGTTTAACTCTCGTAAAACTTTTCAGCATTGTATTCTTGTAAACCTGAAGACATTGTTAATTTATGATTCTATCTCCAGGGACCATGTTGTCTGGAGACTGCAAGAAGCACATTCACATGTGGAAGCTGCGAGAGGGCGGTGTTTGGAATGTGGATCAAAGGCCGTATTTGGCTCACACAGACTCAGTGGAAGACATTCAGTGGTCACCAAATGAGAAGAATGTAGGTATTTTTTAAAATATAGAAATAAAAATTTGATTGAATATTTCGATCAAATTATGATACTTTGAAAAGAAATGCAGTTGTGTAAGGTGGTTCAATTGACAGATTTTAGAAATTTTTAGAGATTAGTAAGGAAATTCATATAGAAATTGTTGTTGATCAGGTTTTGTTGATTTCAAATTACACACCTCAGTTTGATCAGAATTTGAATGGAACTGCTCTGTGTGAAATGATATATGTATGTTTGTATCTGCGTAGCTGATTTGTTTTTCTTTGTATTTCAGGAGCTATGTTAATAACTGCTGTAATTTAACAGAAAATAATATCTGCTACTGGCTGTGTGTAGTTGAACTCAGTGAAATAAGTTATCATAGGAAACTTTCATATTTCAGTCTGATATTTATTTCCCTGATTTCTTGGCAGGTGTTTGCATCATGCTCAGTCGACAAATCCATCCGTATTTGGGACGTGAGGGCCCTCCCCTCCAAGGCCTGCATGCTGACAATGGAAGAGGCCCACGAGAGCGATGTCAATGTGATCCACTGGAACAGGAATGATCCATTTATTCTGTCCGGGGGTGATGATGGAGTCATCAGTGTTTGGGATCTCAGGCAGTTTCAAGTGAGTTTCATGTTATTACTCTGATGTATGTTCTTTCATTTCTCTGGGGTTCCGTTTACATTTATGCCATCATTCTTTTGTGATTCATACTATTATTAGTTTTCCAAGGTATGTGTGTTGTTTTAAAACAAGAGCTACACTACATGTATATAGCATTGCCCTTGGAATAAAGCGTTCTAGATAGTAACAGATGAATGATAAGCAGATAATGTAGAATATGAGTTCAAAAGTCCACAGGGGAAGTACATATTGGTACAATTTTGCCTCAGCCACTAACCCGTACAAATGCTGAAATTTATAAAGTACATGTATTAGTTCTTTTCTCAACTTTTCACAAGAAAAATGAGTTAGAAAATGGTATTCATTCGTTTTCATACACAAGGAGTAATTGTTAGTCTTGGTTCCTTGCTACATGTATGTATTGTTAGTTCACCTTTGCCGATTATAGGTGCAAAACTGGTCCAAACCTTTTTGCCAAGCTGATAATTTAAAAATCTGGTTTACTTTTGGCAAATATTTCTAATCAAGTTTATCATGCATTATATCACTGCAGGTGAAACATGCAAGTTTATACAGTTATACACTCTTGATTTATAAGTAAAGAGAGATTATAGAAGTCATTCTGTCCTAAATTAATGAGGATATTTTCAACTCCTGTAATTTCCATCAGAAAAAATCCCCGCCCGTGGCCAAGTTCAAGCATCACACCGCTCCCATCACATCCGTCGAATGGCACCCGACAGACAGCACCGTCTTCGCCGCATCGGGAGCGGACGACCAGCTCACGCAGTGGGATCTGGCCGTCGAACCAGACGACGAAGGTCAAGGGTCCAAGGGCAACGACCCGGATGTTCCGCCGCAGCTGCTGTTCATCCACCAGGGGCAGTCGGATATCAAGGAGGTTCATTGGCATCCACAGATACCTGGAGTGGTAGTCAGCACAGCACAGAGTGGTTTCAACATCTTTAGGACGATAAGCGTATAGCCTGCTCATTTGAATGAGGACGATAGCAGCCTGTTGGACAGGCATGACATAGATGCCAATGTGACTATTATGCCTTGAGAGGAAATTTCAGGCTCTATTTGTTTGCTCGCTGTGATGCAAACTGTGCAGGATTTCATGCCGTTGAGCTGAAATCCCCCCCGTTTACATGTTGACCTGATTACAGAGTTCTGATGGAATGATAACTGCATTGATGCTCATGAGTACACAGGCAATAGTTGTCAGGTGTTGTACTACCAGTATGCCCTAGGTACTAAGTGATACTGCAGGCGTACGCTGTTGAAAGTCCATGTGCAACTACGAGCTATTACACGCGACTGCAAACAGGGTTGTGGTGGTCTAGCGGGTAAGTCACGGGACTGCGAATCACAAGGTACATGGTTCAAATCCATGCTGCAGCACTTTGGCAAGACATTAATCTACATTTGCTTCACTTGACCTTAGTGAGGTCAATGCCTTTTTGGTAGATACTGTGTGCCCATTTTAAAGGGAGTGGCAAGTCGTAATCCATGGGCCTGACCAGTTGGCCTGACTCAGGGAAATTCGGATACAATCAGGTCCAATCGTGCGCTACCGAAGGAATGTTATTGCCGAATTCCTCGCGTGATCGTTAACTCAGATCCCTACATACGTAACCGACCAATGAGATTCAAATACTGGAATAAAGAACACGCGATCTTGTTTACTCAAATTTGGGTCAATGTGCGAACTTTTATTAGCTGCGCGCGATAAATTGAAGTCGCTTTGAACTTTGATCCAGAGAAAGGAGCAGCCAACTGTAAAACCGCCCATAGATTGCGACTTGTCGCTCCCTTTAAGTGAGATGCTTCTTTCTGGTAGGTGGTACTCAAACTGCTTGAATATTGTGGGGTACTTCTACTCGATTGAGCATGTACAGAAACAAAGGTCATATTTTCCTTATTTAGTCAAGGTACCTTGACTATATTTATCAATTATTATATAAATAGATTAGATATAAGCAGGGGGTTAAACATATTTTCACCCACAGGCACTATGAACATGGCGAACAAAGAAGCGGACAAAATATACAGCTCCTCATTGTACCTTCCACACTTGCTCTGGTAGACAGTAGAACATCCCTTCATTGCTATTATGTAAAAATATGTGGAACAGGTGTCACATGCATATTCACCTATTCTACTTATTTTACATAATAGCAATGAAGGGATGTTCTTTTGTCTACCAGAACAATTGTGGAGGGTACAATGAGGAGCTGTATATTTTGTCCGCTTTCTTTGTCATCGTGTTCATAGTGAGGTTTATTGTATTTGACAATGCCATGTTCAACTTCAGTTTACCCCATGGAATATTAATATTTAATTATCTCACTCCCATAGTCTTAACCCGTTGACTGCTGAATGCTCTACTTCCCATAGGCTTAGTACAGGGACTACCTGGTTCCCGTAGGCAAAGGGTTAATGTGGACCACCAGGGGGGTGTTTCACAAAGAGTTAAGTTTGACTTAAAGTCGCACGTAAATTCCTAGTTGCGTGCGGTATATGACACATCACCGCATTGGTCAGATCATGCTATGGGGACACGCGCTGTTGGGTAATCTGCCAATGAGATTACGCGTGTAATACCGTATGCGCATTGGCATTTACGCATGACTTTATTCAAACTTAACTCTTTGTGAAACACCCCCCAGGTTCCCGTAGGCAATGGAATAATACATCTACGGATGAATCCTCAGTCAGAAGAATCAGAAAGCCAGTGAAACAAAAGATTAGTTTTGTTGGTTTTGTTTGAACCTCCAGTCTAATAATGAATCAAATTATTGCAGGTAAACAAATAATGAATAAATGTGTTATATTTATCAGTTCATTAAAAATTCTTTTCAAATCTGTTAAATGCACTGATTTCATTGAATAAAAACCCCTTGTACACACACTACTTAATCCTAATACAGTGCCTAAGGGGACATTGTCTGTCCCGGAATTGCCTCATTTGTATGTTTCTTATATAGTATGGAATATGGAGCCCAGCTGGAAAGAAAGAAAGAAGTTATTCTGATCATACAATGGACTATGTATGTATATGAAGGTCTCCAGTTTCCTTACACAGCTTCTAAATATATGAATTGATCAATTATGTTTCAGTTATTGATGATCTCTTAGGAATCTTCTTGATGTGACTGCCATATATATATACATGTATGTGTCCATTTGTGATTTGCATATTTATATTTTAAAGATAATAATAATACCACTGTTCTTGTGTAGCACATATCTCATTATGATATAACGTCCCTATGCGCTTCCAAAGGGTTTTTGGATATGTTAACTCTGGACTTTATATTTCATATTTTTTCTTCCATCGTCTTTTCAACATCTTTGTTTGAATTTAAGCAATATTTCATATCCATAGGTTTGCATAAAGGCAATATATTTTTGGCTCTTTAACAAACAAGATAATGATGAAAGCATATTGGAGATTTATTGGCAAGACTAGCCCTGATAATAGGGGTAATTGCCTTCGTGTGATGAAATATGCATAATTTGTTAACTGCTTGTCTATGTTCAAATTCCACATGCATTTTATAAGTACCATTCTTTCAAATCCATGATTATTTTCTGAAATTACAAAATGATTATGTAAAAATACATGTGGATACAAGCTATCATGTTATCATATAGATTTTTTAAAGAAAGCTATGAGCTATTATTTTATCAGATGTACTTACAAGTATTAACATTTGTAGATTTGTTTTTGGATATATGCAGTTAAGGAAATCAGGTTTATGTTATGCATAGTTCTGTGTATAATACTTTCAGAGAGCCATGTGAACTCTGTCAAATGGATTGTTACAAATGACTTCTTACAATTCCTCTAAATATGATTTTTATATGTATGATCAAAGGCATTCAATGAATCAAACTCATAAAACAAATGGTACAATAATATTTGACAGAACCACCGTTTCTAATATCAAATTTTGAAATAGAAAATATTCCATTCCTTTCTTCGTCCCCCCCAAAAAACATACTATGTTATGTGTTATTATGCATATAAAGAATTTTGGAGACATGAAATTGATTTCTCGAGTGTGACATTTTTGTTGACATGTACATGTTGTGCACAATTCAAACACTAAATCACTTGAAAATGTTAGATGATACTTTTATCATAACTAATCAAGTTTCAACATCAACATCCAAATTCGGGCTCTCCAGCTGGATTCACAAACCTGCATTGTGCGTGCTATGTTGACGCCGATTCAAAATGCACCTTTTTGTGAGTTTTACGATCGGCATTTTAAATCGGCAAGGACACAACTGTGTTTTGAACTGAACGCTTCCAAAACGCTCATTCTGGCCTGAAAATGTGAGCATAAACGCACTCATAGTCAATCAACTGCTGACAACTTGATATATAGCAACAAGAAATCAAGAAATAAATGGAAACTTTTTGTTAATGACTTTTTTATTAAACAAAATATAAATATACCCAAGTCCACCACAAGTTATACAAATTTCTCAACATTATTACAAAGAATTCTTGAACATACAAATAGTAGAATTCATATTTGTAATATTCAGCTACAGTAACAAAATGGAAACCATTTAACATTTTCAAGATACAGATCAGATGTAAAACTTGGTTTGTTTTTAACATGACCGTTTTAAAGTCCAGTTTTATACCAATCAACGCAACCATCCTTGAAGTTGACAGCATATCACCATGATATCACCATGATGTCATGAAGATGCAACTCTGCGACTGGCTACAATATAAGTTTAAAACGCTTAGAACTTGTTTGGCAGTTCAGGAGTAGAAGACTAGATTTTGTAGATAACGCACCAATATGTCCAAACGTGATTTCGTAATGGCGATGTAAGATTAAACTTAGTTTGTTATACTCTTGGTCTTCACTGGTTGTTGAAGAAAAATGAAAAGATGGTTTCTTAGGAGAAACAAAATCAACAAATTGATAATGGGAAAATAAGGGTGACTAAGTACACATTAAACATAAATAGCAGATGAGTATTATAATTTAATTATCTCTTTCAAGAAAATTTATTTAAACAAGATGAATGTGACTGCGTCTCCTATATGCCCCTGCCTAAATTCAGGTGATGGCTCAAACTGTTCTTCAAATATTGTGATAACCAGAAAAAAAGACCTACAATTACATGTTACTTGCTGGACCTCTTTGACATTTGAACTAACACCTTATAACCAAAAAGTCTGATCACTTTATCTCCTCGTAGTCATGAACACCAAACAGTCGAGATATGGTGATAACAAAGCTACAAAATTGATTTCACACATAATGACCTCTATGACCTGTCACCTTTGACCTACATGAACAAAAATCTAGTTCCAAGTTTGTCCAGAAGTGTTCACAAGGCTAAAACCTGTAATTTCAGAAATTGACCTGTGACCTTTGACCTTTTGCATACATTTGTCAAAATCTTCCTATAGTGATATAAACTAGTACATGTACCAGGTATGTAGTTAATGGATCAAATGGTTCTTGAGATATAGTGTTAAGGATAAAACCTGCAATTTCAGAAATTGATCTCTGTGACTTTTGACCTATGTATCCCAAAATCTAATCTGACCGTCTACCTATGGTGATACACACTAGCACCAAGTTTGAAGTTCATACCTCAAATGGTTCTTGAGTTATCACGAGGATGAGGCCAACGCCTGAAATTTCAGAAATTGACCTTGACCTTTGACCAACGTACCCCAAAATCTAATCAGATCATCTTCCTATAGTGATACATATTCGCACCAAGTTTGAAGTTCATACCTCATGTGGTTCTTGAGTTATCACGAGAACGAGAAAGTGGGACGGATGGACAACCCGAAACCATAATGCCTCCGGCACCCCCTTCGGTGGGCGGAGGCCAAAAAAATAAATACTATGTATACATGAAGAGAGAATACCAGCATTGTATACACAGTACAGCTTGAATTCTCAGCCTGTTTAACACATACAAACAATTGGCAGCCATATTAATACTTTATCTTGTTACCTCCTTTTAAAGCAGTAAATAGCTTGAGCTGGTTTCAGTGTAACATTAACCCCTACCATGCCGTGGGCGGCAAATCCCACCCAAAGATATAAGTGTTGAACATTTCGTTTTAAGCTTAGAATAGCTTGAAAATCCTTCCTCATACAGAAAGCTCGGCCTTTAATATAATATCTATTCCTATGTAATATATCTCTGCCTAGTTTGCTCAAGAAAAAACTCACTGAAAGTTAATATCTAACACTTGAAAGTTCATTTTTGAGCAATTGTCAAAAATCTGGTGGCAGGGAAAGTGTTAAGTACTGAAATGAGAACCAGCCTAGCAGAAAAAGATCACTGCACTCCCTCCAGCTTCAAAGTCCACGCCCAGTCACATGGCATTGTGGTAGGATTCAGGTACGGGAGGGTAACATTCATCCCCCTTCCAGCAGCTCCTACTGTCCACTTCAGGGGTAAGCCATACCCCAGCATAGTAACATTGGTGGTGACAGTCACTGTTGGGTCACGGAGGTAGACTACGTTGTTTGTAGGCCACTCCAGAAGGAAAGCATAAACCGCCTTCGTCTTGGGACTCATAGTGTACCTGAAATGAATGGGAACATTCGTCTGAATGAAAGTTGGTTCATGGTACTCAATAGCCGATATGTTACACACTGGTTTATTTAGGGGCACAACTGGCGTGTGATCCTTTTTGTAAGCTGAGGTACACAACCCCCAAAATGCACCCCCTTTCAAATTTTTGACCCAATGGCCACTTGAAAAATGTAATGACTATATTTTTTTCGCTTAACAGATATTTTTCGAAATTGTGTCCCCCCGCCCTTTAAATAAACACCCTGTGTATTCTCCCCTGATGTTAAGTTTCTCTAGCTCTAAAAAAAAACCCAACAGGCTATAAAACTAATGAAAGCAGCAATTTTAGACAAACATAATATGGTAACTTTATTCTTGGTACATCTAGTTGATCTAAAACTGACTGAACTATCAACTTTATTTGATTGCCTGGAAAAACTAAAAGAGGACAAGAATAGGTGAAGGTTGTATGTCTGGTCAGAAAAATCTGCTTCATTCCTCTGGGAGTGAATCTTTCAGAGTTGTTTTTTACCCTAAAAGGTGTATCCAAAAATATGAAAATTAAGGAAATCAACCGGACAGGTGAAAGGTACAAATGGGGCCCACGCATAGAGACCCTAAAACTGTTGATACAGGTGCACTGCAAAAAAGATATAGTGAAGCCTTGCCTTTAAGTTACATAATATAATAATAAGAAAATTATAATACATTTAAAGAAACGGCTAAACCAAAGGTATGAAATAAAGGAGGACACAAAACCCTTACCAAACATTAGAATTGATGGTATCATTCTGTTTCCTCCATGGCCTGGATGAGTAAATGCCCTCGCCGTTGACCTTTAGCCATGACCCCATCTGACGGAGACGCTCCTCAAAGATAGGTACGATGCGACCATCACGGGTTGGACCAACGTTGAGAAGAAGGTTACCACCACAGCTGAAAAATTGTGAAAGTTTAAAAATTGTTTATAAATATAATGAAATAGTGATGAATGCTGTCAAAGAACATATGGGATATATAAACAGGTCTCATATCAAAGACTGCACAGAAGTTAACTTAGAATGTACTTCCATGTGTGTGTTTGCGTGTATGAGCATACAGACTTGTCTACTCATAAGTACCCTCTACCTTTAAAGATAAAGTTGAGTTCTGGTCATGAGAATTGTCAAAAGAAACTGTCTCAAAGCAATTGGGAAAGGTTGAATATATAGCACATAATAATTAGTGTATGCTGTAAGGTTTTGGAATCGCTAAATGATGAGAAATGGACTCAATCCTGCTGAGAGTCGCATGCACTGCACACAGAAATGTGTATATGGGACTACACACAAAAGTTTCTTTAAAATAGTTTGAATGTGAGAGCATTTGAGGAGCAATCCTTTTCAGTGGCTATATCTACGATGATGATCTTCCAAACTAACATAAAAAGAATGAGAAAGCTCACAAATTATTTTACTTTTCCCAGAACTCAAGGTTCCCTTTAATGAGAGTGGAAAACAAACTGCTGAAAACTGCTTATCCAATAATAGCGAGCCAACGGAGTAAATTGACTCCTTTAATGAGAGTGTAATTTTTGTATTTACAGTTGTCACATCTCTTTTAATATTGAAGTAACATTTGAAGTAATGTTAAATATACTCTACTTGCATGGAACCCCTAACATATAACGCAAAATTAAAGCAAAATTTGTCCTCTTTTCAAAAAGGTTGAGCAATATCACAAGAAAAGGACTGCTCTTGAAAGTGGCCTCATATTTGAAATGAAACTAATGATAGTCCAATACTTTGGACCATAGTTTGATGACAGATGTATGCAGTCCCATTCAACCATTCCTGTGTGCAGTGCTTTTATCATTGTGTGATTTCCAGTAAGACTAAGTCAATTTGTTCTCATTTTCATGATTCCATAGCCTTACAATACACAATTATTCTACAGATATTCAATATAAATCAACCATTCCCAATAGTTAATAGACGGTTTCATTCACAGTTACAATAACATGACAAAAACTCAACCTTAGTTTTTAACTGCCTGATTTCTATGACAAATTCACTCTCAGCCAATCAGATTCAAGGATTTTAGTAGCTTATAACAATTATTGTAACGTGTTATTGATAACAAGTTTTATGAAACGGGGTCCTGGTGTAGAGAGGGAAAGAACATACCTAACGACTCGTATTAGGTGGACCAGAAGCTCTGGTGCGGTCAGGTAGCTCCTCAGCGGCTTCTCCCTTGCATATCCCCATCCTCCTTTGGTCACTGACATGGAGTCTTCAAACTTGTGCTTCTGAAGCACCCCTAGGAACAGAAAGTAAAAGAAGTGGAAAAATGAGAATAAAATGTTATTCATTGTTTCTTCATCGCGAATAAAATAAATGAAAATAAATGAGCAGCATTCCTGGGAAACAATATGTGACAAACACTTCTCAATTTTTCCTTCCCATTCACCCTATTTTACAGCACATCCTTGGCATCATCGCCCACCCTGATGAACATACCAGTATGACTTTAGTTGTTAAACAAGTAGCGTATCCACCAAAACAGAGGCATACAAATGGGGGTCATATCAGGGTCATTATTACCACATATTAATTACGAACTGGCTTATATTGCTTGGCTCTTAATTCCTAACAATAACCAAATTCATCATTTCTACCCTGGATTTTAACGTTAACCCTTAATCCTACCTCTAAACTTAACATAAAACCTAATCCCAACCCTAAACCATAAATTCTGGACAACTTCTGGAGCTAATGTCGCTGGAGCATGGGTCGGATCGCCTGAAGACCTACCTGGGTCAAAGCGATCATGACATGTGTAGTAGCCTCCATGTTGGCATGGACATTCATCTCCCCAACGATCATTGACCACTACGGTGTCTTTCACTGGGCTAGGGAATAAAAAGTGATTTCAGACATGATATTATTTCCTTTGTTCTTTTATATCTACTGCTACATTCCAGAGTATAAATATTTTAACAATGGTAATACAAACAGGCAAGCATATTTCTATTTTGGCCTCCTAAATGAACTGTTAGCTCTATTTCACAGTAAAAACACTCTGAAAAATATTTGCCTTAAATGGTAGTATACAATCTGGGCCATTCATTATGAAAGGGAAAGAAAGGCAGTGCATCTCCAGTATGTATGCCAAAACACTTTCTCCATGGGATTTATGGTGAAAAATTTCAAGATCTGATTGATCTAATAATGACATCCTTCAGATTTACGTTGAAAATCTGTTCACATATGGTTTCATAGCTGTTACGACACTTTTTTTTGCAACAACTGCTCCCCTGTCAATCACCTACATTATATGTAAATGAATTCAACACTATGCCTAACCCTCACTTTAACCCTAAACCCAACCACTAGCAACACTAACCATCACTGTACATGTATATCTTTGATGAAATAAAGCCTGAGCGATTGCCACCAGAGCAGCGAATGTTGGATCATTATCACAAATTTAACCATCAGTTGCGTTTCCATGGCAACCTGAGGGCTCACCTGTCATTGTAAAGCCAGGCGAGGAATTCTGTGCTCTTCCAGTAAGTGCTTTTTGCTGTTCCTACGCCATCTGCCCACACCACATCAGGCTTGTAGCGATTCACTATATCATACAGGTCTGGAGTTTGTACTCGCTATTTGAACAAAAATAAGCACATTGCATTATTGTTAATGTTTTTTTAACCTACTGCACCAATATGACTAGAAAGCAGGTATGTTTGCAGACAAAGAAAAAAAGACAGCTTCCAGACCATCTTAGGGACTTGGTGAGGATTAATGCCCTACCAAAGGACAATTAATATAAATAACTGAGATTGTAAATTATCACCTTTCTGAAATCCAGTCTACCAATAGTTTCAATCAAGTCATTGGCAACATACTTTCATGTGTAACAGCTATTTCATCTACAATTTCAATGCACTTGTAATAGCACAATTATTTTATGATGATGAAAAGATGGTTGGTGAAATAATCATTTTCTTCAAGATAACAGAAGTTTGTAAGCAACTGTTGCCTTTCAAAGGGACACTCGAATTGAGATATTTCATCTAGCCCCGTATCAAGAATATTTGTGCCACCATAAACCACAGCAATTTTCAATGCAGGCATATCTAATAATGCATGGTTGCAAAAAGACTGGTACTCACATCTCTGTATTCTGTTGTGGTGAAGCCATTGGCTTTATCTTTGAGAAAGAGGGGATTGAACCACTCAAAGAGGGAGTAATACAGGCCAAAGTGGATGTCTGTGTTGTTGCGGACACCTGCTGCAAGATCCCCTGATGGAATAAAATGTGGAAATCAAAATAACTTTACAATTCTATTCCTTGCACGTTCCTTCAACCCTAAAGGGTAATCCACTATTGAAAATTTGCTGTGATTGAAAGCAGAAATAATTATGGATAAAAACAAAGCGAGTTATGAATATTGGGAAGCAAAGACTGAATCTTATGTTGATGAATTGGTGATCAACATGTGATTCCCAGGAAATGTTGAATTCTAAGAGGTGTGCATACATGTGCAAAATACCTGTTGCCTGAAGAGTCCACTTTATACCATACTCACACATGCACCAGGTATATTTGTGACAGCCTGATACAAGCAGAGCTCATAAAAAGCAGTAGTTATCTATTGCCATGTAAAAAATATAGATGTGCTGGCTCAATGCACTTATACATGTATAAGCTTATCTGAAGATAAGCTTGTACTACTCCACAATAGCTTTGACAGGCGAATATGCTTCAACAGGTTTGTGTGTATTAGCAGGAACTGGTCCATTCTAGATATGCATACATGAGAGGAAAATATTTTCAGTGGAAACTTGGTATGAAGAGCTGC